>JACYXH010000415.1:175000-280000 GCA_026745465.1 Lota lota | reverse complement strand
TCAACTCTCGCTTTGAAGGTCATGACGGCAGTTAGCGTAATCTCTGCCCAAATGTAGTTTTGAAGAGCTTTGTAAGCTAAACTCCTATCATGGCCACCTCATACCCTATCGTGTACATTTGAACATAATGTATTTTGACCCCAAATAAACTCACTGTAGAGTTCCTTTTTTTATCTCTCTTTCTCTCTCTCTCTCTCTCTCTCTCTCTCTCTCTCTCTCTCTCTCTCTCTCTCTCTCTCTCTCTCTCTCTCTCTCTCTCTCTCTCTCTCTCTCTCTCTCTCTCTCTCTCTCTCTCTGTCATATATTCATGGAACAATGTGCCCGTTGTGGAACACCTGCTATTATCTATTTTATGAAAATAAGCAGCGGGGATTGGACTGTAGTCTTCTTTTATAGACCTTTATCGTACTCCCTCTCTGTCACACAGCACACGTACACGCACCCCAACCCTGTCTCTCCGTCATTCGCTCGCTCTATCATTCCGACCTGGGGAACGCGCCAAGTGCAGTTAATAAGTGGCGGCAGATTTAGCATTTATCACATTTTATTTTCCTTTATTTCTTCCTGTTCCGCACCCAGTCGATTTTCATATGTTCTTCACCCACCACCACCTTCTCTTACTTCTCCTCCGCCACCACCAGCGCCACCTCCACCACCACCACCACCAGCGCCTCCGCCTCCGCCACCACCACCCATCCCCACTCAGTAATCATTGTCTGATCACCGCCACCTCACCCACTCCCACCCCACCCTACCTTTCTCTAAGGGGGAAACAGCACCCCCCCCCCCCCCCCCAAGCACTTTCATCACCCCCTCTACATATAAACTCACCCCTCCTGCAGCTCCCCCCACCACTGCCACCATCGTCGCCGCCATCGTCTCTCAACTAGTTGGCAATGGCATTGTTTTTAATCATCAGAAGCCCCTCCGAAAATTATTATCGCTTCTGATGCGGCAATTAAAACTTCAGGTCAGGAGCACAACGAGCGGTGATCAGCAGGCTGAGCTGAGAAGTTTTAATTAGACGATCAGAACCATTAATGCACAAAAAAAAAGGTGTGCACTGGGAAATTAACGGGAACGTCTTAATCAGGGTTAGCGACTCCGAAGAGGAGTCAAGTGAACAGAGAGCAAAAAACAAATCATTTCCGCACCACTGGGACAAAACTCAATTAAATATGCATGCGGAAAAATGGAAATTTTTCTCCGAGCGACGGCAGCCACAGACTGCCGGGAAACTGTGGCAAAAATCTGGCGGCTGGGGTCGGCGACCTGCTTATTGTTATTCTCGTGTAATGAAAAAAAAAATACGCTGGAGAGACACAGAGAGAGAGACGGGGGGGGGAGGGGGGTTGGGGGGAAGGAAGGCAGATGCGTGGTCTGGGGGGGGGTGGGGGGGGGGGGGGGGGGGGGAGCGTCGGCGTGGACGTCCATCAGGGGCGTTCTGCTCTGCTTCCCAGTGGCTACCGCAGTCCCTCATGCAGAGAGAGAGACATAGAGAGAGAGACAGAGAGAGAGAGAGAGACATAGAGAGAGAGACAGAGAGAGAGAGAGACATAAAGGGACAGAGCGATAGAGCGTGACACAGACAGATAGAGACAGAACTCAAAATAAAAACAAGTGGTGTGTGTAAGTGCGTGTGTGTTTTGACCAAGTTCTTAAAATTCAGAAACACATATGCACACATGCATGTCCCTGCAACGTACACACAGACTGACTGACACACACACACACACACACACACACACACACACACACACAGACACACACACACACAGACTGACTGACACACACACACACACACAAGCTGACTGACACACAAACACACACACACATACACAAACAAAGACTGACTGACTGACACACACACACACACAAGCTGACACACACACACACACACACACACACACACACATACATACACAAACAAAGACTGACTGACACACACATGCTCATAAAACAGCAGAGACACACACGAGGGCTCACACTGGGACCTGGAACTGTCGTAGATTAATCTGCCAGAGGTTTATAAAGTTATAACCAGGGCTATTTTCAAGAGCCAGAACAACTCGTGGTTCCATATTGAAAACGAATCCAGTGCTGTAGACATCTCCCAGGCCTAGTTTGTATTAATTATGTGGAGGCTGCTCAGGGTTTGGTCCCTGTGTCAGTCAGGAGGTAGGAGCGCAGCAGGATTCTGACACAGGTCCCCAGTAGGCGCGTTGGATGATGTAGAGCTCCACTCCATCACAGGCAAACGCTCAAGTCTGCAAAGAGACTTGCCTTCGCCTTTGCTTTGTGTTTTGCATCGTGCACCGGCCGCTTTCAGGTCCCCATATAAGGACCCCGACACGCATCAGGGGCCTCTTGTCTATACGCCCCAAAAAAAAGATATATATATAATAAATAAAAGATATACGCGATGCCTGCCAATCACAGCTGTTATTGAGTCCCGCCATCTTTTTTTTTCTTTCTTTCATCTATTTCTTTTTTTTCATCCCCGTGGCTTCCTTGATTACAGTCGGAGCGCGTACACACAAATAATGGACTTCCAGCAGCGTTATTAGGATCCGAAACGCCACCTGATTGGGCACCAGATCACTCGGGCTCACAGACGTGCGCGTGGAGGAGACGACATCGTCGCTGCAGTGAGCCTGCTGGATGCCTGCTGGATGCGTCGTTAGTCTGGACCGGGTTAGGGAACGCACGCGGCCCTCGCCAACAGTCATCCATTTAGCTTGTGAGAAGAAACAGACGAGAGAAATAACGTCGCAGCGCCTGTGGCTGCCTGTGGATGGAAAAGCACCTTTCCTCGGTAACAAATACATTCGGAATACTTTTCCTCCCGCTTTTGGCCTTATACAGGCAGAATGCAGCGCTCCTTTGGGAGCCCTGCACTTTTTCCCAGTAGAATAGTGTCACGGCTAACGTAAGCAGTTGGAAAAATTAGTTTCAGTTGTTGTCGCTCCGTTTCTTCTTTTTTTCTTCTTTTTTTTTTTTCATCCCACTCTCACACTGCTCACCGGGGCGTCCGCTAACCTCGACAATTAGCACAGCGCTCTAACGCACACGCGGAACATGTCCGCCACCGCGCGCGTGTGTGACAGCCTGTTGTTTTTTTTTCCCCCTCTGCTGATGTTCATTAATAAGGCAGAACTAACTGCCTACTGGACTCCCAGGGAGGGGGTTGGCGGTGGGGGTGGTGCTGGTGCTGGTGGCCGTGAGTTTGTCCCAGAGGGGAAAGTTGTGTTCTTTCATGTCCGTCCCCATGGACAGGATCTCTTTGTACGCCATCATGCGCACAAACGACCTGAGGTAAACAGCCCCGCTGTTTCCATAGCGATCCCTAATGCAAGCAATGTTGGCAGGAGTGCTGGGGGAGGAAAAGGCAGCTGTGGAAAGAGCTTATTTTTTTTTTCTTCATATAATATAAACGAACAAATTAGACTGCGTATTTATTTAAACACCTTTGACACCGCGCCATGTTTGTCTTAAGGCCGGGCACGGGGTTTCACATTTTATACATCGCAATCCGGGTTTTGAAAGGAACGTAAAACCAAAAGAATCCACCGGCGTGCACGTGTCTGCTAATTCAGTTAGAGCCCTGGTAAGGCGCTCAATGCATAGACACACGTCCGCATTGTTAACCCGAAGAAAAGAAAAAGAAGTTGTACATAAATAGTCGCTAATGGGAAGAAGGAGACTGTGTATGGGTCACTTCCTACACGGAGCTGGGGATTGCATTGCAAAGGAAATCGGCAGTTAAACCATGAAATACTGAACACAGTAAACAGACAAATGACCTTCATGGCAACACCCAAATGACCTCAATCTTCTTTGGGAGGCTATTTCTATAGAGGGGGGGGGGGGGGGAGAAGAAAAAAAAGGCAAGAATTTATGTCTTCCACTTCCTAATAGTTTTTCCAGATGATTTTTACACCCCTGCCCCCCTCCCCTTCCGAAAAAGATTGCTGTCCTCTCAGGGCTGACCCATTCACCCCTCGCCTGCGATTGTCCAACGTCCAAACGGAACGGTATCGCCATGCAGATATACAGCCCTCTTCACAACGACATCATTCCTGAACTCATTGTTTCAAAGAGGAAGCCCCACAGTGTAAATACAGTAACTGAGAAAGCATGTGTGCGGTCGACGGGGGGGGGGGGGGGGGGGGGGGGGGGGGTGGGTGGGGGTGTGTGTGTGTGTGTGTGTGTGTGTGTGTGGCGGGGCGGGGGCGGGGGGGGTGGGGGTGAGTGGATGGGGTACTGTGTGTATTGTTGTCAGGCTTGCGGATTCGTACACTGGCTCCTGTAACGACGCCGCCGACTTTGCTAAAGAAAATGAAAAGAGGATTTTATGTTGCGCCGATGGTGATTTACATAATGCCCAGGCAGAGCCTCACGCCTGATTGTGGCTTTATGGCGGAGGAGGGAAATGAAGAGGCTTAGAATGACCCTTTTAGGGAGTGAATTAAGTCTTTAAGAGAGGGAAGAGTGGGGAGAACTTGGTTACCTCGGTTTTTTAAGGGGCTTCTTCTTTGTACCGTTTTGTCCGGGGGGGGGGGGGGGGGGGGGGACGCACGCATGCATGCAACTGTTGTTTTTCTGTGTTTTAGACGACTACAAAAAAAAGGAAATGATGATTTAAAGAGGACAGCGTCCCTTAAAGGATAACGTTGGCACACATCTACTTTTTCCTCATAGCAGACAAACGCTGATGAGACGATCAAGAGCGACAATGCTTTCCTGCTGCTCACAAGTATCGTTTGCATCAGTGGCGTATGCTGCCACTTGTGGTCCCAAAAACATGTTCCACTAATCCACAGATCCTGCTTTCCAACACGGAAACAGGCCTCACTGTTACAGTATTGACTCATATTTCTGAGAAGGAAGGACGAAAAAACACGAACACAAACATAGATCTAGGGGACAATCACTGTGGGGTTGGTTTGCAGCGAGGTGGCGGATGACTCAAACTTTATTGGCGATTATAGGAAAGAAAACGAAGAAAAAAACAAAACAAACAGAAAGAAAGCTCCCTGGTGGTCCAACCACGGCAGTTAAAAGAAATAAAATGTTATTGTCATCATAAACACTATATTACACACAAACCGCTCCTCTTTTCCTCAAGTTATTTACAACATGATAAAGATTTGGACTCTTCTTCTTTCTATTTTTTTTTTCGTGGAAAGAAAGAACAAAAGAGAAAAAAAGGAAAAGCCTTCGTGTTGTCGAGGTGAACGTCGGTGGCTCTTGGTAATCGAGTGGGCCGATAGCGCGGAGCCATTTCTGCCCTAAAAAGGCAGCCCTTCCCGCGGAATGCCAGAGACAGCTGTCCTGAGCCCCATCAGACGACATGTTTTAAAGATAGCCCCGCTTGGGTTGAAATAATGCCACCCATTCCTGCCCCAAAGCAAACCCTGTCATTACCATTGTTGAGCGCTCCCACACACACACACACACACACACACACACACACACACACACACACACACACACACACATACACACATACAAGTACTGGTGTTATAATGTAGAGACTGAGTGTGTGTTGTACATCGCCGTGTGAAGCCACCCTGCGATGTGGCGGTAGAGCACGCAAAAGGCACAATAGCCCCTTTTTAATATCCTCCACGTTGTTGGGAATGTCAACAATGTTCCGAGACGCGGAACAATTCGCAAAGTTAAAACACCGTAAATGGAAGAAAAAGGGGTCTCGGAAAATGTAAATGTTATGAAGTCAGGAAAGGCCACGGAGGAACCCAGCAGAAGGAAATTTTACATTGTGTGGTCGAATCCCGTCAAATATCTGATGGGAACGTATACCTCCCAAAAAAGCACCTAAGTGGCTACCATTTCCACTTCCACTCCTGACATCGTTGACGGGTTCCAGATCCCCCCAGCCCCCTCTCCCCACCAACACACACACACACATGCACACACACACACGCACACACACACATGCACACACACATGCACACACACACACACACACACATGCACACACACACGCACACACGCACACATGGCAGGAGACCACAGCCCCTTGAGGTGAGAGGGAAGATAACATTTCAGGGGTGGTCATGTAAAGGATTATGTAGCAGTGCATTTGTTGCAGTGTCGTTCTGTAGAGGAAGGGGGGGCGCTGGGTAGGAGTGGGGGGGAGGGCTGGATGGGGGGCTGATACCAATCTCCCTGTGGCTACAGCTGTTCGTGCCTTTTTTTCATTATTTCTTTGCCTCACAATCACTGAACTAACTGGAGACGGTGTGACTAACACAGATATGAGCAGAACCTCTGCCCGTCCTAAGTCTTTCCCTGTTATTGTTAAGTGGGCACTGCTTTTGGTTGTTATTAATAGCAAGCAAAGCAGGGGGGGGGTGACTGTCGTTCCTGTAACAGTTTGGTTTGTTCTTTTCCAAGACCAAGCTTCAAATCAGCACACGGGAGTTTGGGGACAGGACCTGTTGTAGTGTCTTGGCTGAGCCTTCCTATCACTGCAATGTCTATGGAAGAGAACGGCCTGTATGGGTCCCATGCGCTGGTTCTCTGAGCCACCACCATGACATGTCCTCCCTCTGTTTGTTCCCCGCAGCTGAAAGGAGTTTATGCACTGAAAAGACCTCAGGAAAACCCAAGATGGCCGCCAAAAGAAAAGGTGGCCTAAAACTCAACGCGATCTGCGCCAAGCTCAGTCGCCAGGTGGTGTTCGACATCGGCTCCCAGAACTACGAGGGGGACCAGAGCGTGGCGGAGGCCAGCGAGCGCGGCAGCTCCCACTATGACGACTGCGACGGCGGCGGCGGCGAGGCGTCCAACGCCGCCAACTTCCCCGAGAACCCGAGCCTGACGCAGAGCCTGGAGGAGGACCAGAAGCGCCGCGAGGCCATCGAGAAGTGGGTGAACGGCGAGTACGGCGAGGAGGGGCCCCTGATGCCCGGCGGCGGGGGCCGCGCCCACAAGACCTCCAACGGGGAGGACGGCCCCCCCGAGGGCGTGTACATGGTGCAGCCCAAGGGCTGCAGCGACGATGAGGAGGACGACGGCGACGCCGAAGAGGCCGAGACACTGCCGGGCTCCCGCGGCGACGGTTACCACGACGACAAGGACCCGGAGGCGAGCCCGCCCAAGGAGGACGTCTACACGCGGGCCGGCGAGCCAGCGCCCAGCCGCCCGGCACCCTTCGCCTCTCCAGGTACTCCTTCTGTCTGTCTGTCTGTCTGTCTGTCTCACCTCCTCAAGACCTCCAGACCTCCACTCTGACCTGCCTCCTCTCCCAGTTCTGGCCTTGTTATTGGTCCTGGTACTGGCTGGGCCTGAATGAAAGATAGCCTACCTTTGCCCTTCAGAACATTCCATTCCATAGTGTTATGGGGGGGGGCATAGTGAGAGAGAGAGGGGGGGGAATGACTTTGACACGTCATACCCCCCACGTGAGCTGAAGCAAGCCTTTTCTTAGAGAGAGAGAGAGAGAGAGAGAGAGAGAGAGAGAGAGAGAGAGAGAGAGAGAGAGAGAGAGAGAGAGAGAGAGAGATGGGTTCTAGGGTTACAGCATGGACAGCCTGTGACAGAATGGACCTAAAGAGAGATTCACATGTCAGGCTGGGGGGGGGGCGGGGACAGGAACTTGTCAGTGTGTGTGGTTAACTGTATCAAGAAATGTTTGATACTCTAAGGCGAGTGCCACAGGCAGGGCTGAGCTAAGCTTCATATTACACTCAGGATTACACATTGAGTCTTTGATTTTCTCTAAGCTCACTAAATTTAGCGCCGCTCCACGCTATACGCTGCTGCAGTAGCCATCGTCTCCATGGTGGTGGAGGAGGTGGAGGAGAAGGTGGAGGTTCCTGGCAAAGATTACATTCATGGCTCTCAGAATCCAGGATCACTCGTTAAATAAAGTCAAAAATAGAATGAGAACTCAATTTATTGCGGTGCCATATTCAATGTGGAATCGGTCGTTAGGGTCACATTAATGTCAATTTCCTTAACATAGCTTTATATATATATATATATATATTTAAAAAAACTAGATGTCCCTGCTGTATCGTTTGGCGGTTATCAAAAGAGACAAAGGTGGCACACACTTTGTACAAGAATGGCGAAGTGGTAACAGTTTGTGTAAACAGCACATCCTATTATCTCAGAATGTACCATTTACAGACTTGTACTTGTGGAACCTGTAAACCAAGAAGCGAACCCACTGTATCAGAGATAATACTGACCTGTATACAGTCAAACTGAAAACACAGGGTCATAAAATTATAAAAATATAAATACAGTCCGATAATGGAAAGATAAAAGCTTGTCTTTCGCGGAAACCGAGAAAGACAGTTGGCAGTTTGCGCCCGGACGCACAAAAACAGGTTTTTGTTTTCTGCTTGATTACCACCATTTTGTAGATATGTATTTATCATTTTAAAAGAAAATGGGTTTTGGGAGTGGCAGGAGTAGAGCTAAGATGTGCCCAAGGGCCTGAGTCACAACCCCACCATTTTAATTCCTTCAGCTTAGTATTTATTTTCCTTCCATGATGATAATCGTCAAGTGTGTTTACGTGCCTGCTCTTCAGAAAATCGAGCGAAAGAGCTCGTCAGCAGCAAATGAGAAAGGCTTGTGGTTTTAATTACTCATTTCTAGTTAATTTCATGGCTGTAAAAAGAAGAAAAAAAGCAACAAAAAAAAGAAAAAACAGCCCGTCTATAAAGATTTTTGTTGGAGGAGCATGCACCTTCGTTCTCGCCTCACCTTTCTAACCGCTTCACATCTCAACGCAAACAGAGGATGTTTGTAGACAGAGCATCCAACTGCAACAACGGCAACCACAACTCTTTGTCTTTTAGATTGTGTAATATCCATGCATGTATTTGTGTGTTTACACGTTTGTTGTACATCGCTTATACTCATATACATATTTAAAGACTTGCTCTTTGTTGATTGTAACTTTGGCATCTATGTTGCCATATTTTCCGCACAGCTCACAATTACAGTGTTTATTTTTCTCTCTCTCCCTCTCACTCTCTTTCTATCTCTGCTGTCTTTGAAAGGCTGATGCGAAGTACGCATAATTATGCATATAAACATAGTGGCTTAATTATCTCTCACAACATCAGTGACAATGTAATTAACAAACATCGCAAGATCAATGAGAGAAACCGCGACCTTCAGAACATTTAACTCCTCTGGTCGAGGGCCTAGCACGGCTCTCCTATCAGCTCCAAAACCCCCAGAATACTTTTCTCAGATAAATTAGACGGGGCCTTTATGAGGGTGTAGGGGGTGGGGCCCTCGTAAGCCGGTCAATGGAGAGAGAGGAAAAGAATCCAATGGACGATAAATAAATAAATAAACTCTGAAAGCAATGACACAAAGAGGTTCATAAGGGATCAAGCAGCCCTGGTCCATGACTTCCAATAGCAATTTGGAGTTCACTGTAAAAGGTTATTGTTCATTTCAAAGCCCCTCTCTATTTACTGTCTCCTAATTAACTTTCCACAACGACGGGATGAAGTTTGGGGCGCCGTGGTGTTTTGTGTCCACGCCGTATCAAATTAGTTCAAACTAATGCACTGAGCGCTCCATTCAGTTGAACCGGCCGTGTATTGTGACACCCGCGTCTACTTAAACAAAACGCATGCGTGCTCATTGTAAACAGAGGGAGGACTTTTAAAAAGCTATTTATGACCGTCGCGCAGAAATCGTTGCAATCAGATGCGTTCTCTGCAACTCAAGGGCACATACGACCCCCCCCCCCCCCCCCCCCCGGCAACGCCCTCATCACCCGCCACACACAGCTTCTGGGGTGGTAGGGGGTTGGGGTGGGGGCAGGCTGGGGGGGGGGGGGGGGGGGGGGGGGGGGGGGGGTTGATGAGGTGTATCGCATTCACAGGGATCGTTCGGTTTCGCTGTTACAACGTTTAAAAGTGAAACCCGGGTTAGCGGTGTATCCGAAGTCTGCGTTGGTCCATATATAGCCCGGGACGTGCACCTTTATCTTCAGCGACACCTCTGCCTCACTGGGACGGGAGCAGGCACTGCTCTGCACCACCGGCTCCACATAGCCATGTTTGGTCAGCCCAAAAAGCAGATATAATGCCCATTTGTTATCGTATCGGTGAGGGAAAATGTGCTCTAATAGTCTCAAACATAGCCAAGGGCCCGGGGCCTGCGGCGTGTTCTGGAATCTGACTCCATGAAGTGGCGAGATTAGAGGCCACTTCTTCTTTAGCTTTTCCAGCGACACCACGGTGGAGTGGAGAGAAGTGTGTGTGTGTGTGTGTGTGTGTGTGTTTGTACAGCATATATATATATATATATATATATATATATATATATATATATATATTTATATGTGTCGGAGTGTTGGAAGAGTGAGACAGAATGTGTGCAAGACAGAGAGAGACAGAAATGCAAAGCCAGCACGTTACGCATACTACTGACTAGGAAGAGTGGACGAGCTGCATAGGTGCAACAGAGCGCGAGAGAGAGCGAGAGAGAGCGAGAGAGAGCGAGAGAGAGCGAGAGCGAGTATCATCATAGGCCGCAGTGGTGGCCGATCTCACCTTAACAAGTGTAACACACAAAGCCCCCACCCCCCCCCCCCCCCCCCCCCCAGCCTTTTACATGACATCATTAGGAGCCGGGGGGAGATAAGGCTGGAGAAGAAATCTCATTTACATGGTATTTTAGAAAGGTTATCTCCCGCTGCCCTGCCCATAATCCTCTCCGTTTAAGTCCAATCATTTGCCTGCCACTGATAGGCTGTCACGCAGCGCGCCGCTGAATAAAAAGTAACTCGGCTCGCTTTGGTGAAGAGAGCGAGAAGCAAGTAGGAAGATGATAAGCTAAGCAAATTAGATTCATTCAGATCCCCCTCAAAAGAATGCGTTATAATTATCGGGCCCCGCTTTTGATAACTCTGTCCGGAAGTGCTTGTGCGGGAAAAAGAGTCAAACATTGAAAGATTGCCATTTTTTTGTTTCCCACAGTAGTTCAAGTCAAGTCATCCAGAACGATAAACCCTGTCCGAATTTATACGAGAACTGGAAATAACAACGGTTCATACACAAGTAAAACAAATCGACAAAACAAGACAATTTCCCATTTACACCCAGGAGTGATAAAGAAAAGAAAGTGGCATTTGTTCTGATACTCCAGCTGCTTCTGCACTGAGCTCCATTAAGTGTAGTTTTCGTCCGGTGCAATCAGGATGTTGACAGGCTGAGGCCCAGCATCGGAGCCATATGATATCCTATGACCTGAAATGCCCGCGGTAGGAATAAAATCTGGCCAAGCGTCAGATGGAGAGTGTATCAAATGCCTCAAACCCCAAACCAAAAGTTACACAAACCCGGGCTACGTCAAAGCTTAAGTAGTTTGTTCGTTTTACAATAACAGGGAGACGATGTACAAATCGAATATGTACATATTTCACACATAATACTGGTAACCCAGTGGCAAAATTATCTAAACTACGATACTACACTACAATTTCCAGTGTAAATCCACATTTTGTGGTTGATATGTGGTTATGCTGTACATAAAAATAAAAATAAAACAGAAGATTTGCTAAAATGATGAGGGACGAAAACATCCAGGTATTCGCTATCTCAAATACCTGATCCATTTCTCTTACATTTTTCATGCCCTTTCGATCCGGCGGCTCGGCTTTCATACCGATGTGCTGTGGAGGCCGCCCCACGCTGGCCAGTGGAACTTTGGGGATTGTTTTACACGCCACACAGGAGATGGGAAAAACAGGCCGGGAGTGACCGATTTAGCAGTGACACAGAAATATGAGACAAGAGCAGAAATATTTTGTATTAATTACCAGGACAGCAGCTGGCATTTACCCTGGCCAGCTTGTGTGTGTGTGTGTGTGTGTGTGTGTGTGTGTGTGTGTGTGTTTGTGTGCGTGTGTTTGTGTGCTCAAGATGATTAAAAAGAGTGGTTAACTCCGTTCCTGGGAGTGTACCAAAGGGGTGGGGGGGTTTAGGATCAAAATATCTGACATGACAGCCGAGTTGAGTTGTCATGATGTACACGACTAATCTGAATGCAAACTTACACAACTTGAAATGTCTAAAACGGATTTTTGATTAGCAAACAAAACGGCAACCTTATGAGCCCTCTCTCTCTCTGTCTCTCTGTCTCTGTCTCTCTGTCTCTCTGTCTCTCTCTCTCTATCGCTTTCTCTCTATCGTTTTATTCTCCTATCACTTTCTCTCGCCCTCTGCAAAGTATGTCTATCCTTCAGGCAAACATGTCACTGTTCTGAGTGACGCCTTGAGCTAACACTGGTTCACAATGAATTACCATACAGTGCTATTAGTGTCAAACCCCACCTCTACTGGTTAAAGGAAGATCTGAAATAAAGTCTAGAAAACTAACATTTAAAGAATGACATTTCACAACCCACACAAGTTTTTTCGTATTAGTTATTCTTTTTTTTTTACAATATTAGTATTCTTTTTTTTTTTATAACTGTACGTAACCCTAACTTCTCTGAACTATAAGAGCAGGCATGGCTGGCATCTCATAATCAATCACCCGGGACGGTTGTTGTTTTATATGACTACATGGGAAATTCCACTGAAACTTCTGAACTGATTGAAAAAAGAGACATATGTTTTTGTTCTTCCGTTTTTCATAAGAGGGAAGTCCAGGGTTCTGTTTTAAATAAATACAGACAGAAGTAAAACATCCACCAATAATTTTTTTTTTAAATACAGGGACATGACAAATCGCCTTTTAAAAATGTCAAAATAGGCAAGATTGACTTGTCGAAACATGACAGTGAGTGATAGAGGAACTCGTAAAAGGGCCATACATGTCCCGAAGGCTTTCACCTCAGAATTTCTCGATCTCTCAACAACCAATCCGTTACAGCGCAGGAATCAAAAGAGGCGTAAGGGATGTCGTTACACAATCGACTCAGTCACTCGCCTAAAAGCACACCGTTCTTATCACTCCGAAAACCCCTCACGCGTCCTCTTCTCCTCTTTGTTTCCCCCGCTTGCAGGCGAGTGCTATGCTCTGCGGGACTACGCCGCCAACACCATGACGGAGTTCCTGGGAATGTTCGGCTATGACGACCAGCAGGTGAGGGACGAGCTGAACAAGAAGATCAGCTTCGAGAAGCTCAAAGCCGCCTCCTCGGACCCGTCCTCCCTGAGCAGCGAGGAGGCCTCCCGCCGCGCCCGCTTCTCCAAGTACGAGGAGTACATCCGCAAGCTGAAGGCCGGCGAGGCCCTGCCCTGGCCCATGCACGCCTCGCCCGCGCCCAAGCGGGAAGACCTCGCCTCCAAGCTGGCCCAGGAGAAGGCCGCCGCCATGCTCCAGAGCTCCGGCTGTCTGCCCGGCGGCGAGGCCCAGATCTACCCCTCTGGCCTGGAGCACAAGCAGCCCGGACCCCTGCCCCAGCTGGGCTCCCCTCAGCCGCCCAACGCCTCGCCCAGCCTCCAGAACCTGGCGTCCCGGGCCTCCAAGTATGACTTCTTCATCCAGAAGCTGAAGATGGGGGAGAGCCTGCGGCAGCAGAACGGCAACGCCTACAAGCGGCCCTCCAAGTATGACCTGGAGAACGTGCGCTTCCTGCACCTCTTCAAGCCCGGCGAGGGGAACCCCGACATGGGCGGAGCCATCGCCTTCAAGACGGGCAAGGTGGGCCGGCCCTCCAAGTACGACGTGAGGAACATCCAGAAGCTGATGCCGGGGAAGCCCGACGCCTCGCTGACGCCCAGCGTCCTCCCCTCCACGGCAGGGACCCCCGGGGCTGCTGCGGCCCCCGCCGTCTCCACGGCAACGGCGGCCGCGGCCGCGGCCCCCGGGCTCACGATGGACCAGACGGGGCAGATGGGCTTCAGCGCCTCTGACTACTTGAAGTCCAGCTTCTCCAAGACGGACTCCATCACCACCGGAACCGTGTCTTCCGTAAAGTAAGTGCTGTGGAGAATTTGTTTCATGGAATATGAAGTAGATATGATGCAGGGTTATGGAAGCAAAGACATGTCTGTCTTTAATGGCTTGACACTGAGTGGTCTCCGTTGATTGCACAGGGGCGATGAGCATGCTTATTTACAGCAATGTTCTGCAAAATATTAGGCCATTGTGTGGCATATTGGGTCTATGCTTAAAAGAATATGAACCTCCTGAGAATGAATGAATTATTAAATTTCACAAACCATCGTTATACCTTCCAGTTTATAGTGAGCTGGTGCATTGAACTGAATCCAGGCGCAGAGGTCTGTCTGGCCCTCATTGAAAGTCTCTCAGTGGAACACCTTGGAGCTAATGTGTGTCTCTCATACGCTTAACTGCTACTGTGAGTCAGTTAGCTTAACGCAAAGGTAATTGCTACCTCCACCCGCCCCGCCAACGCGAATGTAGTGTGAAATAGCGCATGCCGCCCAATAGATCGGGCGACATGATGAGTTGCGAAAGGCACATGAAGTGTTTACTCGCCGCGGTCCTCCGCGGAGACTGATTTAGCACTGCCGCCGCAAAGTGAGTGACTTCCTTGGTTTGGCGAGGGTGTAACAACTCTCCCTTTAATTACTTTGGAGCCGTGACTAACCTCCCGGAGAGCCACAGGGGCCCGGCGCCGCTCGCAGTCTGAAGTGAGCAAACAAGGGGGTTCGGGGACACGCTCGCCCGGGCGCCTGCCGCGCCGGCGCTGCTACCAGAGTGAAAAACAGGCTCCCGAAGCCTGTTTGATTAGGTTTGACCTTGTCGCTAGTTAGTCAAGGCTTTATCAAGGCCCCCACTACCACCACCGCCGCCAGCAACACCACCGCCCTGTTCCAGAGCACTCATCTGCCTCTCCCTCCGGCTCTGGCCTTTTGTCGTCAGGGGCCGGGTCTCATTGAAGCCACATGCTAAGGCTAACTGGCCCAGCGTGCTTCCGCACATACAGTTAAAAACAGGGGAGGGGAGGGGAGGGGAGGGGAGGGGAGGGGAGGGGAGGGGAGGGGAGGGGAGGGGAGGGGAGGGGAGGGGAGGGGAGGGGAAGGGAGAGCGGAGGAGGGGAGGCCTGCTAGCGGCAGCCTCCCCTCTGGGCCAGATTAACCTCTGGGTCATCCCCCGGTGCGTTGCGCTGCACACACGTGGCGCTAAATGCCAATACTGGAAGGGAGGAAGCAGAGCCAATACTGTATTGTGAATCTGTCCCTCGCTACACGCGGCGCTGCCAATAGGCAACCAGACCGTCTAGTCTTGACGTGACAGTTGATGTGACAGACGTGACGGTGGAAAGCCTGACCTGATTGACTAAGCGCTGACATCAAGGCCCCCGCATCCACCTGCTTTAATTCAAAACCGCCGTTTCAATGCGAGCCCTTTTTGTTATCAAAGTGCGGAGGAGACTCAGAACGAAACCTGATATTTAGTTTCGATTTGAGTCAAAGCGCAGAGAGTAGGGTGGGAAACAAGGTTTTCACCCATATTCCTTGTATCCCATGTTTACATATGAGCACCTTCCCAAACTCTCCCCCTTCAGCGGATGAATGTCTCTCAGCCACTGCGTACCAACCCCCCCCCCCCAACCCACCCACCCAACCACCCACCCAACCACCCACCCAACCACCCACCCACCCCTTCCATTAGCAAGTTGGTACACCATGCATCTCAATGCCGTTCTTATTCCTCACATCCCTGATTCATGCGGCTGCATGAAACGGCAGCTCTGCCACCAGAAAATGCGTATTGATAGTCCAAAGTTTGGATGCTTGCTTGCTTGAAAGTAAATACCCGTGTCACTGTGTGTTTTTACTTTATTTATTTTTATTATTAACAGCCCGCCGAGGCCTAAACATTAATCCTGTCTCTTTTGTGCTTGTCGCCGCGTTAGGAATGGGCTGCCACCAGAGAAACCTGCCGGCGACGACGTCAACCTCTACCAGAAATATATCGCCAGGTATGCAAATCCCCCCCCCCCCCCCCATCACCCCATCTCCCTCCCCGCGCGCGAGTGTTCGTTTCAGACGTGCCGCTCTATTAATTGATGGTGTGTTTTATGCAGTGATGTCACCGGACAGTGGGTGGGTGGGGTGGTATTGGTGGGGGAAGGGGTGGGGGGGGGGGGGGGGGGGGGGGCGATGGACATTTTATGTGCAGTTAGTGAATTAAGACAAGGCAGAGTTTGTGCAGGGGGGGGGGTTGGTGGGAGGGAGAATGAAGGAGGGCAGAGGGAGGGGACGGCTGAGTTATGGGCTTATATTAGCATACTGTTAAGAATTGAAGTATCGAGTCCCGCTCTCTATTAGCGGCATGCTAATACATTGAGACATCACGGTGGAGGCGGGGGTGCCACCGCGCTCAGTGCAGGTCCAGTAGGGTGTAGCAGTCGAGCGACACGGCGCGTGCATATGGGGGTTTAGATACCAGGTTTGTTCCGACGCAGTGCTCAAGTGTTTATCTCTCTCATCACAATAAAAAGAGGAACGGACTGATCTGAAAAGAGTCATTCGCACCAACACAAAGACGCAACACCAGCATCTCCACATTCAATGGACACACAACAACGACCACCACAACAACAACAACAACAACAACAACAACAACTCTGGATTCATTTTCAGACGCCACTAGAAAGGTGATTATCGCCTGTTTGTTTATTCCGTTTAAAAGAAAGAAAATAGCATTTGAAAAGCCAAAGTGGCTTTGGCGTTAATGATTACTTCTCCAAGCCGTAACATGAAGGACACAAATCAAAGCCCTGGCACTGACTGACACACGAACACACACAGACACACACACTTACACACACAATGCACGGTAGACACACACGTGCACATAAACAGGCATTCACACACCACACAACACACACAAAACCCCTTCCTTTGGACTGATTACATTTTGCAAGAAGATTTAATTAAGGAATTTTTAATGAGGCTTCTGCTGGCACTGCCAAGAACTGTTTTGATATTTGCGCTGCATAATGCATAAAATTTGTCTAAACATCTCGGCAGTTGATGCACGGGGAAGCTGCTGATAAGCCCTGATACAGTTTCAATTTCCGTGCTGGGGACGGGAAAAAAACAGAGGAGGGAGGGAGGAGAAGATAGAAAAGGAGGACTCATAAAAAAAAGGGCAAATGTAGATGGGTGGGGTCGTGGGGGTGGAGGTGGATGCGGCGGGAGGAGGAGGGGGGGGGGGGGGGGGGGGTCCTCTCAGGAGCTATGGCTAATGAGTGCACGGGTTATGACCAAAAGAAACGAGCTTTGTAAATGTGCTTCGAGCCCCCCCACCCCCCTCCTCTACTACTCCTCCATCCTGGTGAAAAATAAAGAGATCGGAGGGGTGAGGGTGAGTGTGCTCTTTCAGCACGCTAAAGTTTTGATGTCGCCAAAAAGGAGCTTCCACGCTCGTGTGTTTCATGGTTACTCCATCGTCGTCGCCCCCCCCCCCCCCCCCCCCCCCCCCAAATGCTCTCATGCACCCACTAGTGCCGGCCACTTTGATCTGTGTGTATCTATTGTAACCGGAGATGCACTGCAATCTCTGCATCGTGGCCATATTAATATTTAATCTGCTGCTGAATAGGGGGCCTATTAGAACCGGCATACCCCCACCTAACCCTCCGCCCTCCCCACCTCCACCCTCCCCACCTCCAGAGGCACAGTGATACAGCTGGGCAGTGAGCAGGGCTTAGGGGGGATGGGGAGGCTACGGTCCCTGGGGAAGGGAGGTGATGGGGGGGTTTGCTGCTGCTGTGTGTGTGTGTGTGTGTGTGTGTATATATGTTTTTGCGTGTGTGCTTGTGTATACACTTACTAAAGAGTTTAATGGGGCTGTGGAGAGCACTAATGGCAATGAACAGAGCACTCCTACGGGGTGCCTCAGTGTGTGTGTGTGTGTGTGTTTGTATGTGTGTAGGGATGGGCAACACTATAGCTGGTAATTGGTAAAAACAGCATACATAGAGTCCCCCCTTTATTTACATGTTTGCTGATTTAGCGGTAATACGACTATTATGCTACATATTTACTTTTGTAATTTTCTACAAAAGACACATCAGTGCTCCTCAAAGACCCTCTCTCTCTCTCTCTCTCTCTCTCTCTCTCTCTCTCTCTCTCTCTCTCTCTCTCTCTCTCTCTCTCCTCCACCGCGTTCTCGAACGCCCCCACCACCACGACCAACTGATAAAAGGTAGCCGATTTGCCGTTCAATTAGCTTAATGAACTCGGCAAAGTGATCTGTAAACGCAGCTCTGGGATAATCCTGACGATAAAAAAAACACATCGCCACCCAAAAGAATCTAAACGTACAAAAATACAAATCTATTACTTCCTTCCTCCAGTTGCTTTAGTCTCTCTCTCTCTCTCTGTCTCTCTCTCTCTCTCTCTCTCTCTCTCTCTCTCTCTCTCTCTCTCTCTCTCTCTCTCTCTCTCTCTCTCTCTGTCTCTCTCTCTCTCTCTCAGCAGATGGAGCTGCTGGCACCAGTCTCGGTGCCAAATGTTTATTTGTGTGTTTTCCGTGTTAATTGGAACATTTGGAACGGCCCTCGTCATCATCAGTCGCATAATGAAGGCTGTGAGTGTCGCCGTGCACTTAAACGTGCACCTTTGTGTGAAAAAAAATAAACAACACCAAAAAAACAAACTGGTTGCGACGGGTGGGGGGTGGGGGGGTTCAAATTAACCTCACCAACCTCGGACATCTCAGCGCCACTAACGGGGCTGGCTCCAGAGGAGATTCACAGTCTCTCGCCATTTGGCACCGAGCTTAAAAGTACTGGCAAATGAGGGACAATTCCTTTGTGTAGTGTGTGTGAGTGTGTGTGTGTGTGTGTGCCTGTGTTTTGTTTGTGCGCAAGTGCACACACACACACACACACACAAGTGTTTTAGTGTGCGTCGGGGGGAAAGGGTTACAATTTAATAAGTGTCTCCGCTGGCTGCTTTGCAAATAAATGAAAGTAATTTGGTTGGAATTGGTGTGACAGACGACTAAACTGAGCGGGGGGAGAGGCGCAGGGTTTTGGTTTGAAGGTGGCGTTTGGGGTTACCCTGACGGCGAAGCAGGGGCATTTCATATTATGATGTGTGTGTGTGTGTGTGTATGTGTGTGTGTGTGTGTGTGTGTGTGTGTGTAGATGCGAGACCGTGACTCATCCCCCTGTTACTTTGTGTTGTGTTCTCAGGTTCTCTGGAAGCCAGCACTGCGGCCACGTGCACTGCGCCTACCAGTACAGAGAGCACTACCACTGCATGGACCCCGAGTGCAACTACCAGGTACACCCCAGACCAATCCTTCCCCTCGCACCCCTCCCCCCCCCAATCTCCACCCTCGTTCCTTGTACATCCCTCGTCACCGTTATGATTTATGTCCCAGAAGGGCACTCGACGGCTCCCGTATACCGAGCCTTGTTGTCTTGTTGTCCCGATGAAGAATGAGACACATCAACTGACTCAGACACGCCGTGATAGAGGTTGTCTCTGCTTCCTTAACCGCCAAGGTTCATCGGCGCTTGAACCAAACGTACCACCAAGAGCGAGGTGGTACGGGCTGTTTAGCGTGCCGTCGTTCCTCTTAAAAAAAAACTAAAAAGCAAGGCAAGGCGCACGTCAGAGTATTTTGATCAAAGCGGCGAAAGAAACGGTCAGGAAAAACCTGTGGTGGGCTCGCATGCGTTGAATCTGTGGGATACTGTTGGCCTGCGTATTATTCATTTGGAGGCCCACGCAAAACGGACATATCTCGACCTTCAGAACAGGTTACGACTGTTGGCTCTGAGATATATATATATATCGTTTTTTTTTGTTCATTTCATTGTAAGCTGATTCCAGGCACAGTCTGTTTCTGACAATTGGCCTTTTATTAGGGGAGGCAGGGGGGTTAATTTAAAATATGGTTGAAATATGGCTCCTTTCGTAATGTGCCCTTTTTTTTTTGCCAAAGACATCTGCCACTGCTAGGGGCCTGCTTTTAATCCCCTTTCAGGTTATTAATCTCATCCTGGTCCCAGGGGTTGTCATGTGTGCCACAGGAAAGGGTAGAAACACAAAGCAGATCATAATACAGCACCGGTGTTTGCACTAGCATATGGCCTGAAAGAGTTAGACAAACACGGCTAGATTTGTCCAAGAGACACAGAAATCCTCGCTGGAGAGGGAACTACTGTGCACGTTTCGTTTTTTTCTTCGTGTGTGTCTGATTTACTGAATTAAGGCATCTTTGACTGTAATCTTCCTTGTCTGCTACTGATCAAGAGAGATTACCACTCGATAAACATTGTTTGTGTGGAAGGCAGCGTTGCGGGTTTAGGCTTTCATTTTCTTCACTTTGCGACTCGACAAGATGGGTTCTTACTGCGGAAGATCATTCCGTGTCATTACTCACAACGTTAGTTCAGGTTATCACGCCGATTTCCACGCTCAAGTCTGCTTTTCTCACTCGTCTTTGTGTCGTGTGCCAGATATAAAACCCACCAAACAAGAGATGGAGATATTTCTTGGGGGAAAGTCGTTGTTTAGATGTCAGTATCTTACCGGGGTAAAAGATAAACATAAAAATGACTATGTCCCTCTTTCAAAGTGATTACCATAGATTGTTACATGACACGCACTCACGCACACACACACACACACACACACACACACACACACACACACACACACACACACTAGTGGAATATTACCCCCCCCCCCCTGCCAGCCCCAAGGCAGTTGGCTCAGTGCAGACATTCTCCTTTCATGGGCTTGTGTGTGTATGTGTGTCTGTGCGTGTGTGTGCGTGTGCGTGCGCACATAGTGTGAGTATCCTGCCACACTAGCGGGGAATCCTAAAATACATGTAGCAAGTGGCTCCCAACCTTTATCACCACCCATCTGAAAATTGGATCTTTTTTCCCCTCTCCGCCTGCTCCTCCATGGACTATTTTGGACGCCGGCGTGGATCCAACGTGCCGTCCGCTCCGTGCTCCCTTACGTTGACCATCCATCACGCGTTTAAACACACGCTGCCGCATAAACCAGATGAGCCAGTTCTGGAGGAACAAGGCGACTCCAGGTCCACTATCGTGGGATACAATAATAACCGATAGAAAAAAGGGAAAGAATGAAGATAGTGTGGATGAAATAGCAATAAGTATAAACAGCCGCGTGAGATCAGACTTTTTTTGTGTACTTTTACGTGCGCACCGTCAAAGCACACGACACAAGGCAATTACCCTACTTGGTATATAGCAATTAGGCCGTGTTTAAGAATGGATCTTTCTGATATATTTTCACTTAGCGGGGGATAAATACGGACCGAAGGGGCCCGACAAAACTGCCTCATTGATTCGCGCTTCTCCAGTTACAGTTTCCGTAACATCAGCTTAAGCCCAATTACAGAAGATTTTGTTGCTGTCGATCTCCGCGGGCCACGTTGCTCCTTGATGACTCGTGGAGAGAAGGGAAGAGCCCTTTTCTCCCTCCCTTCATTTCACAGCCAGGGCAATCTTCGGCGTATTCGCTCATTATTACCAGCAACAAGAGCAAGTGCTGATGCTTTAATTAAAAATGGAATCATATTTCGAGCAGGGAATTCGAAGAAAGGAAAGAAAGGGAGAAAATAAAAACCTGGTAGCTTGTTTGGGTTAGCTTGTTAGTTTGTCTGCTATTCATTTTTTTCTCTTCCCCCGTCCTGCGCGCACATCTGCAAAAAACCATTGACACGGAACATTTAAAAAACATTAACCAAAAAAAAAAAAAACATCTCAAATGTGATCCCGCATGTCAAGTGATCTTAATTAAAATGTTACCCCCAAATAGGTGTGGGGTGGAATAAAAAATTATACAGGGAGACGGGGAGGGGTGGGCTGGGGTAGGGTGGGGTACCAACTACTTGGAAGCTGTCCCTGCCGCTCCATATCTAAGCTCCACTCGCTCACATAGGCCCCGTTCAGACAGGTCACGGCTTTTGTTTGAGATATGCAAAGTCAATCAATAACCGCCCCACCCCCAACATGTCTTCTCTTCAAGAATACACCTCTCCCTCCTCCTCCTACTCCCCCTCCTCATCCACATCCACATCATCATCTTCATTACCCCCTCCTCTTCCTCGTCTTCCTTCTCACCCTCCTCATCCTCTTCCTCATCTCCCTTCTCCTGACCCTCATCATCTTCCTCCTCCCTTTCCTCCTCCTCCTCTTCCCCCTCTTCTTCACCCTCATCATCCTCCTCTTCTTCCTCATCGTCTTCCTCCTCTACCCCCCCCCCCCACCCCCCATCTTCCAACGACCCTCACAACTTCATTTGACTCTGTTTTGCTTGTGATGCTACAATAACCTGCACTCCTCACCGCCGCTGGAAGGAGGGATCCCTCTCTTTCTGTGATCCTTTCTCAAGGGTTCTTCCTTGACAATCAGGGGAGTTTCTCCTTCCTCTTTAGATGGCTTCGTGTTAGGGGGGCTGTCGTAGCCATGTGGCCTGCGAAGCCCTCGGAGACCGTATCTGTGATTACTGACTGAACCGATCAAAATGACTTACCCACCCCCCCCCCCCCCCCCCCCCCCCCCCACCCCACCCCGTGCCCGGGTGTTTTCCAGAGCAACACACAGCTGC
Source organism: Lota lota (assembly GCA_026745465.1). Classification (NCBI taxonomy): domain Eukaryota; kingdom Metazoa; phylum Chordata; class Actinopteri; order Gadiformes; family Lotidae; genus Lota; species Lota lota. Next base: position 257,456 of record JACYXH010000415.1, on the reverse strand, counting down.
TCGCTTTTTGTTGTAAAAGAACAAAAACAACAACAATGTCAGTAAAACAAACCGCATCCACACCACGCTAACAGCTCCTCTGTCCGTTCTTCCCCCCCCCCCCCCCCCCCCCCAACGGTTCGAGCAGAGGTTCACCAGCAAGCAGGACGTGATCCGCCACTACAACATGCACAAGAAGCGAGACAACTCCCTGCAGCACGGCTTCATGCGCTTCAGCCCGCTGGACGACTGCAGCGTCTACTACCACGACTGCCACCTCAACGGGAAGAGCACCCACTACCACTGCATGCAGGTAGATGGATCGGCCACGCCTCCTCCGTCGTCGCTCCACACACACACACACACACACACACACACACACACACACACACACACAAACACAACACAACACACAAACACATCACGCACACACTCACATAACGGAAACACACACACGCACACACACACACACACACATAACACAACACACACACAAACACATCACACACACACACACTCACATAACGGAAACACACACACACACACACAAATATGCACGCACACACACACACACAAAATGCACCTGCGCACACACACACACACATACACATATAATGCATACACACACATATAATGCATACACACACACACACAAAACAACACAATGAGTCTGTGACTTCATTCTAGGGCTATCTGAGAGGGCCCTCATTGCTTTAACGCATTTGGCAGAGAAGATTTTAAATAGATTATTTCAGAATCCAGGGCATAAAACGCCAACGATGGGTAGAAAAACAGTCACCATGTGCCTGGTTTTAGCTCAGGGTTAGGTTTGAGGGCATCAATATTGAACCTAAATGGCAGTGAGTGTTCATTGGTGGTACAGATGCCTGCCATTTAGGGGCAACTGAAGATTCACTGGGTCCAGCGGTACAGAGCTGTAGCACAGTGTAGCTTGGTGCCATGACACATGAAAAGCAGGCCACTCTGGCATAACAAGACACACACACACACACACACACATACTCACACACACACTGGGATGGCTGGATGTCGCATGGTTTGACTACATCTATAAAAGGGAATTACTGTCCTGCTACTTTTTTTTCTATTAACCCTAAATTGCACTTAAAGAACAGTTTGGCACAAGGTGTTGTAAACTAAATAAAAGAAAATTCAAATGGATGGACACACACACACACACACACACACACACACACACATATACACACACACACACAAGGCAGCAAGCATGCCCCCAACCACACACACTCCTTCCCTCACTCTCTCGCTCCTTAATTGGAATGGATAAAACTTGCTAAGGTGTTTATATAAACTACACATTTTTCATCTTTTAGTACCAAGTGGCCAGTCGTGAGATTATTCCCCCCTTTTGGATTTGTTTAATTTTTTACGCCTGCTTATTTTCAAGGTGTCAAGGTGCAGAGAGCTCTCTCTCTCTCTCTCTCTCTCTCTCTCTCTCTCTCTCTCTCTCTCTCTCTCTCTCTCTCTCTCTCTCTCTCTCTCTCTCTCTCTCTGTACAGCAACACTGCATCTAAGTACAGGTTGGCTCTGAGATATATCCCTTTTTTTTAAACCTCTCTTTCTCTCTCTCTCTCTCTCTCTCTCTCTCTCTCTCTCTCTCTCTCTCTCTCTCTCTCTCATTCTCTCTCTTGGCCCTAATTGTTATTAAGACATTTCAGGCCTTGTTTTAACAGTCTGTGAGAACCTACAGATGTTGGCATGAGCCACTATTGATTTACACAGAGAAAAAAGGAAAACGCACACGCAGAGGCATTCATTTTCATTGTTTGACTCAATATGGAGAAGTTGCCCTGTTTGTGTGCCAGTGTTTGTGCCCTGCCAGTGACGATATACAAAGTGCTTTTTATTTTAAACAGGGACTATACCTATGTAAATCTACCCATGTTCCCCATGAATAGCGTTTAAGTACCGAACGGGATGCTCTTGCTACCTCCATGTTTCTTTTGATGTTTTAAGGGGTTATTTTACAGGTGGTCGCGCTTGGAGGTAGATTCTCACGCGTCACCTGCAGTGACCATGGCCGTTCTGAGCAGAACTCTTCCTCTTTTTGGCTCATCAAAGTCACAAAATAGTTTCCAATGCTCAGGTTAGACTCGGAAAAAAAGACCACAAGTCGTGCTGAGTTTCGAGCCGATGTTCGTTACCACAAACCAAATAGGGGGATGTAATTTGTTTTGAATAAAACACAAAAACTGTGTGCACTAACATACTTTGCTTTGGGCTAGTGCAACACATCCTACTGCATCTGCTGTCACAGCTTTGAAAAGAGCTTGACGTTTTGTTCTGTGTGTGTGTGTGTGTGTGTGTGTGTGTGCGCGCGCGTGCATGTGTGTGTTTGTGTGCGAACACAATAAAACAAGCAGCAAACACAACAAAATGGCTCCCCTAGATCGTAATTGAATGAACTGAAACTATCATGTCTGCTCCGGGGCCAGACCTTTTATTTTCCAGTTTCAAGACACATCTCTGCTCTGCAGGTGGGCTGCAACAAGGTGTACACCAGCACCTCGGACGTCATGACCCATGAGAACTTCCACAAGAAGAACGCCCAGCTGATCAACGACGGCTTCCAGCGGTTCCGCGCCACCGAGGACTGTGGCACGGTGGAGTGCCAGTTCTATGGCCAGAAGACCACCCACTTCCACTGCAGGTGAGGGTGGTGGGGACGGGGACGGGGACGGGGGGGGGGGTCTGCCATGCTCATCTGAATCTGCTACAGACGCCATCCTGTGTCCAATGGCCTTCTCAAGAAATGTGCACGTGGATGAATGAATGTGCGCCGTTGCGCATCTCAAAGGGAGATGACTAAATGCAATGCAATGGTCCACCAAGATGGTAGAATTGAATAGAATCTATCCATCCTTTCGGTAATGGCGAGCAGCCGACATGACGCATGGCTTTCTTTGCCTGCCTACCCTAACCTACATGTTTATGTTACCTCCCATCGGTTGCTCGGGAGTTCCTCTTTGTGTCCAGTGCCCCCGAATGATTCACCAACCCATTTTTGTCCGCGGTGTTGTCTCTCAGGCGCCCGGGCTGCAGCTTCACCTTCAAGAACAAGTGTGACATCGAGAAGCACAAGAGCTACCACGTCAAGGACGACGCCTACGCCAAGGACGGCTTCAAGAAGTTCTACAAGTACGAGGAGTGCAAGTACGACGGCTGCGTCTACAGCAAGGCCACCAACCACTTCCACTGCATCCGCGCGGGCTGCGGCTTCACCTTCACCTCCACCAGCCAGATGACCTCTCACAAGCGCAAGCACGAGCGCCGCCACATCCGCTCCGCCACGGGGGTGATGGGCGGGCTCTCCTCCTCCGCCTCCTCCTCCGCCTTCCTGGTGCCAAAGGACGAGCCCGAGGAGTCCAGCAACGACGACCTCATGGACTTCTCGGCCATCAGCAGCAAGAACTCCAGCCTGAGCGCCTCGCCCACCACCCAGCACTCGGGCGCCCTGCCCCACCTGCTGAGCACGGCCGCCGCCACCACCACCACCACCACCTCCGCCGCCATGGCCGCCGCCATCTCCTCCTCCTCCTCCTCCTGCTCCCCCTCCTCGGGCCACGCCCTGAAGCCGCCCACCCCCTCGCTGCCCAACTCCCTGAGCCAGCAGCAGCAGCAGCAGCAGCAGCAGCAGCAGCAGCATCGCATGTCCAGCCTCCTGGCGCAGGCGTTGCCTAGCAACATGCCCGTGGGGCTGGCGCTGTCCAACAACGCCCTGGCCTCCGCCGCCGCCGCCGCCGCCGCCGCATCGGGCAACCCCTTCTACCCGCTGATGCCCCGCATGCCCCTGCAGCTGCCCCACTCGGCGGCCAGCCTCATCTCGGCCGTGTCGTCCGCGGCCCTTTCCATGCCCAGCGACTCGCTGGCGCAGGGCTGCTCCAGCGCGGGCGCCGAGGGGGCCATGGCGTCCACGCCCACCTCCTTCGCCGCCTCGTCCATCATGGAGAAGCTGTCGGCGAGCAAGGGGCTGATCTCGCCCATGATGGCCCGGCTGGCGGCCGCCGCGCTCAAGCCCTCCGGCGGCCACGACACAGGTAGGCTCCGTCCCGCCCTGTTTACCCGCTCGGCCCTCCGCCTGCTCGGGGGGGAAAAGCCCGAGGTTTGAATGTGTGCCTTGCTGTGTCCTGGCTGAGAAACGGGGGGGACGGGGACGGTGGTCACTGACCTGATTACTGACCGGAAAAGGAAAAGCTCAGCTGAACCAAACTGAGCTTGAATCCAGCGGTGAAACGAGCCCTGGCTCTAAATCAAGTGGTATCTAATTATGAGCAGGGTTGTTTGTTTTGGTGTTTGTTTCCAGTATCTGAGTCGTCCATGCGAGAGGGTTGACAGTAATATGGTAAAGAGAACCGAGCCCAGAATATATCAATAGCAATAAATCACGTCCATCATCCCCCAGCCACATCCTCCCAGTTTTGCCTTCCTGTGTGTGTGCTTGCGTCTGCGTTTGCGTGCGTGCGTGTGTGTTTGTGTGTATGTATGTATGTGTGTGTTTGTGCATGTGTGTGTGTCTGTGTGTGTGTGTGTGTGTGTGTGTTCATGTTCATGTGTGTGTGTGTGTTCATGTTCATGTGTGTGTGTGTGTGTGTTTGTATGTGTGTGTCTGTGTGTGTGTGTGTGTGTGTGTGTGTGTGTGTGTGTGTGTGTTTCACTCACTCCACTCAGCCAGAGCCCAGAGTGCACCCAGAGGTCAGCGCTATCAGTGTCCCATTGTGTAGCGGGCGAGCAAGGAAGAGAGACAGTGCAAGAGAGATAGATAGAGAGAGAGAGAGAGAGAGAAAACTGCCAGTTTCAGGGCTTTGAGGGACATTTCATGAGTTTCACGGTCCTCTGCTCCCTGGCTTGTTGTGGTGCCGATCGTTTGTCAGATACCCACAATCCATTTGGAGATAAATGCGCTGACAGGGGGAGGAAAGCCTGTTGTGGTCCTCTGAGCGTGGGGGGGCCCGGCCCTCGCGACATGTCCCACCCCCCCTCCCCCCTCCCCCCCTCCCCACCCACCGCTGGTCGCTTATCAGGCAGGCGCCCGTGCTCCCAGCAAATGGAGGAGGAATGAAATTAAGACCTGAAAAAAAGCTAGAACCAAAAAAAAGTAAAGGTTTTTTCTTTTTCTTTTTTTCTCCCATCCACTCTATGTAAACGGATAGAAATACAGAAGTCACTCAGGCAGAGATGGCTCAATGCACTGGAGCTTTGAGTAGCAAAACACACACACACACAAACACACTCGCACACGCACGCAAAAGAGGACACACATTTTTGGGGCCATTTCTGGGTTTTCCGATCCTGTCATTGCTGGCATCACAAAATGATAACAAAATGCCCTGGCCTTCTTTTTTTTTTTCTTCGTTTGAGTCAATAAATTGATAACATGCTGCCGGAAGACTCCCCCCCTCCCTTCCACCTCTCTCTAGTACTGGTGGGGGGGGGGGGGGGGGGCTGTCACACTGAGCTCACCCCCTGGGCCCTCCAGCAGGTACCCCTGAACCCCTGATAGAGCTACCTGCTGGAGGTGGGGGCCTCGGCAGATGGTGCCATCAACCCCACCCTCAAAGCCCCCCTTCCCCCCCCCCTCCTCCCCCTCCTTCTCCCCATCCTCTTCCTCTCCAGGTGCATAATAGTGAGAGTGCATGTGTGGGGAGAGTTTTTGTACATGTGCACTGTGTGTGTGTGTGTGTGTGTGTGTGTGTGTGTGTGTGTGTGTGTGTGTGTGTGTGTGTGTGTGTGTGTTTGAAACACCAGTGAGCAGCAGCAGCTGAGAGAGAAGCGAGGTGCTCTTTGAGGTTTGGTTTCTCTGAAAGAACTCGTATTTTCTTTAAAGATGTGTGAACGAGACATTTAGGGCTAAACTGGAGAGGAAGTGGTTTGCACTTCTCTGGGCCTCAAAGGTGTGAGAAAATTATATGCTTGTGGCTATTTCCAGGTCAGGTTATGTGCTTTTATGGGCCATCGCGTTGTTTCGAGTACGCTTCTCACACATATGTTTTTCTTGTTTTTTTGGTTGTCGTTGAAGAGGGGAGCAGTTAAACCCTCACCTCCGCTGGGAACATGTGGCCCGTCTTTTCACAGTATTTTTTATTAATGTTCCACTCTCGTTCAAGCCCCCGAGTGTTTTTTTTCTTAGAAACGCGCGCATCTGAAGGGTTTGCTAATTAGACACACAGCACAAATGATCTCTCACCAGCTTCCTATCTTATCCCGCCGTAATTACACGCTGCCTCGTTATACTCCACCGTCATTTCCAGAAAGACCCCGCTTTGAGTCTCATTTGTTCCCCCCTTCTTAAGAAAGTGGGCGGAACACAATATTGTACATTGTAATGTACAAGAGAGGTTTTTTTTTACCACACGGCTATATCTCACCCGAGTCATATTTGCGTTCTTCGGTACGAAAAAGGCGACGGCGTACCTTTTTTTTATGGTGTTCAGTATAATCATATGCAGATGATATAGTGGGTATAGCTGTCTTGAGTTAATGCACACACACACACACTCGGTCGGTACACTGCCTTGATGTAATTACCCGTGACACGGCAGGCCTTTGTCTGGTTGGCTAATTTTGGGTGTGTTGGGTGGGGGTGGAGGGTGGGGGGTGGGCGGTGGAGGGTGGGTGGTGTGTGTGTGTGTGGGTGGGGGTGGAGGGTGAGTGGTGTGTGTGTGTGTGGCGGTGGAGGGTGGGCGGTGTGTGTGTGTGTGTGTGTGTGTGTGGGGTTGGAGGGTGGGTGGTGTGTGTGTGTGTGTGTGTGGGGTTGGAGGGTGGGTGGGTGGTGTGTGTGGGTGGGGGTGGAGGGTGGGTGGTGTGTGTGTGGGGGTGGGTGGAGACGGAGACTTGGTGAGTGCTCGTTGACCTCCCCCCATCCAGCCAGCAGAACCGTGTGGCAGACTATACCCCCCCCCCCCCCCCCGTTTCTAAGCCCCTTCACCACCACCACCATCACCACCACCCACCCACTCACCCACCCATCCCTTCCACTGTTGTCAGATCGAAAGCCACAGTGACACTGACGCGTCTCCCTGTCTCTCTTGGCTCTCAGCTGACAACACCCCGAGACGGGGGCTTCTCTCCGCTCCAAGGGTGTGGGGGGGGGGGGGGGGGGGGGGGGGGGGGGCAAGTCTGAGGTTAGCTCTACCACCACCACCACCATTAAGTCGGCTGGTCCTCTTCTTCTTCTGGGGGGAAGGCAAGGAAGGGGGGGGGGGGGAGGGGGGGAGAAAGGGGAAGATGAGGGCCAAGGACACACACACACACATGGCTGCCCATGACCTTGCCTGTCACAATCCCTCACCACCACCTCACCACCTCACCAAACACACACACACACACACACACACGCCACGGGTCGACCAATCACGCGACCGCAATCACTGCTGTCCGTGCTCTCTGGTTTTCCCAATGTCTGAGAGGTTACGGCGCGGTCCAACCAACCAGCCAGCCCCCCCCCCCCCCCCCCCCCCATGTCCTTTTTTAATAAAACACCACTTACTGTCTACCTTAAACCTGGGCTCTCTGTCTACAGCCCTGGGGCAAATTAATATTTCAATCACTTGGGCATTGAAGGGAAGGGGGTGAGGGTGGGGGCGGAGGAGGGGGGGGGGGCACCAGGATTCACCTTGCTGTCAACACCACCCCTCCCTCAACACCCCCACCCTATTACTCCTTCTTATTCATTTATTGGGCCGTTCCCGTCCTCACTCGCGCGGCGGGCTCCGCCGAATACCTATTCTGAGGAGACGGTGATCGAGAGGTCACGCTATTTGAACCAATCTGATTGGCTGTCAGCTCCAATCTGACCGACATCCCCCCCCCCCCCCCCCCCACACACACACAGGAGCCCCCCTCGTGGGCACGCTCAGTGGCACTGGCTGCTGCCCTGTTGTCAGGCCGACAGGGAGGTGGGTGGGGGGGGTGTGGGTGGGGGGGGTGTGGGGGGGGGGTGCTTGGAGGTTTGGGGAGGGGGTGGTGGTGGTGGGGGTGGGAGTGGTGGTGGCAGCAATCCGAAGCTGCCACTTTCCCTCAGCATTAGCATGCAGCTTAATGACCAGTTAAGCGGCAGCCGGGCAAATGAGTTGTGACAAGTGCTGCAGAAAAAGGAGTCTTTTTACCTCATATATCCCGCCTCTCAATCCCCATTTAAGAGGCTTGACGGCCTGACATAATTCCACCATAATTATCACTCCGAGTGTGGGGGGGGAGAAGTCACATTGGATCTCGTCACGCCGGTTAATAATGCTGACCAACAATAACTGTTGTTTTTCTCTCTCTCTCTCTCTCTCTCTCTCTCTCTCTCTCTCTCTCTCTCTCTCTCTCTCTCTCTCTCTCTCTCTCTCTCTCTCTCTCTCTCTCTCTCTCTCTCTCTCTCTCTCTCTCTCTCTGTCCTCCTGGTCCTTCAGGGAGCGGTCAGCCTCCGTCGGCCAGCCGGTTCAATCTGGTTCAGGTGAAGCAGGAGCCGATGGACGGGGGTCCTTTGGGGGTCCCCCACTCTGACTCCATGCAGGAACACAGCCTGGACCTCAGCAAGAAGGACCACAGGTGCGCCCACAAACCGCCATGTAACATCTCACTCACTCGCTCACAAAAGTTAATTTTTCTATACCCGCAGTAGGCCTACATAGTTTAGACTATAATTCAGATTCAGATTACTACGTTAAAACTGGGGGACATTTATATTTATATTATACATATTGTTAGTGCAAGTATATTTTATATTTTCTTTTATGAAGCTATTTTTCTTGGCACAGATTTCTCTTGTCTATGACACTCATGTTAAATCACACGATAATGAATACATCTCAGGTTTTCTTTATATTTCTCGGAGAGAGGGATGTAGACAAACCCTTCAGCTGCCAACTGGCCCCTGAACTTACTGTACATATAATATGTCCAGAAGGCAGCCATGTTTCTGCTTCTTCATTACACATGCACAGCTTGCGTGATAGATAGAAATATTTACTGTTCCCATGCAAATCGTAGCTAAACATTGTTCATTTTGCTTGTTTCAGTAATGAATCAAACGGCCATGCTGTAGCCGGGAATACATCTCTTTTATCCTCGCTTATGAATAAGGTAAGATCCATCCATCAAACGCTTTTTCATCCCAAGACAAATTAGCAGGGCCCCGCACAGGGGCCTGTTTGTTTTTTAATGTTCCAGCGCTAATAAGATGAGTTTGTATCATTTAAATTTTCCAGCCATTTTTCATAGAGTGTAATTTTTGTCGCACCTCTCACAAATTAATGTAATAAAGCCGCACTGGGCTGTCTTGCCAGATATATTGAGTTGTTTGTTTTTTGATGAGTTGTTTTTAAACTCAAAGACTTTTTTTTGTTGACGTCGTAGACATTTCTCTCTCTCTCTCTCTCTCTCTCTCTCTCTCTCTCTCTCTCTCTCTCTCTCTCTCTCTCTCTCTATCCCTCTCGACTCTGTCTTTCTCTCTCCCTCTCTCAACTCTCTCTCCCTCTCTCTCTCTCCCTCTCTCTCTCTCCCTCTCTCTCTCTCTCTCTCCCTCTCAACTCTCTCTCCCTCTCTCTCTCTCCCTCCCTCTCCCTCTCTCTCTCTCTCCCTCTCAACTCTCTCTCCCTCTCTCTCTCTCTCTCTCAACTCTGTCTCACTCTCCTTAAGTCTCCGGCCCCAGTTACTAAATGCATCGATTCAAAAGTGAGAGGAGGGACGGGGGAGGCTGGTGTGGGGCAGAGTAAACCTGTCAGCCTCGGCGTACTCAAACACGCGTTTTGTTTGTCTTAGCGGGATGATTAAAGTGGACATTGTCGTCTCTTTTTGTCCCTCCTTTGCTCATACATCTTGCAGAGTGATACAGATCGGGGAAGAGGAGGGGGTTTGAATTTGATTTAACGAGCCGCCCGGCTTTAGGGATTGATTTATCATTTCCGTGCGTTCCTTCATGGGCGGGACAGTGAGAGACAGACAGGGAAGCGGAAGACATGTAGCATAGCGGGGACCGCAGGTTAGCATTGAACCGTGGAGGCAGTACACGGCTTGTAGCCACCCTGTACTGCCTCCATGGTTCATGGAGCACCAGTGCATTAGAGCAGCCCCCTTTATTTATTTATTTGTTTGTACTCCCTGTCTGGGGATGGAGTCGACATTCGGGGGTTCATGAGTCATTGAGGACCCCCCCCCCCCCCCCCTTAGTCATGTCATCCTATTTAGGGGCGACGTTCCAAGCCAGCGCCTCCACCAGCGTCTCACGTCAGAGGCCTTTTTGCTGTAGGTTGGCACACGTGCGTCTCTCTTGGCGTCCACTCAAGCCCCCTCCCATGATGTGTGTAAATCTGGCAGTTTTCTTTTTTTCCTTTTTGCGTGGATCTTTTTTTTTCCTCGGATTCTCGCGCTGCCAAATGATTATGTATATTATGTGCCGGTGTTATGTGGCTGCCTGTGTGTGTGTTCCGAAACATGCTTGTGTGTAAGTAAGCATGTGTGCAGGTGCGATCTGACGCACACACACTTACGCACACACACACACACACACACACACACACACACGTGTGTCTCAGCCCACCTGTACGTGCCTAACCACTCTTCTCTGTTTTCCCTTGCGTGTGCCTGTGTGTGTGTGTGTGTGTGTGTGTGTGTGTATGTGTGTGCCTGGGTGTGTGTGTGTGTGTGTGTGTGTGTGTGTGTGTATGTGTCTTGGTGTGTGTGTGTGTGCGTACACCTGTGTGTGTGTGTGTGTGTGTGTGTGTGTGTGTTGCGTGCACGCTACAGATGAACCCAGCTCTCTTCAGTGCCATGAACCTGAAGACGGAGCTGGAGGGGGGCCCAGGGCCCGACGGCTCCGAGGCGGCCCAGTACCTGAGCAGGATCATGAGGAGGCAGCAGGCCGAGAAGCCTGCTGAGATCTGGAGGACCTACCTCCGCAGGTACAGCCCATCTAGATGCTCACGCAAGCGCGTTGAATCACATCCGTCCCTCATTTTGGGTTCATTCTGATTGAAATTGCCTTCTAACTGGTGTGGAAGAAATGTGTTTAAAATGGGGGTCCAGGACTGTGAATAATATGCAAATACTGAACATATTCACATACAGACCGTGTTGGTATAGAGAGAGTTTTACATGGAGATTCTGGGCTAGGATCGTGTAGTGGTTAGGGTGTTTGACTCTCAGACGAAAGGATCTGGGGTCGAACCCCAATGTCCACAGCAAGATGTCTGCCTCCTACCTGCTTATTAATGACAAATACGTACATCCCAAAAATGTATGTACATCGCTGTGGAGAAAAGCCTCGGGTAAATGACTAAATAGTAAAACCATAGTATAAATATGAATACACAACCAGCAGATGAAGCATGGTGCTGTGTTCTGCCCGTGTTCAGGTTTGACACGGATGACTTCTGCGAGGCCCAGTGCGACTTCCTGCAGAAGGTCCACTTCCACTGTCTGGTGGAGGACTGTGGTGCTCTCTTCAGCACCGTGGACGGAGCCATCAAACACGCCAAGTAAGGACTCACGGCCGGGTCACACTGAACCGGATCAAACACATGATAAATATAAATATAAAACATATTCTTTTGTATTTGTTACTTTGTTTACATAATCATTATTATTTTATTGCTATCACAAAACACAATTTTATAACTTCTTTCATTAATTACATGAGAATTTGAACCTTTTTATTTTTGATGTTTAACCGCTGCAAACAGAAAGAACCACAGCGGGAACGGTGTCAGTGCTCCTTTAACCAAAGACACCCCAGCCTCAACCTCAACCTCTTCTCCCTCTCCCTCCCTCCCTCCCTCCCTCCCCCCCCCCCCCCCCCCCCCCCTCAGCTTCCACCTGCGCGCCTCCATGAAGGTGAAGTCGGAGCCGTCGCTCAACGACTCCAAGGAATCCTCCGACGGGACCCCCCTGCAGCCGGCCGCGCCCGTCTCCATGGCCAACAGCCCCATGATGGCCGCCATGGACGGGGCCAACCTGTCCTCCACCGGCGGCTACGGCTCCCCTCCTCCGCCCTCCTCCTCCTCCTCCTCCTCCTCCCTGCTGGCCTGGAAGCAGCTGACGGGCAGCATCCCCCAGATGCCCGCCTCCATGCCCAACCTGCCGGCCAACTCGGCGCTGGCCACCACCTCCCTGGAGAACGCCAAGCCCCAGGTCAAGCCGGGCTTCCTGCAGTTCCAGGAGAAGTACGGCGCCCGCTTGTAAAAAAACATTTTGATCGCTTCTTTTGTCGTATACAAAAAACATGGTGTGCCATCCTTGAGCAAGATGCCCCAAAAAAACACTACCTGTTCTTTACTGACATGTGAATTCACTCTCACTGGCTTTTGTCCACTTGTACTTTGGATAAAAGCGTGACCGGCAAAATGACTCCAAGTAAATGTCAGCGCAACGACACATGCTCACATCGACTCAACACCAAGGCTTCTAGTAGCTCCGGTGTAGCCAACTTGGCACTGACCAACCCTTATACCCTTTACCCCCCTCCTCTCTCTCTCTCTCTCTCTCTCTCTCTCTCTCTCTCTCTCTCTCTCTCTCTCTCTCTCTCTCTCTCTCTCTCTCTCTCTCTCTCTCTCTCTCTCTCTCTCTCTCTCTCTCTCTGTCTCTCTCCCTCCACCTCCAGTGACCCATGCCTGGCCACCGACTGCAAGTACTCCAACAAGTTCCACTTCCACTGTCTGTTCGGGAACTGCAAGTATGTGTGCAAGACCTCGGGCAAGGCTGAGTCCCACTGCCTGGACCACATCAACCCCAGCAACAACCTGGTCAACGTGCGAGACCAGTTCTCCTACTTCTCCCTCCAGTGTCTCTGTCCCAACCAGGTGGGTGCCACTGTGACATCCTCAACCCCCCCCCCCCCCCTCACAGAACACCCCCTGACATCCTCACCCCCCCCCCCCCCAGAGCCCACCCTCACAGAACACCCCCTGACATCCTCAACCCCCCCCCCCCCTCACAGAACACCCCCTGACATCCTCACCCCCCCCCCCCCAGAGCCCACCCTCACAGAACACCCCCTGACATCCTCACCCCCCCCCCCCCCAGAGCCCACCCTCACAGAACACCCCCTGACATCCTCACCCCCCCCCCCAGAGCCCACCCTCACAGAACACCCCCTGACATCCTCACCCCCAGAGCCCACCCTCACACAACACCCCCTGACATCCTCACCCTCCCATAGCCCACCCTCACAGAACACCCCCTGACATCCTCACTCTCCCAGAGCCCACCCTCACAGAACACCCCCTGACATCCTCACCCCCCCCCCCCCCCCCCCCTCAGCCCCTGGCTCTGCTGCTGAATCACGGGCCCCTTCGGTGTCCCACCCCCAGGTGTTTCTAACCATGACGCATGCCATCCATTAGGCCTGGATTTGGCCTTATTTGACTCAATGCTCTCCTCCCTCCGTCCTCTCTCTGCCTCTCCTTCCCTCTCCCCCTCTCCCCCTCCCGCTCTCTCCCCCCCCCCCCCCCCCCCCCCCCCGCAGAGAAAAAGACAGTCGACTCGCGGCCCATAATGCCTGTTTATATGTCAATGATGTCATTTTGACTGCCGCCTTCTCCGCTCAGAAAAGGCCAATTTAGTTGATATTACCCAATAAATCATTGTCACCCGCACAGTAAACAAGGCTGTCTGGAATAAGGCGAAAAAGCCGGGGAATGCTCGGCAAATGAAAGCTAAATGGCAGCCCTGCCTTCTCTCATGAGGGCCGTATTTGGAGAGCCATTTAAATTAATTCATTAATGTGTCGAAAAGCAACCCTCTCGCAAAAATACACCCTCCCTCTCCCGCCTGAGCAGATCTTATTTGGACCAATCCTCTGGGAACTGGGTGGTGGAGGGGGTGGGGGGTGGGGGTGGGGGGGGTACACAGACAGATGGTGGGGTGCAGACATGTGAGAGGAGGTTTTTTTGGGCGAGGGGAGAGGAGGGAGGGGGGGGTGAAGGTAAAGGTGGAGGCGGAGCATTCGGTTGGAGGAAAACTAGGCACCGGACGAACATCAGTTTGTGCTCCTCTAAAGTAAAACAAACGAACAAACCAACTGGGTTCAAAATCGATTTTATTCGTCCTCCACCGTAGATCTCTCTAGGATGTCAGACACGTTGACCCAGAAGTCCCAGACTCTGTGTATGTATTCACCGTGTGTGTGGTTCCCCTGCAGCACTGTGAGTTCAGAATGCGCGGCCACTACCACTGCCTGCGCCCCGGCTGCTACTTCGTCACCAACATCACCACCAAGCTGCCCTGGCACGTCAAGAAGCACGAGAAGGCCGAGCGCCGCGCCGCCAACGGCTTCAAGTACTTTACCAAGCGCGAGGAGTGCGGAAGGATGGGTGAGCAGCGGGGACAAAGTGGGTTCAGCACCGGCCGCCATTTTGTCATGAAAGTCGTGTTTGCTGTACTGTCTTTGTTCACTGCGCTGGACTGCTGTTTTCGCTCGTTCTCTCTCTCTCTCTCTCTCTCTCTCGCTCTCTCTCTCTCTCTCTCTCTCTCTCTCTCTCGCTCTCTCTCTATTGCTCTCTCTCGCTCTCTCTCTCGCTCTCTCTCCGCTCTCTCTCTCGCTCTCTCTCGCTCTCTCTCGCTCTCTCTCTCGCTCTCTCTCGCTCTCTCTCGTTCTCTCTCTCTGTGTGTCTCTCATTCGGTTTTATTTTTCTTTCTATCTCCTTCTCTCGCTCTCTTTATCTCTGTCTGACTCTCTCTCTTATTGTATTTCCTTCTTTCTCCTTTGCCCCTCTTTTGCTTTTACTTGCTAATCTCTCTTTGTCTTTCATTCTCCCTCTTGCACTTTCCTCTCCTCTCTTTGTCTCTCTCTTTGTCTCTCTCTTTGTCTCTCTCTCTCTCACTCTTTGTCTCTCTCTCTCTCACTCTTTGTCTCTCACTCTTTGTCTCTCTCTCTCTCTCTCTCTCTCTCTCTCACTCTTTGTCTCTCTCTCTCTCACTCTTTGTCTCTCTCTCTCTCTCTCGCTCTCTCTCTCTCTCTCTCACTCTTTGTCTCTCTCTCTCTCACTCTTTGTCTCTCTCTCTCTCGCTCTCTCTCTCTCTCTCTCTCTCTCTCTCTCTCTCTCTCTCTCTCTCTCTCTCTCTCTCTCTCTCCCTCTCCCTCTCTCTCTCTCTCTCTCTCTCTCTCTCTCTCTCTCTCTCTCTCTCTCTCTCTCTCTCTCTCTCTCTCTCTCTCTCTCTCTCTCTCTCTCTCTCTCTCTCTCTCTCTCTTCTCTGTCTGTCTCTCACTCATGGACTTTCTACATCCGGGTATACAGATATACCCAGATGTGGGACTTCTTTTCGGTTGCTCCTCCGTCGCGCTGCATCACCGCCACATCCGGGCGCCGCTATGGAAACAACCCCCCCCCCCCCCCCCCCCACCACACCCCCACCCGGTGTTGTTGTTGATGTTTGGCTGGTGCCCCCCGGCGCCCCCCCCGCCCCCCCGGGGCCCCCGTGCCTCCCCACGGGCACGGCACGGCGGCGTCGCACTGACAGTAATGTAGAGAAGGAGGGCAATCAGGCGCAGGTAGTGCTCCCTCTCCTTTAGCCCCTGTCAGAAATGAGCAATTAGCTTTGTGTTTGTTAATTATCCGGCTTGTCTGGTTGAGCCTGTTTGCGTTTGCGGCGCAGCCTCCGCCGCCATCACAGAAATGAATTAAAAGTGATCTCTCGTTCTTTTGTTTTGTTTTGTTTCTCTCTTTTTCCTTTTTTTCTTCAGTTAGTTACACAAGCTTTTCAGAGCACAAGCAAACACGCACAAACACACACGCGCACACACGTGCACAAAGCAAACAGAAAACAAGCCCTAAACAGCTGGTTTTGTCCTCAGCTTGATCTCCCAGCTGTATTGTTTTATCGGCCCACACGCATACACACACGCGCGCACTCACACACTCACACACACACAGACACACACACACACACGCACACACACACTCACACACACACAGACACACACACACACACGCGCACACACACGCACTCACACACTCACACACACACAGACACACACACACACACACTCACACACACACAGACACACACACACACATGCACTCACACACACACTCACACACACACACACACACACACACACACACAGAGTAATGATTACCACCGTCTTTCGGGGTCATAAAGAATTGATGGCTCGCTCGTATCCATGGCAGCGACATTAAATGGAGCCGCGCTGCCCATGTTACCTGGCGCTCACAAAAGGCTCGCCCTGGTGTGTGTGGGCGGGGGGGGGGGGGGGGGCGTTGGGGGCGGGGTTAGCTATTTGCTTAGCTCTGGGCGTTTAAAAGACACTTGTGCGTGCGTGTGTGCACAACTGAAAAGCCATGGCGATGACACACGTGAGGCTCCTACCTGCCTACCAGGGGCCTTCTTTGGGCGTCATGGTTACTGACATGCTGGCACCCGCTCGCAGTGTCACTCTTTCAATTATTTCCTCCTTGCCTCTTTTTTTTTGTTTGTTGTTGTATGATGCTATTTGATTAACAGGCACGGAATGAAACATTCATTTAATTTGAAATCGTAAAGCAATTAGAGCGAGAACAGGGTTTTAAAAAACAGGAGAAAAGAGCAGAAGATTATAATATTTCAAAAAGGAAAACAACAGACGACAGACATTGTCGAGCGGGGAGAACAAAAAATGAAAACATGACAATGTTGGGGATTTTTGAAAAATGAATTTAATATGATAATAATTGTGTATTTACTTTGCCGGTTTGCAGGGCTGTGTGTGTTATTATTAGCCGTGCGAAAATGAGAATGTATTTATGTAAATTCCTAATTGAATAAAGCATGTCTGTGTAATAAAAGAGCTCCACATGTGAAGTCCGCGGAACCCACAGTAGCTCAGTGTGACACCGGCGTGATCTAATATTCCTCCTGCGGTACACACACGCGCTCAGAAAACACCGCGATAAAGATCGCTCTCTCCTGCCGGCGATGTCACCGTGTCAGGAGACTTAGCGTCGTTCATCTGTTATTGCAGTTTTTTTCCCGTCGTTCACCACATTTGACCGAAAAACACAATTCGATTAGGGACTTTGCCAGAAAGTGGCGTGAAATGAGGGAAGTGGCTCAGTTCATTTGACCTAACCCTAGATCTTACTGCAAAAGTCCACCGTATAACTTTTGTTCTGAATGTTTTTTGTACGTTTTATTTTTTATCTTTATCACACATTTCACCCCCCAAAAAATGTTTTACACAGTGACTGTTTGCACCGGAACATTACGGAAAATGTACTTTTCCGTGAAACCCCTTAACCCTTTCCTACAACACCGATATTTGTTCAGCGCGTTCCGATTTTGTCACCGCTAAGTTTCCCGCTCTTTTTTTCCCCCAGGCTGCAAGTACAACCAACTGAACAGCCACTTCCACTGCATCCGAGAGGGCTGTCAGTTCTCCTTCCTCCTGAAGCACCAGATGACCTCGCACGCCCGCAAGCACATGCGGAGGATGCTTGGGAAGAACTTTGACAGGGTCCCATCCCAGGTAACCCCCCCCCCCCACACACACACACACACACACACAGCCGCACAGACACACAGCCACACACACACATAGACACACACACATTCACAAATTCACACAGACACACACACACAGTTACAAATTCACACACACTCACACACACACACACACACACAGACACACACACCCTGCTGTAATTATTATCACATGAAACATACATTTACAATAAGGCTCTTTCATAACTGAAACGTTGGCGGGTACAAAAACAATGCCCAAAAGGTTTTGAGTGAAACTGAAAAACTGGTTTTGATCACATCAGTTAAGTAAACAAGTTCCTCACTCCTCTATAATGCAAGCGATACCAGATTTTTTTTTCACACCCCCAACTTCCTTTCCTGTTACATTCAGCGCTAATAATACCTTCCCTTGCTATGCTAAAAACCATAAATGCACACAATGTACATCATCAACCATACACGCTAGTAAAAGTTCCTATAGTGAAAATACGTCCACATCAAAGAACAGACACGCCACGGTATGTACAGAATGTATCTGGAACTTCTAGTTTTAACGGCTCTTTTGCCTCTCCCACCATTGTTGACGGGAAGCCGTTCAACTTTTATCTGTGCCAGAAACGGTTTGCCCTTCGGTCGCACAATATCTACCTGTGCCTGTGACATAGACAGCGCGGTGACACGGCGTGTGCGTATTGTGGCGTCTCTTCCCAGGCGATGTCCCTCGGAGGTCAAAGGTCGGAGGACATGCGGCACCTGACCTCGGGCCTGACCCCCGGGCAGATGGGGGGCCAGCAGCCCGGCCTGAACTCGGGGTACGCAGGCCTCATGGACGACACTGACGACTACATGGACTACATGGGCGGAGCCAGCCCCCTGGGCCTCTCCTCCGAGTCCTCCAATCAGGACCGCAGCTGCTCCAGCACGCCCGTGGGAAACGAAGGGTCCCCAGCAGGTGAGTTCGTTAAAGGGAAAAGAAGGTGCTGCTGATTGGTTGATTGACTGTCTGTGTGTCGGTTGCTATGTATGTTGGGCGATCGTCGCCGTTTATAGGGACATACGATAAGAAGTTGTGCACAGACGTGGATTTTGTCATCATTGTGCGTCACCACTATCCAAGAGTTAATTGTTTTGTCAATTAAAATATTGGAGTTTAGTGCCAGTTAAGTTTGAATAACAATACATTTTCATTACCAGTTGAACAATACGCTTTCCTCTTCTAAATTGTTAAACATCAACACTTGGAGCTAGGTTACTCGTTAAAGAACATCCTACTTTCCTTTCGTCGGAACGTAAAATAGCAGCGCATTTTTTTGCACTGCTTAGGCGTTTTGAATTCGTACAAATAAAGGGCTAAAGATAGGACAGGGTTAGCTATTTCTGCCCCAAAACCCAATAAAGACACACACACACTCCTCTTTCATTTGTCTGATTTCCCACAATTCTCTGTTCCTCTGCCAATGTTATCCACTACTCCCATCGTTGTGGCTCGGGTTGGTGTTTGGGTTACTTGTCTTTGGCCTTCATTTTGTTTCATTCTCTTATCTTTTTCCTTTTTACCTCCCATCCCTATTTGTGTGTGTGTGTGTGTGTGTGTGTGTAACTTGGCTCTTGTCGTCACATCTTTCCGTCTGTTTTGTCCCCGTTTCTCTCCCTTTCTCTGTGTTCGTCCTCCACCTTCCTCTCCTCCTCCTCCCCCTCTTCCTCTGGTCAACCTGTCTCTCCAGGACAAGGCTGCTCCGTCACCACCACCGATCCTCTGTCCACCCCTGGCGACAATACCGCCTCCCACAATGCACCTCCTCCTCCACCCCCTCCTCTACCTCTCCCTCCCCTTCCCCCTCACTCCTCCCCGGCCCCCCAGCCTGGCCTCCAGGCGGGGGCCACCTCACTCCCCCCAGGCCCTCCTCCGGCCTCCCCTCTCCTCGCTCCCATACCTCCTCTCTCCATCCTGTCTGTCATACTCTCTGCTCAGCGCCTCTCTGGGAGCCACTGTTGTCATGCCAACCAACACACCGGCTTTCAGCCCCATCATTGCCACTCCGTCTCCGGTTAAAAATGACGTCCCTATAGTGCAGGATGCTGCAGGTACTTATCACCCGCGCAATCCAACACTGCAGCTGTCACTTTGAATTGAGTCCGGTACAGCATGTTAGCCGTGAGGTAACTCTGTGTGGGAGCGAGCAACTACTACTCTGTGTGAGCACCGCACGAGTATCACGGAAAACATGTTATTTTGAAAAAGAACACCAATGATATACACATTGTCAGCATGCCAACTTGGTAAAATAGCTCATGAAGTACATTTCGATGTGCATGCAAAGTCCATGTGCAAAATCCCGAGTGAGAGTCTGATTTAAGCTAGAGTCAGGTTTAAGAGAGCTTGCTTTTTTTTTGTAGTCCTGAAAGCCTGATATTTTCAGGCCTTTACAAAGGACAACAAATTGAAATGACCAAAGAACATTGGCTGAGTCAAGACTTATTTGTATGGAGTTTAGCTGCTTCCTGTCACACAGCCAAGGGATTACACCATCCAGGGTGCTGGAGTAGGTTAATCCCCGCAACTCTGCTTCTGATTGGAGGCAGCACTGTAAAAGTGTCCTGTTTGTCAATGAATTCCCTCGCCTGCCCTCCTCTTAATCACGTCGTCAGAGTTAAGAATATAGCGCCGGATCCGGAGCGCTGTGTGCTAACTCAGCTGCAAGCCCGGTTCTGGCCGATGCAGGGGAGCGCACACTGGGGTCCCGGCCAACGTCTCCGGGGGCCGCCTGAATAGCTTGTTCTGAACATGAGGTGTGTGTTCCCCGGGCCAATCTCGTGTGCCCCGCTCTAACTCTGCTCTGCTGGTTTTTTCCCCCCCGCCCCCTCTTTTTCAGGCAACACCATCTCCATCCCCACGGCGACGGGCGCCAAGAAGCGCTTCTGGATCATCGAGGACATGTCCCCGTACGGCAAGCGCAGCAAGACGGCGTCCTCGCGCAAGATGCTGGACGAGGGCATGATGCTGGAGGGCTTCCGCCGCTACGACCTCTACGAGAACTGCAAGGACCTCGGCTGCCAGTTCTCGCTGAAGGTCACCCACTACCACTGCACGCGCGAGAACTGCGGCTACAAGTTCTGCGGCCGCACGCACATGTACAAGCACGCGCAGCACCACGACCGCGTGGACAACCTGGTCCTGGACGACTTCAAGCGCTTCAAGTCCACGCTCAGCTGCAGCTTCGCCGACTGCCAGTTCTCGGGCAACAGCACCCACTTCCACTGCCTGCGCTGCGGCTTCCGCTGCACGGACAGCACCAAGGTGACGGCCCACCGCAAGCACCACGGCAAGCAGGACGTGATCAGCGCCGCCGGCTTCTGCCAGTTCAGCTCCAGCGCCGACTGCGAGGTGGCCGACTGCAAGTACAAGCTCAAGTGCTCGCACTTCCACTGCACCTTCCCCGAGTGCAGGCACACCGTGGTGGGCATGTCCCAGATGGACTCCCACAAGCGCAAGCACGAGAAGCAGGAGCGCGGCGAGCCCACCGCCGCCTCCCCGGGACAGGAGGCGGGCCGCCACCACCACCACCCTCAGCCCCACCACCACCACCACCACCCCCACCAACAACAACAACAACAACAACAACAACAACACCACCACCAACACCAACACCCCCACCCCCACCCCCACCACGGAGGGCTGGGCGGGGGGATGTCAGGGATGCCCCATGCCGCCACCTCCTCCTCGTCTTCCGCAGCGGCGGCGGCGGCGGCGGCGGCGGCGGCGGCGGCGACCATGGCGCTGCCGGCCCTCTCCCCCGCCGGCCTCCACGGCCTCGCCCACGGGAACAACGCCGGCTCGCCCCTGATGTACCCGCCGGTCAGCATGGCGTCCGAGTACGGCCACCCGTACCCGCCCTCCTCGGTGAGCCTGGACGGCTCCCTGAACCTGGGCACCGACGCCGGCGGCTCCCTGTTCTTCCTGAAGAACGCCGCCGCCGGCCTGGGCCTCAACGACTCGCTGGACCTCAGCAAGAAGATGCACCACAACTCGGCCGTCATGGCCGCCGCCGCCGCCGCCGCCGCCGCGGGTACCCACCACCACCACCACCAACCCCACCCTCCCCCTCACCCCCACCACCACCACCACCTCCTCCACGCGGCGGAGCAGCCCCCGCCAGGCCCGCGAGGAGCGCAGGAGGACCCGGGCCGCGGGACGTCCGGCCACACGGAGGACGACCTGTCCCCCGAGGAGGGGGCCAACGCCGAGGAGGAAGAGGAGGAGGAGGACGATGATGAGGACGAGGAGGAGGAGGAGGAGGAGATGGAGGAGGAGGAGGCCGAGGAGGACCTCAACACCGACTCGAATGAAGATTCAATGCCCGGGCCAGACGCAGAGAAGGACAACGGGGAACGTTTTCATGCTTCCGTCAACCACACTGACACTTCCCAGGGGGAGGAGCCCGGGGCCACGCCCGGCCTCTAGGAAGGAGGAACAATAAGCCTGTGTGTGTACACTATGAACAAACAAACAAACTGAAATCGTGTGGCCTCATTTATCATGTTTAGGGACACTCGGAGATGACAAGGACATGCAACAAAAAAAAAAATAGTAATAAATAAACGAAAGAAAAAAAAAAACAACAACATGGAGATATGATGGCCCGAAATGATTTATTATGATGTTTACAAGATGACCAACATTATTAATTCAATTATGCATTAAAAGATGAACGAAGACACCAAGAATTAGGCCCTCTTTTACGCGAGGGTGGGGGGGGGGGGGGGGGCAGCAGTGTATACATTTTACTACTACATCAGTCTTTTTGTGTGCGTGCATGTTTGGCTTTAATTTATTTTATTTTTTTGTTTTTGGTTCACTTTTTGTGTGTGAAAAAAAAATCGTAAGAAAAAAAAACAACTCTCTCTATATATAAATAACTATATATGTAAGTATGTGTCAGGATGTTGATATACAAAAAGGAAGTTGCTGGTTTTGCAGTCGACGCGAACTGCTGTGTCCCGGCCATTATTATAGGGAAACAGATCACTGAGGTTAAGCTTTAAAACAGAATGTGCTCAAACGTTTGATAGTTTTATCTGTATTATTGTTATTATTATTATTACTTCTATAATTATTATGATGTATTGAGAGCAAGAGTTAACACACTGCTCCGGCGTCTCTCTCTCTCTCTCTCTCTCGCCAGTCACCAGTTAAAAGGTGTTTTATGTATTTGTTCATGACATGGGGAGCTGGATGACCAGCGGTCGAGCGAACAGTTCTGGGCTGCAGAACGGATATCCGTCGGACCCTGTTTGGCAAGCAGTCCGTTTAAACACAGTGCTCTCTCTCTCTCTCTCTCTCGCTCTCTCTCTCTCTTTCTGTCTTTCTCTCTCTCTCTTTCTGTCTCTCTCTCTCTCTCTCTCTTTCTCTCGCTCGCTCTCTCGCTCTCTTTCTTTCTCTCTCTTTCTGTCTCTTTCTCTCTCTCTCTCTCTCTCTCTCTCTCTCTCTCTCTCTCTCTCTCTCTCTCTCTCTCTCTCTCTCTCTCTCTCTCTGATCGTCTGCTCAATGCCCTTCACCTAGCACAACGACAAAAAGGAAAACCAAGCTCTTGTAATGTTCACCTCCCTTTGTCCCTCCCTACATCTGTTGAGGAATCGAGTTTGTCTATTGATAGTGCACTTTTATATTAGCCGGCGATGATGATGATTATGATGATGAAGATTATGATAATAGTGACGATGATCATGATGATTACGCTTATGAGGTTGGATAGAGGCTGAAAGAGATATTTAAAAATATTTTTGTTACCGTTTTGCATCACTTGCGTTTTAATTTCGTTGTACGTCGTGCTGTTGGTCTGAAGCATATCGGCTTTGTTTGACTGTTTTTGTTTGTTGTCATTTTTCGTTTGTTTTGCGGGTGAGGTTGAGACTAATGAGCAGAGCGCCAGGCGGTTGAAGAAAACAAAACGACCAGAGGAAATAGTGTCGAGAGTAAAAAATAAAAAGAGAAGAGAAAAGACATCAGAGAGTGTGTTTCAAATGTACAGACCTTGAACACGATGCCTCGACGAGGGAGTGTTTTGTACCCTGTTCACCATTGCTGCGGTTGAGCTCCTTTAACGTTTTTTATTTAATATTTATGTGACCTTCCAATGAAAAGAAATTAGGGTGTTATTGCACTTTTTTTTTAGGTTTATTTTTTTCCTTCTCAAAACATGACATTTATCTTTTAACAGGGACATTTGCTTTAAGATGTTTGTTTTTAGTTTTAAGTTTGCTTTGATGCACAAAATAGACGTTAGCGTGGCAAAGTCGTTCTGTGATTTATTTAAAGACCTTTTTATTTACTTCTGTGATCGGGCGGGTTTTTAGACGTGGAAATGGCTTTGGTGGAAAAGGTGGAGCCCTTAAAAAAAATATACAACACTAATGCGAACTGTGATTTGAATATCGTTTGAAAGATCACTGCAATGCTCAAATACTGTAGGATCGAATTACAAAACTTGTCAAAGACACCCTTTGGTTTTGTACCGAGAATGTTTAAGAAAGAGGAGTGGACATTATTATAAATTATCTCCTGAACTTGGCATTGGAAAATAAATCATCGTACTATAGGGAATATGTGTGTAACTGATATTTCTCCCAATATTGTTTTGAGAAGAAAAAGGGTTGTACAGTATTTTCCTCTGTAAAAAAAAAACAAAAAAAACAATATATGATCAAAATGCTCTTTGATGAACAGCTTCATTTAAAAAGAAAAAGGTAAAAAGGAGAAATAAATAATAAAAAAGTGAAATAGCCTCACCCTAGTTTGCTTGTGTGTGTGACGGTCTCTTTTCCTATGAAAGACAACCACAGGCTCTGTCCAAACCATCACATTGGCAGCAATAGAAATGTCCTCTTTTTACGTTGTTCATTCTTGCATCGCAAAATCCTTTTTTTCATTTTCTAAAACAATGCTAAAGCCCATACTTAAAAAAAAACAACAACACTGATTTGAATTGCCCTTAAATTAATATTCCTGATTTATTTAACATGTTTGTATTTTTCTTTGTCATTTTTGTGTGTGCGTGCTCTTTTTTTATTTTATTAATTGCAATGATTTGGTTTCTATTAGTTTGCGGTGTGCATGCCTCATTGACAGTCTGTGATGTTTCTCTGGACTCAATAGCAGCTCAGCGCGCATCACTTCCTTGTTTAATTCTATATTGTCACAATAGTTATTGACCTGGGAGACCATGTACACTTGAATAAATACAGTGCGTGTGTGTGTGTGTGTGTGTGTGTGTGTGTGTGTGTGTGTGTAGGTGTGTGCGGGTGTGTGCACGAGCGTCTGTAAAATAGCGGAATTTGTAAAGAATTGACAATAAAGAAATTATTAATTATTATAACAACACATACAGAATTTACTCCTTTTGTATTGCTCGGATGAGGCGGGAGAATCCCAGGCAATTTAGTGATTCACAACTGTAGTCTCTCTCTCTCGCTCGCTCTCTCTCTCTCTCACTGTGGCCCCACTTAAGAAAGTGTGTGTGTGTGTGTGTGTGTGTGTGTGTCTGGTCTCTCTCTCTAAGAGAGACAGGCAGACAGCCACTGTCACACAACTGTAGAACAGCAGTGACCTTATAACAGACCTCAAGGATTTGATTCTTACTTCACGGTCTAAAACATGCTAAAGCCCATACTCAAAAAAAACAACACACTGATTTGAATTGCCCATATTTGGGATGGATTTATTGTGAGTGTTTTGTGTCTTTATTCTTTATTAATTGCAATGATTTGGCATAAAGTTTGCGGTGTGCATGCCTCACTGGCCCTCAAGGACAGCTTAGCAAGGAAAAGGGAAATATAGGAACAGACACTTGAATAAATACAGTCAGAGTGTGTGTGTGTGTGTGTGTAGGTGTGCGGGTGTGTGCACGAGCGTCTGTAAAATAGCGGAATTTTGTTACCGCTACAATAAGATAACAACACATACAGGTTTACTCCTTTTGTATTGCTCATGAGAATCCCAGGCAATTTAGTTTTTCTCTCTGCTCGCTTCGCTCTCTCTCTCTCCCTGTGGACATGTGTGTGTGTGTTGTGTGTGGTGTGTGTGTTATGTCTGGTCTCTCTCTCTAAAGAGACAGGCAGACAGCCACGTCACACAACATGCCCCCCCCCCCCCCCCCCCCCCCCCCGGTCCGTTGTCTACAGCTGTTCCAGTCTGTCCTCCTTCTCTTCCTTGTGTGTGTCTTTAAATACAAAATTTGAAGAAAAAAAATGGTAAAGGCATTACCATCTGCCCGCCAGCTGGCATCCTGTATATAATCTAGCAGAGGGAGAGAAAAAAAAGAATAAACATGAAAATTATATTACACACCGAAAAAAAAAAGATCCAGACGGAAACGACCTCCAAATTGTGCATTGGCCACTGCAGAAGCCATGGCTTTGTTTTTGTTTTAATTAACAAAGGAAAAAGATGATGTAAGAAAAATTGGAGGGGGGGGGGGGGGGGGGGGGGGGGTAATATATTTCTGTTTGTTTAGTGTAATATGATAAAGGTCTACCTCTGCATTGGAGGGCTGGAGAGATATTTGAATTTGAATTCCTGAGAAATATTGCACTTTTGGACTAAAAGCCATCTTAAGTTCACACTCAGTGTGGCCAGATTGGGAAACTTTACAAGGGAAGTTTAAAAATGTTTTATAAGAAGTATCAAGTGAGGCATGGAATAACAAAACAAGTGTTTAATTTCTTGTATTAGCAGCCCTGACCGCGTGACTGTTCATATGCTGTATTATCTCTCTGTTGTGCTATATCTATGTCACCCTTCTGTTCCTGCATGTCTGATGCAAGACTAATGATTGAGCTTTTCACTCGATAAAATAAAAAACCGTACTGAAAATTGTAGGCTTGTTTCGACACTGATGTCTTTTTGAGTGACGAGCGGAGGGAACCGTGACGGTTCAAAACTTCATCCACGCATATCTTTCAACTTTCAAGCAAGTGTGTGTGCGTATGCGTGCGCTCACACGCGCAAACCTTTGGCTGTGTGTGTATGTTCCGCGCATACAGGCGACCTATGTCATATGCTGCGTTGATGTGCCAGGAACAGGTTGTGTGTGTGTGTGTGTGTGTGTGTGTGTGTGTGTGTGTGTGCTACGTGGCAGTTGGGAGAGGGAACAATCGGGGCTAGGAACACACACGACAGGTGTGCTCTGCATATGTGGTCACATGCTGCCTATAAGGCAGATTAGGAACCAAACAGATGAAGCGCTGCTTAATGGCAGCTTTTATTAAGTTCACAAAGCGAACAGGGAGGGGCGCGCAAGTGTGTGTGTGTGTGTGTGTGTGTTAACATTTATGTGTGTGTGTGTGTGTGTCAACATGTATGTGTGTGTGTGTGTGCGTGGATGTGTGTGGATGTTTGTGTGGCTGTGTGCATTTGTGCGTGTGTGTGTGTGTGTGTATGGTGCATATGTATGTGTGTGAGTGTGTGTGTGTGTGTGTGTGTGTGTGTGTGTGTGTGTGTGTGTGTGTGTGTGTGTGTGTGTGTGGTAAACAGAGACAAAGCAGGTGGCTGGTGACTGCGCTGGGAGATGAAGATACATATTGTGCGCTGGCGTCTGAGGAGGATCCACGGCGACTTCTGCTTAAAGGATTTATGGACTCATGATGACCACCCCGGAGAAACCGCCTGCCTGCCTGCCCCCCACCCCCTCCCACACACACACTCACACACACACACTCCCCCCTACCACCTCCCTCCCTCCCTCCCTCCCCCGCCTACGCACACACACACAGCAGGAGGAGGAAGAGACACTATACTGGGACAGAGAACAGAGAGAGAAAAAAGGAGAGAAGAGAAAGATCTGTTCTGAGATATGGCCGCCGACCGACACTGGTAATAACACTGGGTGTGTGAGGGAGAGAGAGAGCTCTACCGGCCTGTCTCTCTCTCTCAACAACACACACACACACACACACACATACACACACACCCCTGACCCCAGTCATGTCACTGGTTCACGTATAGTTGGATTAAATATTTTTTGGGGGTTATATTTTCCCCCCAGTCTTTCAGCACTTCATTCCTGTCTGGAATCCCCCCCCCCCCCCCCCCCCCCTACAAACACACACACACTCCCCTGTCCCTCAGTCCCCACCTCCTCAAACCTGCTGCCCTTTGCGAGAGATGTCCATTTAGCTATTTCTGCGTGGGAGTGCGGGCCTATTTTGGAAAGACCTTGGTCACACCGTTTAAGCGGAGAGCGGCTGTGTAAAAAAACGAAGCTTTGCCATTGGTAGCAGCTGTTGCTCCGTCCTCCCACCCACCATCCACCCCCCCCCCCCCCCACACACACACACACACACCCACACACCCCAACACACCCACCCATGCAAGGAAGGGGTGGTGGCGGTGGGGCGGTGGAGGAGTGGACCCACATTCAGCCAATTTACCCTTAACAAGGCCTTATTGCAATCCTGGCCACCGGAACCTGTGGTTTGGCCGTATGTGGCCCCGTCTGCATAGATGTTCACACCCCAACGCAGACAAACAAAGTCTCTTTTGTTCTCTGTATGCAACAGCCTTGTGATGGATCAAGGATGGAAGCAGGAATAGCGTTAGTAGATTCTAGTATAGTTTAGTTGCTCTCTTATAAAACACTTTTTGGTGATGGGGGTGATTTTTTTTTCTTTGCGGTGATACAAAAGCCATCATAGCCATCATGTCATTCATATAGGAAAGTCTGAGGAAACGTAAAAGGATATAATCTCAACCGCTAAACTAACAAACGCAGCTCCACAGAGATCTTTATACTGATATAAATGTTAGATTTCTCGTCTTCTGTTCTATTTTCCACCCTTTTATTAAATTGTTTCCACATTAAAATCTAACCACACCGACATCACCAAGATGTATTTAGGTTTTCACCATGGCAACCATTTTGTCCGAGTGCATATTGACCTCACCCTCCGCTACGATTCCATGCTATTAATAAATCCATAAATCATTTTTTAAAGGGGATCTATAGAGACGGCATACTTGTCTGGTTTGACGTTTCAAGGAAGGTCACATTTTTCCACCCTTTTTTTTCCCGCGTGTGCTGTACACACGCGGCATTCTTTTTAGGTGTGTTGATCTCCAAATCTTCCCATTCTATTCATTTTTTCCCCCCGAGATGACAAAAAAAGATAAAACGCTCTTTCACAGCATTTCTATGGGACATTCTTTTCTATGAATAACCGACAATGTCATTATTCACAACAAAAAAACCAGTAGAACTGGTAACGAACAACCCTCACCTGTTCAAACTGAGCAGAGTTGAGCATATCTACGCAAAATGGTCGACCTGTGCCTCTAGCGACACGCTCCAAAACAAACAAACACGGGACATGTTTATTGTGTTTGCAGTCGTTATGGGTGGATCTCAGAACAGAAATACTCATAGACACAAAGAGAAGCTCACCAGCACAAAGGCATGGTTACAGATCCAAAGAAATGAGTCTGGTGATTCATTCTTTACTTTAGAATAGGCCAGTGGTGGTAGGTTCAGACCCCAATGGGCGCGGTCTACCTGTAGGCATCCTCAGGCAATATTGCCCCACCCCCCCCCCCCCCCCCATCCGCTCCTTAATGTAAAGATTCACTGAAAGGCTCTGTAAAATTTGAAATGTCTCCTTAATGACTGAACGGTGGTAAATAGTTATTTCCTGTAAATCACTTTACTGCCAGAAGGTGTTGATAGTGAAACTATAGTGTTGTCTCACACCTAACTCACACCTACTGTTTTCCATTGTTGGTAGCAAGTGTCATGGTTTAAACCAATACCCATAGTTAAACGAGAAGCACCACACATATATTAGTCTTTGACTAAGTCAGCCAAAATCAGCGTATGAGAGCTCCATTGAGTTGAGGGTAAAATGCACCTTTCCTGCCTCTCTAAAGTAAAGCTATTCTAGTGATTTCACCCATCTCTTTGTGAACAGTGAATCTAAAATAAAAATTGAAAAACGAAAAGCCCTCCTGATTGTTTTAGAGCAACACGTGGAGTTCAAATGGTATTTTCTGACAACGTCCTCAAACTATGCTCGGATGGAAACTGTGCAGGCTTGTGATGACACACAGTGAAGAGCTGCACAGAGAAGACGGATAAACAAACTCCAAATGGAGCTCGAAAACAATCAAGATGTCCTTTTTTGTATTGAGGTTCACCGTGGTTGTGAAATGGCCAAACTATCTTGACTTCGGAGAAGCTGGAACGGTGTATTTTATCCTCACCCTCAGGATACTGAGACCGACGGAGCTCGTCAGGACTACCGGTGAATGGCAATAACCCTATTTCCCAAACAGTCCGAGTGTTCCTTTAACAGTGATCGATCGCAGTGCAGAAATGGAAACGCGTGTCAGGGATATTGTTATACAATCGACAATCGCTTTCAATCACTTGTCTGACTCCCCTGGTTAAGATGCACAGATGCTGCAGCTGACGTTCGACGTATTAAGAATGATCTTACGAGCTTTGTAAGACCCCCCCCCCCCCCCCCCCCCCCCCCCCCCCATCTACATATGGTGTGCACCAAATGACTGGAGAAAGGGGTGGCAAGTTGGACGTGGTTATTTCATAGCTGACATGGCAACACTAATGAAATGTCTCTGTGTTAATTGTGTAAGGCGTTGGAGACACAGACGCGTAATCGACTCCTCTGAGCTCTGGTTGAGCTGAACACACACACACACACACACACACACACACACACACACACACACACACACACACACACACACACACACACACACACACACACACACACACACACACTTCTCCCGCAAGACGCGAGGTGTTCGTGTCGCACGCGAAAATGCTGTGCGGCAAACACGCAGTTGTCGTCCCCCACCAACACAAACACAACCCGCTGGAAAGATTTAAGTCGAGGCCCTGTAAACAGATTTTGAAAATGGAGACGCCTGTGGAGCTGCGTTACATAAACGTTTACAGAGAAATACCAAACATAGTGTTCTATTTGTTTTACTTCGCCTCGGGTTTGCCCATTGCGGTAGATTAGTCAGTCCCACTGTTGAACAGGACCTCTTTATTATTTTTTTATCATATTTTTTTCCCTTCCTTCTACAGAACAAACACCAATCCCGCTTTGGCAGCGTGCCGCCTCGCCATTACCCCTCCAAGAAGCTCGCGTTCAAATGTGAGCAGAGGTCTCGAGTGTACAGCGGGGAGGTTTCATCACGTCACTGGCAAATTCTCCTCCAAAAGTTGAGAGGGAGAGCTTGGGGGGGGGGGGGGGGGTCGGTCTCTGAAGCCAGACTAATACACTCATTTCAGTTGAATTGCCGCACGGCAGAGGCCACTCAGTAGTCAGCGAGGCCTGCTGCCGTCTTGGCAAACGCAGGAGTTCTTAAGTGCTAAGCTGTAAATTAGCTTAATTTGACGCGAGTCCAAGGGGGCCGCCACGGTTTTTCTTTCTTCGGGGAGAAAGGCCGGCAGATTGGCGGACAATAAGCGGGAACGCTGCGACACACAGTGTTTCCTCCCGTGTGATGAGAGCGGGAACACGGCTCGCGAGGCTTGCTGGACAGCGCCGTAAAAAAACACCCAACAACAACGTTTAAACTCTGGCAACCGCCCCACAATGACTCATTGTCATGTGAACGCCATAAAATAAAATAAATGCCTATATGTGTCACTCCAGGGTATGAAAATTATGCTTTTCTCCGGGAATTGGCATGAAATGTAACCGTAAAACCGGGACCAAAACATCAACTGAAACTTGGAAAATAGTAATTTTGTTGAACTAATAACAGCGCAAGTGTTGCAGAAGGTCAACGGCTGCCAAAGGACATGTCATACTAGCTAGCCGTAGCTTAAATAGAAGTCTGGTCAAATTATCTAATTTGCTGTTTTAAAGTTGCACAGGCATTAGCTACCTTTACCCTGTACAATTTTCAACGGTTTGCAATTATAGGCTACAACAGACACTGTTGTTGGAAAAACTCACAACCAGACAGAATGCATCTACTTTCTTTACCCCTGCATGGTTGCATGAGTCTGCTCTAAAAGCACACGAGCGCTTGGGTGGAATAAGCCGTCAAATATCTGAAGTTGAAGTACACTTTTTTACATCTCATTCTAGGGGATTTGAAAAGGGTGAAATCCAGGCCTTCAACATTACCACGCATCAACAACAAAAAAAAGTACACAGCCTCTAACAGTTTTACTGTTATGGCTTATTCAGGGCAAATGAGGTATTTTGATATTCTAGCGTAGTTATACTGTTTCACAAGTGTGGTGAGAGAGGATTAAAGGGCTAACACTGAGCATTATTACTACTTTTTGGGCAATTTCCCCTCCCCTCCTCTGTGGTGTGAATCTCGATTATCACCGGTCGCAGCGGCCATGAAGAGGGGCCTTTAAAAATAGTGGTTTCACAATCCACAGCTGTGCCCTTCATAAAACGAAGCTGGGCAACAGGTGGGCATTGGTGTGTGTGCTAATCTACCACATTATGGCTGCTGCCCGCAGACACCCAGCGCCCCGCTCGGTTAAAACGGAGAAATTGAATATGGAATACATCAGCAATATGACATTCGTTGCACCGCCGAGGCAAGGTTGGGAGGATTCCGCCGTGGCTAAAAATAGCCGATGTCCATCATTCACTAGGGGTTTGTGTTACCGAAGAACTGTTTCGAAGCAGTCCTTGTCCATCCAAAACAAGACATCAGGTATCCGGCGAGAGATTTAGGGGCTTATGTTTTTTCTCTCTCGTGCCTTTCTCCCCTTCTCACTAAAGGGCATGGCAATGGGGATTGTATTTCTCTGTGGCCCTCCATGCCAATTTTGGAGCACAAGGTCGTTGAATACACAGCCCTCCCCCTTTTTTCAAAAAAAATTTTTACAGGGAGACATCCCATAATATACGACAGTCCTCGCATGTGGTATGTGGTGGGGCTGGGGGTTGTTTTGGGGGCTTCTGGGATGCCAGTGGAATAGTCTCAGGCTTGAAAGAAGCCATTGAGCAACTATGATTAGTAAGTTAGTCATGGCGGAGTCCGGCCAAGAGTCAAAAGGGTGATGCTTGGCCAAAGTGTCTCTAGTAATCTCAACACAATATGGGTTTGAATCAGGTGGACGCAGTGATTACAGCAAAACTTTATATTTTGTGTCCTTTGTCGCTACAAGCCGTAGTGACAAAGCATCTTATCTCCTCGGTCGCTTCCTCTTCTCCCTTGTTTTCCTCTACCTTTTTCCTTATTTACAAGCCCCTCGTCCTCTCTTCCTCCCCCCTTCCTCCCCCCTCCCTCCCTCCCTCTCTCCGCCTGCCTAGCCGCCGGCGAGCTTCAGGTGCCTCACCGCTGGAACCTCGTGATTACTGTAATTTGCAGGAGCGTTGGGCCGGCCGTCGCACCTGTTGCCCCTGAGTCGCCTCCAGCCGCAGGCTCTCAGCTGGCCCTCCGCCCCTCCTCAGATAATCCATTTTTCACACACAAATATAAACACATGTCGCCGATCTGCTCCTCTGGAAGTAAGGTGAACATATCTGTTCCCATATCTCCCACTGGTCTCCATGGAGCATTACTGGGCCACCGCAGGGCTTTTGGTACTTCAAACGTTATATATCTATATATATATATCTATATATAATTATTCTATTGATTTTCTCTTTGGATTTTTTAAATTTGTATATATATTTTATATATATTTGTATATATTTTTATATATTTTTTTTTCATATATAAGAAAAACAAAATATATAAAAATATTTATACAACTTTAATATATATATATTTGTATTTGTATATATATACAATATACACATTTCCAAAAAGAAAATATAATATAATATTATATATATATATAAATATATATATATATATAAATAATATATATAATATATTATATATACAATATATTTTATATATATTTACAAAGCTGTCTATGGTTTTCCTGTGACAGTCCCAGCCACTGACACCTGCCTGGCAATGAATTGTGTATATGTTTAATGATTTTATGTTACAAAACTGGTTGCTTGAGTGGCTTGATCAAACTTCTAGGTGGCACACAGATTTTGGTAATTTTCATTCATGGAAATTAATTCATGGAAATGTGCATACTGTATACAGAGCATCATAAGCCTGAGCCATTTTAAAATAGAACAATTTCTAAATGTATAAATATAATGTGTTCACTAGTCTTGATTCTACTTAATAAAGCAAGAAATTATCATGAGGAGTAAACAACAGTTTTGGGTTTGGTTTTCTGTTTCAGAGTTGGCGTTTCGTTTTAGGGTTTTGGTTTTAGGGATAATGTTCCTTATTTGGGTTAGGTTTCAGGGATTGGTTTTTGGTTCTAGGGTTTGGTTTTAGAGTTATTGTTCCTTATTTGGGTCAGGTTTCAGGGTTAGCTTTTTTTTGTTTTGGGATAGGTTTAGGGGTTGGTTTTTGGTTCTAGGGTTAAGATTTCCTATGTCGATTTGGTTTTCGGGTTTGGTTTCTGGTTCTAAGGTTGGTTTTAGGGTTAGGGTTTCCTATTTGGGCTAGGTTTCAGGGTTTGGTTTCTGGTTCTAAGGTTGGTTTTAGGGTTAGGGTTTCCTATTTGGGTTAGGTTTCAGGGTTTGGTTTCTGGTTCCATGGTTGGTTTTAGGGTTAGAGTTCCTATTTGGGTTAGGTCTTTGGTTCTAGGGTTTTGTTTTAGAGTTAGGGTTTCCTATTTGGGTTAGGTTTCAGGGTTGGTTTTTGGTTCGTTTTAGGGTTAGGGTTTACTCTTAGGGTTTGGTTTTTGGTACTAGGGTTTGTAATCAGGATAAGGGTTTCCTCTAAGGGTAAGGTTTTAGGAATTGATTCTAGGGTTTGGTTTAGGGTTAAGGTGGGCTATTTTGGGTAGGTTTTAGGGATTGGTTCTAGGGTTTGATTAGGGTTAGGGTTGGCTATGTTGGGTAGGTTTTACGGTTTGGTTTTTGGGTTCTTTGGGTTTAGGGTTATTGTTTCCTGTTTGGGTCAGGGTTTAGTTCATTTTTTGATAACACACAGGTTTTAGGGTTTGGTTTTTTGGTTCTAGGGTTTGGAAAAAGGGTTAGTGTTTCTTCTTGTGTGTAGGCTTTAGGGTTTGTTTTCT
This sequence comes from Lota lota, assembly GCA_026745465.1. Taxonomy (NCBI): domain Eukaryota; kingdom Metazoa; phylum Chordata; class Actinopteri; order Gadiformes; family Lotidae; genus Lota; species Lota lota. The sequence continues at coordinate 222,903 of JACYXH010000415.1, read as the reverse complement.
GGTTCTAGGTTTTGGTATTAGGGATAGGGTTTTGTTTAAGGATTATAATTTTGTCATGTCATTTTTATTTTGACCACGGCTAAGTCCTACAACATGCTCTAGATGCGAGAATATTGTATTTTTGTCCCATAACAATAAAATATTGTTTTGCCTCGTTATTCTGTTTTCACATTTTACCTTTAAGAACATCCCCCTGATTTCACTTTTAAATACTGGTCACGAGAGTGTAGAGAGTGTATCCTAAAACAATTTTAGGATAGGATATTGTGAAGTTAGTATCTTTTAAGGCCTGTTGCTTCTGTTTTGAATGTCCCTGTGCGTGTGTGTGTGTGTGTGTGTGTGTGGGAATATTAATATGCAACCCTCTTTTCATCTCTTTTGTGGCATCAGTGACAGGTCATACTTCCTGTGTTTTACATATGGAAGGTATCTAATATTTTACATGCAGTGCCATTGTCCCCAAAAATTCAATGGATTCTCTTACTGTGGCCCACACACCCCAAACAAACAAACAAACAAACAAACAGTGATCTAATGCTACTTGGAATGAGTGGTATCTTTGTAAGATTGATAACCTGACACAGTTCTCCGTAAAATGACATTTCATGACCAGAGGGGTCTCCTGCATCAAAGTGCTCTGTTTCCGTCTGCTTCGTGCCATTCTGCCACACGAATCTGATCTAAAAAGACAGAGCAGGAAGCAGACGCAAACCACCATATCCTCTTATTAGTATATATGCACGCGACATCCCCCCATGCAAAGCGCCACAGGGACACTATTGTTTCTGCAGGTACCCATGCTGACAGTGAAGGCAGAGTTTATATTTGTTTGCCTCCATTCGCTTAGCTCAGTTCCCTTGAAACCTCCACCTCCTTCAATGTGATGTGGAAAGGAAAGGGTCAAGCTGAGAGGGCGGGGGGGGGGGGGGGGGGGGGGGGCGGTAATAGAGAGCTCAAGGACTTTCTCTCTGTCTCCTTAACCAGTTGTGTGCATTTTGTGCATTTATGCGTGTGTGTGTGTGTGTGTGTGTGTGCATGTTTGTGTAAGTGTGTGTGTCTGTGTGCATGTGTGTAAGTGTGTGTGTTGTGTGTGTGTGTGTACGCATGTGTGCATGTTTGTCTAAGTGTGCGTGTGCATGTTTGTGTGTGTGTGTGTGTGTGTATTTGTGAGTGTGCTTGTGTGTTGTTGTGTGTGTGTATGGAGTGTAGGGGGGAGGGGGGTGCAGGCAGGTGCGCGGTAGCCCCTTCTCCCTGCATGCTACGGGGCTAACAACCCTGGCATTGATCCGCGGAGACATTCAGCCCCCTCTAACCTGCTGAGTGCTCAGTTCCAACCAACAATGGAGTCCACCGGCATGCGTCGATACGCTATCCTATTGAGTGCTCTCCGTTTAGCAGCAAGATTGATGAGGTGGGGGCCGAGCAGGGAGCCGTGGCGTGTCACCACCAAGGTGTTGTTATGGACAAAGCGTTACTCGCTGCTCTTCCACGGGTGTGGTCTGATGATCGCTATCCAGCGCGCTGAACCCATTGGTTTGGAATGGCCTTATGCAGTCTTTTTGGTTAAGGTTGATTGTTTTATAACTTTGATATTAGACGTTTGGAACCCTTTCCTGGGTTTACTTTTGATTATGAACCTATTATTATAGGGTTAGGGCTAGGGTTAGGATTATAACCTTCCCTAGAAGGTTTCAGGGAAAGTGTTCGAGAAGCTTTCCTTGTCAATTCCAGGACTTAGTGTTTGCCGTCTAAAATGAACGTGGGCCCTCTGGGAAATGAAGGACTGCCCTGTAAGACAAACAGCATTTCTGCTAAACAGCAGAAATAGTGGACTTGACCTGGAATAATTCATCCAAGGCATAATTTTCCAACATGGTTTAAAAAATAAATAAAGGTGTTTACCTGCAGCGTTGTATGCAGAAGACTGGAGATGAACCTGTAAAAGATTAGAATAGACAGGCGCTTTCTGGCCAGAGTAGCAGCGTGGATCCCACAAGACACTAAATGATGTGCACGTGCATTCATCACAGTGGGCCCCAATAAATCTAGGGCTAGCCTGAACTCCAGGGAGAGGTTAATGGATTACAAAAGGGATGCAGTATCGAACCTGGGAGAAGTTTATACACCTCATCAATATGGGAAACGCTATTGATCACTCAGACCTTGACAAATTAAATTCATAAACGTGAGAACGCTTGGAATATTCAGAACAGCAGTCTTAAGAAAAATTGCCCTTTTTTCAGTCCAGCATTGGAGACCAGGATCCGAGATGGTCGACTTGATTTAGAAGGACTATAGACAATACTGGGCTTAATCTAAAAAAATAAATAAAAGGGGATAGAGACATTCAATGTGTGAATGAGTAAGTACGCCACAAATTTTATTATTTATTTGCGGCGTTACATTCAGTTGAATGTGGGCTATCATTAACTGTCCCTCCTGTTTGCGATCGAGACATTCATTATGTAATCGTGAATCATTTAACCGTACAATTATATCACTGTATGGGACTGGACATCGCTTATCCTTTGAACACGGTCAAATTAAGCAAAGGACCCAGAAAGCGTAAATTCTAGACAACACACATACACGTCTGTAAGTACACCCACCCCCACTCCATATCTAAACCTCAAGAATGCAGAATTGAAAGGCCTCAATACCAAGTTCCCATCATGTTCCTGACACCTGATGCACATGGTGCAGGAACACCCCCCCACCCCCACCCCCACACACACACAAATTAATATCAATACAAGTCATTATGATTAACCTTGTTTATTACAAATGCATATTTCGGGCTCAGACAAGAGAAGGGACTGGATGACAGTAGCCACATGACAAATACGGTTACAAAGACGAAAATCCAACCCCAGACATGACCTTTCATTTACAGTGTGTTAAGGGTAGCAATACAGTCATACCGAGATCCGCCCATGACAAACAAGGCTTCTTTGCGGGTTACAGTGCACGGTGTCCATTTTGAATTCACTTCTCCTTCCTCTGTTCGTGGGAGATATTGTGAGGGTGGGAGATCTATTACATCTCCTCTGGCAGCCCTTTGCTCATCTCGCTCATCTTCTCACAGAAGAAATCTGATAAGAGAAATCAGATAAGCGGCACATTCATACGTTACTTTCTTTATCAATCATCGTGTTGTTTGGGATTTTCGTAGAACCCGCCCCCGCTCACCTCTGAACCGCCAAACCAACCCACCTGGCGGGAAGTAGAAAGAAAAGTTCAGCATCTTCCATCGGTGGCTTCCCTCGTAGTTTCACCACAGCTTAATTACAAAAATATCGGAGCCGTTTTGCGTAAAGATTACTCACTGTGGGAGCCCCCCCCCCCCCCCCCTGCGTAATTTGGACCGCGGGGTTTGTCACAGAAAATAATATAATGCAACAGGGCTGCCAGTATTAGATTTCCGCTTTTAGCCTCCTTGACATTTCAAACCGCATGAACTAATACATCTGTTATTTGTTTATCATTCGATTATTAACATACTTCATAAACCAAATCAGCTGCCCCTACCGGGGGGAGAGAGACCCAGCTGAGGAGACAAACTGGTCTCTCTCTCTCTCTTGCTCTGTTCAGCTCCCTTGCCCTCTCTACTACCCTGTCTGTCTCTCCTGCCACACACACACACACACACACACACACACACACACACACACACACACACACACACACACACACACACACACACACACACACACACACACACACACACACACACACACACACACACACACACCCCTTCTGTGAAATGGGGGAAAAAAGATAGAGTAAAGTTGAAAAGGGAGGGAAAAATGCATTCATCTTCCTCTCCTTTGAGCATAGGAGCGCTCTTTTTCTCTCTCTCTCTCTACCTCCCGCTCTCTCTCCCTTCCTCTGACACTGGTGTGGAACAACAGCCGTCATCACATTCTAATCTCAAATTTCAGGGCTTTTATTTCACCCAAATGCCACTCGGGCCGGCCTCGTGAATTATTGACAGAGTGACACCAATGCGAAAGGACACATAAAAGAGTCTAAAAGCCCCGGCCTGTCCCCTCCTATCGCCACTCACCGGGGAGACACAGGGTGTGTGTGTGTGTGTGTGTGTGTGTGTGTGTGTGTGTGTGTGTGTGTGTGTATATGTCTGTGTGGGTGTGTGGTTGAGTGTGTGTGTGGGTATGTGTGTGTGGCTGTGTGTTTGTGTCTGTGTGGTTGAGTGTGTGTGTGTGTGTGTGTGTGTGTCTGTGTGGGTGTGTGGTTGAGTGTGTGTGTGTGTGTGTGTGTGTGTGTGGGTATGTGTGTGTGGCTGTGTGTTTGAGTGTGTGTGTGTGTGTGTGTCTGTCTGTGTGGGTGTGTGGTTGAGTGTGTGTGTGTGTGTGTGTGTGTGTGTGTGTGTGTGTGTGTGTGGGTACGTGTGTGTGGCTGTGGGTGGGTGTTTGCGTGTGTGCATGAGAAGTGCCTCGCTGGAACCTTCCGGTAACTTTGAGAGCTTTGCGGGGAGAGTGAGTGTGACTCCTATCCTTTCTAGTGTAGAAGAATAGAACAAAAAGAACTGAAATGGAAAAAATAGGACGTTATTTACAGTCAAGTTCCACTGCATAGGCCTATCATTTTCTCACCAGTGAAATGTCAAGGACCGCGTGTGGTGATTCATTTGTTAACCTGACAAACAGCCGCCGAACAACAAGGAGCGATGAGGGGCTTGCATTGTGGGTACAGTTAGCTTCAGTGACGCGGCGCTTGGGCCGCACTTCTGCGCTACTTGCCCGGGCTCGCAGCGAGTCGTCTTCTAGTTGGTGCGTGGCAAGAATAACATCGAGGAACAAGGTCACGTGTCAACAAGGCCTTCACACGCGCACGCACTTGCACACACACACACGCGCGCGCACACTGGAGTTTTGCCCCTCATCCAACAACCCTGCATGTTTATACATTCTTCTCAAAGTGTAGAGATACTGTGACAAACCCAAAAAAAAATTAACATTGAAATCAAAGCTTAAAGTCAGAGCGGGGGGGGCGGGGGAAAACAAAGCCAGCCTGCAGGGGGCTGAGCTGGAACCTGTCTGGACCCTTTCTGTGTTGCCGTACTAAAATGGCCGCCCCCTCCGGTTCTCTAATCCACCTCGTTGTCGTTGCTGGCGCCCTCGGGCCGCCGCAGCTTGTCCACCGGCTCGTGGATCTGTCCGTCGCCCCCCCGCCGGTCCACGGTGGGCATGATCACAAGCTCCCCTTCCTCCTCCTCCTCCACCTCCACACCACCCACCACCACCTCCTCGTCTTCCTCCTCCTTCCGCTCCTCCTCCCCCTGCACCTCCATGCGGACCTGGTCCTGGAGGCCCAGGACACCAACACCTGCACCTCCGTCACCACCGTCTCCGTTGACCAGGTCGGCCCCGTCGGGGCCCCTGAGGCCGTCGGGGCCCCTGAGCCCGTCGGGGCCCCTGAGCCCGTCGGGGCCCCTGAGCCCGTCCTGGGCCGGGGAGGAGGCGGTGGAGTCCTGGCTGACGGGGGAGATGTCGCTGCTGCTGCTGGGGGTGGGGGTGGGGGTGGTGGCGAGGGCGGTGTGGTTGGCCGAGGGGGCGCTGGAGACGGACAGGGTCTTCAGGGGGATCTGCCAGGCTGGGATCTTGGGCATGGAGGGCGAGGCGGGGAACTGCCTCCTGGTGGGAGGGGGGGGGGGGGACAGACGGAGACACACGTGTGTGAAAATAATGTAGGAGTTGGGGGTAGGGACCTACCGTTATAAATGGAGGATTTTGATCATATTTATTGAATATTTAACTAAAATGAATATTTTAGACTGAAGATGATTATAACGTCATATCTGAAGTCTGGAACATTTAATCGTTTTAAAAATCCAGTCTTTGGCAAGGGACTGCAATTTGCACCAATACAGTAGACTCAAGCATCCACATCCACAAGAAGATATACACACAAGGCAAGGCATTGTAGGGAAAAAACTAGCAATACCATCAAATATAAATGAGTATATTTCTATCTGAGTTGAGTATCAGATACACACGCATTAACAAAGAGTATGATCAGCTAATGAAAGCAGTTAGTGCTAGAATGCGCTAGAAACATTTGGGTTTGGGTTATGGGGGGGGGGGGGGGGGGGGGGCATTGAGTGCAAATGAGGACTCACGAGTACGCCTCATACAACGAGCGAAAACTGAAAAGCTTTTTGTTAAAAAAAAACACAAAAAATAAATAAAAAAATAATAAAAGTGTGTGTGATGACCCGTTTACACAATAACAACCCGCCATGATGAAGCACATCACAGCACAAATAAGAAAGCATGGCTCCTTTTATGCAAGGTGTCCAAATGAGGACAGATCCTCACAGCGCCAACAGGCTTTTAACACACACGCACAAACATCGAAAAGCGGAATAATAGAGTAATTAGAGAAGAAGAAAATATGTCTGTCTCACACGCAGCCATCCAGATGTTCGCAACACCTGGCAAAGCATGGATGAGCTTTTCGTGTGTCGATTTCATTACATCCCTTGCATCTTTTAAAGATCAAGAAGGGAGCGCAGTCTCGTGGGGAAAAAAGGACGGTTTGACAGCAGCTGGGGATTTGGCGGATTTCAACCTTTGCCAGAGCGCTTGCTCAAAAGGCAGAGAAAACACAGGAAAACACAGAGGGCTTTTGGCTGATCACGGTGTGCGAGGTAAACAGCGACAAACACTCAACCTGATGGTTATGAAGTGCGTGTCCAAGCTGCGATGTGTGCACCGCCAGTCGCGGCTTCATCGAGCCGCTCTGATATGCGTCTAGGCGGGGGTACGCCGCCGGGGACGAACCACGGTTAGCCCATGAGGAGACACACACAGCGCAGGCTAGTTTCCTACCAGATCAGGCCACATGGGGGCGGGGGGGGGGGGAAACTGCAATACCATTTACAGTGACCTTTGCCCTCCAATTTATCTGCTGTCGATGTCGAAACATTCCTGCACCTCAAACACACACACACACACACACACACACACACACACACACACACACACACACACACACACACACACACAGCTAAACATTTCAAAAAATATATTTCCCTAATGTTCAGACAAAACACCCTCGGTAGATAATTGCTGAATATTACTATTCAAACACATCCACTAACTACCATCCAGAAGCGCCAATATCCACACAAATATTAAAATGCTAGCTGTGTGCTAATTAGCACATCCACGTTTTCAAATACATCCGCTACAAAACTGCTCCTCAATGCTCAACACCGACATCTACCGCCATCAGTGCAATCAGTGACGTGGACGTGCAGATGTGTGTTACTCCTTACTAAAGGTGTCAGTGAGTGAGGAGCGCTTCCTTCCCTGCCCTGCAGTGTCCTGGGGTCCTAACGAGGGGCGGAGTTACCTGCTGAGCATCAGGCCCTTCAGGGAAGCAATCTCAGACTTGAGGTCCGCCACCGTCTGGCTGTCCAGCATGCGGAGGGTCTCCGCGGACGACTGGAAGAGAGGTGAAAGGAGGAAGGGAAGGTTGAGGCACGTACCGTAGCATGATCCGCCTTGATTATATCGAGTCTTGACACGTTATCATGTTGTAGTGGTAGGAGAAGTAGGAGTAGTAAGTTAAACAACGGTAAACACCGTAGGTTGAAAAGTAGAAATACAAACAAGAATCATCAAACGAACGTAAAGAACCAGACACCAGCGTTCCTAAATTGAAAAAGGCACGGTCACACCGCTGGAACCACTTCAGTTGGTACGTACGGACCCCACATCATCATCATCATCATCATCATCATCATCATCATCATCATCATCGTCATCATCGTCATCATCGTCATCATCGTCATGACAATGCAAGTCCCAAAGCCGTCTTCCTAAACTGCCTTCAACAACAACCTATTCACTCTATTTGTCTACTCATTTGCTTGAAAAAGTGAGAAACGGAAACGCGGAGCGGGAACGAATAAAATAAAAATAAATAAATAAATAAATAGAAAAACAAGGGAATGGGTCGCGAGGCGTCAAGGTAAACAAATATGGCAAATGCAAATGTGCAGAGAGCCGCACGCCGTGGCATGTCGTCGAGTTATCCATCACCATATAAGCAGCGCTCAGGCGCCTGCCTCGGAGCTGGCCCGGCTCCTTGCGATGACAGAGAGCAAGACAAACAGTCCCTCGGCAGCCATCTTTACAACAGCCATCGCTAACAGAGAGGGCAGGAGAACCCTCGGAGAGTGGTGGTGGTGAATCATGTTTTTTTATTATTTTTTTACATAGTTTTCCATACGAGCTGCAGAAGATTAGGATAGGTCACGGAGTGCCGACGCGATGCCCTCCCCTCAGAACAATGGCAGGCATTGAACAGGCGGCAGACCCAGGCTTGGCAGTTTGTCTCTGTTCGTTTTTGTTTTTGTCTTCTTTATATCGGTTTTATGTGTTTTTTGTTTTTTTATGAGCGGGGGATTGTTATTGGACGCAGTGAAAATCGTTAGAGAGAAATGGTTAACTGTGGTATCATGTTAAGTATTTGAATGTCAAATTGTTGGGCATTGTTGTGTTTTTGTTGGGCAGTAAAATATGTGGACACAGAAAGGGAGGAAGATGGTAGGAGAAAGAAAGAACGAGAAAGAAAAAGAAAGAAAGAGAGTGAGAGAGAGAGAGCAAGGAAAGTAAGCAAGATAGAAATAAAAACAAAATGGCAGATAAACATTACAAACAAACATAATGGCAGTCATGGGAGTGAGTTTACCAATGAGTCTAAACGCAAATATAAAATTAAATATACATAGATGTTTTGTCAGCAGGAGCGTGTTTCCTCTAGATGTTTCAGACAACTGGCTTCTATTTTCCAGTCGACAAATTAAACAAGCTAGCATCCTCCAGCTAGCAGGTGGGGTTGTGGATGGCTGCACCTGCAGCCCACTCACTGCTACTGCTGTCAGGAAGGGGGACGAGCAAGGAGCTACACGGACTGGACCAGAGAGAGGGAGTAACAGGAGAGAGAGAGAGAGAGAGAGCGAGAGAGAGAGAGAGCGAGAGGGTAGAGAGAGAGAGAGAGTGGGTGAAGAGAGAGCAAGAGTGGGTGAAGAGAGAGAGTGGGTGAAGAGAGAGAGGCAGAGAGAAAGATAGGGGGAGAGTCGGGGAAGGGAGGAGGGGGAGAGGGAGAGGGAGGTGGGGTGTGCGATAAAACAAAAACTAAAAAAGCTGTAATTAAGACGCTGCCGACTCACCGGAGGCGGCTTGTTAGGAGGCGCGGCCCCCCATCGAGGGGAGAGGGATAGCTTTGACTCTTTTTCCCTTGTAATTAAATCTAAGAGAAATTAATTGAATCACATCTGAAAGGGATCAGACTCATTTACAGCAGAGGGGGGGGGGAGGGAGGGAGGAGTGGGAGACATGGAGACAGAGAGACAGAGAGAGACAGAGAGAGACAGAGACAGAGAGAGAGAGAGAAAGAGAAAGTGAGGAGAGGCGGGCGGAGGCATTGGGCTCCTTATCGGCTCCTAAACCTGGCTGATTAGGATCCGTGTGCTGGTGGTGGTGGTAGTGGTAGTGGTGGTGGTGGTGGTGGTGGTGCTGGTGGTGGTGCACGGCAGGCTTCGTACAGGCTTGTCGTTTTTGCTGCGCACGCCTCATTAGCAGCCTCCTAATCCCACGCGTGAAAAGTAACTTCCCCTCATTTCACCGGCGATTTCCTATTTGTATACATTTTAATACTGACCACGATTAGCGCCAAATACAGGGAGAGGACACTGGGTCCCTGTTCTACATCGGATGCGAGGATTTCTACCCAATGTGCGATCGACGTCATCTCTCACTCCCACAATCATCGATATCAACGCTGGGGTTCAACACACAGGTGTTGATTCACTGCGAACGATGTCGTCAGGAAAAACACTATCACGTGTTTAACGAGAAATGCCACTCCGTGTCAACTTTGAGTTGTATTCCTCCGGGTGGTTGCCATAGGCCTTGGACTGCTTTCCCGCACGCTCTCATTTGACCATCTCCTTGTGGTAAAGAGTGACTGTGTGACAAAAAGGGGAAATTTAAAACCTGGGACTCCTCTGATCTTAGACGCAGCGCTACAAACAGGCTTGGCGGCGGGGAAGCGACTGCATCTTTAGTTTGGCGGCGGCGTCGGCGTCGGCTGGGGTGCTTCCAGTGAAAACGCATGTATATCTATATTAGATATATCTATGACACACACGCACAAACACACACACGCACACACACACACACACGCACACGCACGCGAGAGCGAAGAATGTCAGCTTTAGCTGCACCCGAGGAATGTGGCGCCAAATGAAGACGAATGCCTACGGACCATTAGCGGGCAGATAAGATCTTTAACTAGGCTTGTTTGAGAGTGTCGGAAGGCAAATTAATTCACAGTTTACTCTGCCGGCAGACACCGTTTTCCTTTTTTTTTTTCTTGTGTAACGCATGTATATTTATGATAAAATTAGTTTCAAACGGAACCCCCCCCCGCCCCCCCCCCCCACACACACACACACACCCCCCAGAGGAGTGGTTTTGAGTGGAAACACTGGTTCAGTGCAATTGATTTTTACTCTTTATTTATGCGCTTTTTCCACAGGCGTTTTGTTTTCTTTCTTTTTTTTTTATCTTCTATGTGCATCCACTAATAAAGAGAACTATCAGTGAGTTGCGCAACGGCGGGGCAAACACAGTTAACCGGCCGATTTGTAATGATAATGGGGCCCTGGAATAGACTGGTTAGCATTGGGGAGGAATCAGCCCTAAAGGCCTTCTCCATTCTCCACGCAGCCATTCAACAGCCGAACAGGGCCGCGCTGCGATAATATAAAACCCTTTAACACGTCGGAATTACACAAAGAAAAACAGCGGAAAGAGGGAAAATAGTCTTAGGCCCGGGAGTGTTTAAAGGCACTTATCCTGTAATATCCCTTGATGGATAAGTGTGTGTTTTGTGTGTGTGTTTTTGTGTATGTGTATGTGTGTGTGTGTGTATGTGTTTCTGTGTGCGGGTCGGTCGGTCTTAATTCGCTCCAATAACAGCACCCATCCACGCGGGCGTTTGGGGACAGTGGACGCCGGCTCTCAGGGGCCCCGGGGCCATGAGCGATGTGTTTTCGGAAACAGAAGGCCCTCCATGTGTTTGGGGTTGAACACATGCTTCCTCGTTGAGAGGTGTAATTGCGGAACATGGGGAGAGTTTGGGGAGGGGGGGGGGGTTAACTGTCGTTGGTGGACGAGTATCAGGATCCCAGCATGTGTTTCTGATCACGGGCACGCGGAGGTCCGTGGGTGGGTGGGTGGGTTGCGGGGGGGGGGTGAAACCATTTCCTCATATGACCAAAGACAACGAGGGCCTCCTGCCATTTGTATTTTTTCCGCAGACGAGCACATTTAACATGGCGGCTGTGGCCGTAAAGCGGGTTCATGACTTGGTGTAACGGCTGTTGCGATGTGAAATGCCCTTTTTACACAGTGCCACCGTGCAACCAGGCACTCACATGGCACATGAAGTCGACCCTTTGTTCTTTTTCAAATTCGCTTCATTTGTTTTGTTTTCGACGGTGAACAATGAAATGCATGCAGTAAACAGAAACGTTCGAAAGTCATCGGCCATTCCTCCTTTTCCTCAGCAGTTGCTCGTTGTTCAGAGTGACGGCCAATGACGTGGCGCGCCGCAGAGTTTCTACTTCCTGTCTGCGGGGTTTGGATAAAGAGCACTGCTTGTAAGTGTGCTGCTCAGCTGACCCCCCCCCGCACACACACACACACACACACACACACACACACACACACACACACACACACACACACACACACACACACACACACACACACACACACACACACACACACACACACACACACACACACACACAGCCTCCATTTAGAGGAAGCATGCCGGATGGGAAGGGCTTCAAGTGCTGCAAAACCCGCAATGAATTGACAAGTTTCTAGATGAACCTCGTCCAGCAGAGACGGATTTTCTTCTTTGTTGGTGCCAGAGCAGATGTGCGTTACGCATACAGTTCCCCCTGTGCTCCCCAGATGCTACAGTGAAACACCCATGTGCTTAACAAGCTGTGGACATAAAACGCTGCCTAAGATCGCCGTCCTTTTTTTCTTCTCCGAGGCCCTCCTTTGTTCTGGGGGGAGGCCTGTGAATCATAAGGCGATTTACGGCTGCTGTTATAAAAGCTGGCGACATTTTATCCCAACACTAAAGTTCTTGTAGTTTCTGATGCACTTCACTCTGTGAAGTGCGTCTAAGAGCTTCAATTGTCAGCAGAGAATCAACACCCACACATATTAAAATATCTTGCCACTCGTTTTGACTGTGTATAATAAGGCCCTGTCGTCGGCATAAATACTGTCTGTAAAAAAACTAAACTAAAAGGATTATTATGGGCTGGCGGTGTGTGCGGTGCTCCGAGAGGGCTTACCCCGGCTGTCGTCAGCCCCTGGGACAGCTCCTGCATCTTCTGCTGCTGCTGGACCAGGAGATCCTGGACCGAGGTCAGAGTCTGCTGGAGCTGGCCCACTGTGAACGCACGCACGTACACACACACGCACACGAGCACAGACGCACACACAAACATGCACACACACACAGGCACACGCACGTGCACACACACACACACACACACACACACAATCAGAATCTGGAGGTACATAACTAATAAAGACTTTACCATGGCCATCACAGGTGCTTTCGGTGTTACAAACTGCGAACATATTCCCAATATTACAAACACGGAGAACAATTCCCTTTGTTCCCTGGTTCTGTTGTGACTAACAGTGAACGGCGGGCCGTAGCGATGGAAACGGTCTCGTCAAAGCCGCCCTCTGAGATTAGTCACCCGAGCTGCCCCCCCCAGTAAACTTTTAGTCCCGCCTTTCTGCTTGGCGAGGAGACTCGGGAGGTGGGCGGGGGTTGAGGGAGGTCGTCGCTGCTCAACTGCTGGCCGATATTAATCTCAAGTGTCTGAACTTAAATCAAATAACGCGGTGGAACCCTCCATTATCCACCCAGACACTGCCTTCTAATGCGCCTTCAATCCTCAAACGATCAACAAAGGGAGAAACAAGGCTCTCATTTTGGGAGGAGGCTGCCGGGCACATTGTCCCCCTAATCCCAATAAATATGGCTCTTTTTCCAATGACTTTGAAGATTGAATTAGCTCAAGTGTAGGGTGTTGGGAGAGGGTGTATGATTTCAAATAACACCGTGCACGTGTTTGTTGCCCGTACGCCCCTCCCCCCCACCCCCCCACCGTGCTTGCAGTCATGCGTGTATTACCAAACAATGCATTAAGTTTCCCTGAGCTGATTGTATTACAGAAAACCAATAAACATTCATATAAATCATGGGCGTGTAAAGTGTTAAATCAAGCCTAATGGGATTAACATCAACAGATATTGTGGCCGTTCTCTGCTGAGCTTGTCAGCCCAATGGTTAAAAGCTCGCCCTTGCACTACCGGCGAGCGGACAGGATGTGGAGAGAGCTAACATTAGCCTAGGGCAGGACAAAAAGCAAGATCCTGGTTAAGCGGGAGAGAGAGAGAGAGAGAGAGAGAGAGAGAGAGAGAGAGAGAGAGAGAGAGAGAGAGAGAGAGAGAGAAAGTCAGGAAAGAGAGTCAGGAAAGAGAGAAAGTCAGGAATGAGAGAGAGAGAGAGCAAGAGAGAGAGAGCAAGAGAGAGCGAGAGAGAGCAAGAGAGAGAGAGAGCAAGAGAGAGCGAGAGAGAGCAAGAGAGAGAGAGAGAGAGAGAGGTAGAGACTGAAAAAGACAGAGAGAGGGAGGCACGAGGAGGGAGAGCGAGTGAGAAATAATTGTAATGAAGAAAAAAAGAAGAAGAGAGGACATCCCATAGAGATAGTATTTGATGTTCTATCAAAAGACGGCAGGATCTAGTAGGTACACCTGTGTTTAAGTGGGTGTGGACTGAATCAATATGGGTGGGGTGTCTAATTGTTTGATCTTCTCAGCGATGCAAAATCCTGCAGAACGGGCGTTGAGGGCCCGCAGCGCCGGTTTGACCAAAATAACGAACGAACGAAAATAAATAAATAAATAAATAAAAACACTCACGCTCATGAGATCTGTGGCCAAACGTCGCCTTTGACCGTGCGTGCCGTGATTTGCGAGGGCAAAGCCGCTTAAGAAGCTTAAGAACCTGATGACGGCAGGGCCCGTTTAAAAAAAGGGTGTTAGTGGCAGGGTGAGCGTGCCAGACACCATGAGATCTCCCCATTAGTCTTAATGGCTGCTTCCACCTCACCCACAGCTCAGCGTTTCCAGATGTCCAGATGTGCAACGCTGCCAGCCAAGTAGCGCCGCACTTTTCCTCAAGGCTTTCTAACCAGCCGCTCTGGACACCGAGGCCTGTGGCGGCAGCTCAGCTTTGAGGCGGGGGCGTACGCTTAAGACGAGGAGCCAAACGACACGGGCCAAACAGCGGGAATGCGTTTGAAAAAGCGGAGGGTTTTGGTGTGAATTGGCAAAGGGAAACAGTTGGGCACAACAGACTCACTTGAAGTCTGTCGGCCTGCTCCCTCTGCAAGCTCTGAGAAGCTTGACAAACCCCAACTATCACAGATACGACGCCAGCAACAATGAGGTCATTGACTTTGGCCGGGGATGAATCACAACGCGACTTCGACGCGAGAAGATTCCGGAGACGGGCCCGCGAGGAGCGAAGCCTGCAGATGCCTGTGAGGAGGAGCCTTTGTGTATTCAGTAAATTATTCAGCAAATACCCTCCACATAATGTACACTACATATGTCCGGGCCGCGCTCGGCCTTTTAATGGCCAGCTGGACTCCAATATGGCCCCGGCTGGCTGGAGAGAGGGCCGGCAGCCCCGTGTCTCCATTACAGCCGGTGCGGTGCTGAAGTGCTTCCAAGATCCATTCATTAATTGTCTGTGTGAAGTTGTGTGGGTGGGGGGGTGGGGGGGAGAAATAGAAAGAGAGCGAGAGAGAGCGAGAGAGAGCGAGAGAGAGCGAGAGAGAGCGAGAGAGAGCGAGAGAGAGCGAGAGAGAGCGAGAGAGAGCGAGAGACTCTAATGCAGTCCACTCCATTCAAATGGATACATCAGTCCATTGCGCGTGGCACTAGAGGAGTACATGAACTTTAACAAAAGGGGGTTCAAGGAAGCAATTGGCAGCAGCCAGGCAGACGGCTGCAATTACTCAGTATGGGGTACGTAGATGGAGGTAGGGAGAGGAAGAGGGAGAGGGAGAGGAAGAGGGAGAGGGAGAGGGAGAGGGAGAGGAGAGGGAGAGGGAGAGGGAGAGAGTGTGCACAGAGAGTAAAAGCCCTTGGTGTAATTGCAACCCCTCTTCCCAACTGTTAACTACAACCGTCATTAACTACAATAGCAGCTTTGGCTACTGCAGTCACAGCAAATTAGTTCCCCACCCTGGCTGGAGCAAAGAGCATTAGAAAAGAGTCCTCACTCTACTCCACGCAGGACACTGGGGGATGTCAACAGGGCTGTGTTCTTGGCAGGACTTCAAAAGGAGCACAGGGAAAAGGTGGTGGTTAGGAAGCCAGAGGAAATGTGTTTGCATAGTTGGGCCAAAAATGACCATAAAAAGAGATCCGATTTGTTAATCATATTGTGTGTGTGTGCCGCACGTTGCACGCCATCGTTCCCTGGATCCACCGGCCTCGCCCATATGCAGAAGACAATGGCAGCGGTGTGATGAGCTACAGCGATAGCGCCACTGTTGTAATCTATGGCACAACTTCAACCGCAGAAATTTGCCTCAATTTGATGATGACACATTGTTTTGTTCCGTTTCTTTTGGATGTTCAAAAAGGCCTGATCCATACCGGTCACATTATTTAGCGGACTCGCTTTGGACACTACATGTTGAAAAATGCAAAGTCCATTTTTTAGGGAGGGAGGGAGTTTGAAATTGAATAGGAATGTAAATGTGATAGAATTGCAGCTCATTTGTTTAGCCACTATTACACACGACGAACCGAACGGTCTATTACAAAAGGTTCCGAACGACATCGGTCGATTTATGACGTTCTCCGAGACTCTCCATGACAGGCCCCTTCATTCAATGTGGGCTTTTAATCTCCCAACTGCCGGCCAATGGAAGTTGAGCAAAGCCACAAAACAAAAGACCAAACTTTGCCGGAGTCTCTGCCTGCATCACCACTCCCAGCATGTTTAATTACATTGACAAAGAAGAAGAAATGCATCTCTCTCTTTCCTCCCCTCCCTCATTTCTCTCGATCCTCTCAACCCCCCTCCCCCCCCTTCTCTCCACCACCTCCTCCTCCACCTCCTCCCCTCCATCACCTCCTCCTCCTCCTCCTCCACCTCCTCCACCTCCACCTCCTCCAGCGTCTGACAGCCAGGTTGAGATTCCTCACCTGTCCGACACGGGAGCCACACCTGTCACCACACACTTAATCACAGCAGGACCCACCGGCGAGCACAGACACCGTGTGCGTGCACGCGCACAGGCGTGCACGCACGACCACACACAGGCGCGCGCACGCACACGCACACGCACACAGGAGCGTGTGCCTACAACCGCTGCAAAATTAAAATGAACTTTCTCGCCACCGAAAGGGAGGGGAGCGTGTGATGGCGACGGTGACGGCTGTGACGGTGGCGGCGGCGGCGGCAGTGTTTGTAGCGGGGGAAGGTGTAGGGCGGTGGGGGGTCGTGGAGGGTGCACTGAAAGAGGGATGGATGGTGGATCGGGGGGAGTGTGGCGGCGGCGGCGGTGGGGGTGGCGGCGGCGGCGGTGGTGGTGGTGCGTTGTGGCGCTGGTTGTGGGTGGTGGCGGGGGTTGAGAAAAGTTGTCATTTCCCTACCCCTCATTAATATTCTGGGGTTAAGAGCTTTTCAGCGAAACGTAATTAATTGAGCCCGAGCCTGACAGTAAACAAGCTATTTCAAATTAAAGCGAAATGACAGCAGGGCCTCATTTGTTAAAAAACGCACTGGGTACCCCCCCCCCCCCCCCCCCCACCAACCCCCCCCCCCCCCCTCCACTCCACAACACCCCCACACCCCCCGATTTCGGCGACAGATAAATGAAGGAAAATGTTAAGGAGGGAGAAAGCCATGAAGATATTAATCTTCACCTGTCTGTGTCAGCGTGCCACTCATCGCCGCCACGCTGCTCTCCAGCCTCTGCAGATGCTGCTGGTCCTGGCGCCGGCCCACAATGAGAGGAAGGATGTATTTCTGCAATTAAAAACATGACACGCCATTACAGCTCCCCACCGCGGGAAGACACACAGAGATACACGGCGGAGGGGGAGGGGGAGAGAGAGAGAGAGAGAGAGAGAGAGAGAGAGAGAGAGCCGTAGCTGTGTGGCAGAGAGGGGGTCAAAGTCATTGTCTTATTGGATTATTGGACTCCGTTGTCGAACGTGTCTGATGAAAACATTGTCCCCGCGTTGTGAGGACAGACGTGCACATACGGCTGAAGACAACCGTACGGTGAAACGAATAAATGGAATAGATAAAAAGGGCAAAAAACAAAAGGAGGGAAAAATCGGTTGTAACTAGGCTACAGTTGGCGACACGACGAGCACGACTCGAGGTCCCACTCGGTGAACATCCTGGTGTCCACATCCGCCATCAAAGAGAGAACCAAATTCCCCAGCATCAAAAGCTCTGTGCGCACATCGCAGCCAGCTGAGTGACGCCGGTTGTGATCCAGCGCTGGGAGTGTGTGCTCTCCAGATGACGACCACAAAGAGTCCCGCGCGCGTGTTGACGACCGAACACGGCCCGAAGCCACGCCACGCAAAAAAGAAAAACAAAACCTCGACGGGGGGGGGGGGGGGGGGGCCTCGAGAACGGTACAACGGCCCGTCCTGGAGAAACCCTCGCCGACGTCGTCCTCGCAACAACAACAACAAAAAACAAAAAACAGGTGCCGCTTGGCGCCACCTGTGCCGAGTAATAAACACTTTTTAGGGAAAAAAAGATGAAACAAGTGTCAACAGGTAGTACTTAATGAGCGGGCCGCTGGGCGCTGGGCGGTGTTTACAAGGCGCTCCATAGCACCAGTGAAGTACGGCCGGCGGCAGAAGGCTCGGGCATATGGTGGCACCGGCGCGGCACGCTCTCCGTGGGTGACATGACAGCCGCCCCGCGCCTCCTCGCCACCGCGGGACACCGCACGCCTCCCGGGACAGCAGCGGCTGGCGGGGGCCGGCTGCTTCCTGGAGACGGCGGAGCGCGGACGCGCTGGCGGCGGCGGCTGTGTGTGTGCGTGTGTGTGTGCGTGTGTGCGCGTGTGCGTGTGTGTGTGCGCGTGTGTGTTAAGGAGAAGAGGGGAGAGCAGAAATCTGTAGTATTTAGGTTTAACGGTTTTATTTGATTTATTCTCTATGAGGAGACATTGTGTCAAGGACACAAGGCACTCAAAGACTATTTGAGTGTTGAGTCCTGTTTTGGGATCTGATCCTTGCAGCGTTGATATTATCTGGTATGGATTACATGTTATCTCCTCGTTATGGACCGCCTGACAAAACAACAGCCTCCCATTTGACCTTTCTTCAGAGTTCAGGAGGGGTCAGGTATGCATATGATGTGCAGTGTTAAGTTTGCACAAGACCGGGACACACACACACACACACACACACACACACGCACACACACGCACACGCACGCACACACACGCACACACACGCACACACACGCGCGCGCACACACGCGCGCGCACACACGCGCGCGCACACACGCGCGCGCACACACGCGCGGAGGGCCTGCCATTGAGGGAATTTGTCATAGAGGGGGAATGAGCTACTGCAGGAACACCCGTCCTCTAAAATCCAAGTAATGGCTCCCATATGCCACTCAGGGCCCCAGCAACCACCACCAGAGGATTAATGGTAGCGCGGGGGACAAGGGGCCTCGCAGGCCCCATGTTCAAGGGCTGTGACGCTCAATAAAAACAGGGTGATTATTTTGAGACGGCCGAATATCAAAAGATGGATGTGCTGCGTTAGCAACTTTGTTTATTAAAAAAAGAAAAGCGAAAAAAATAAAAAGAATAAAAAAAAAAGCTCCACCACCCATACGCAGACGCAGGCTCAAGAAAAACCGCCGGGCCAATAAGAGCGCAGAGAGAGGCGGGGAAATTACGAGGTTGTCTGAAAGATCATGCTCTGATGTAAAACAGGATGGCTTTAACAACTCCACCAGAAGCATGTTGAGCAGAGGGTGCCTTTCGCTCCGGCGCTATAAGTCAACTTACACCGCCACCCCTCCCAAACACCCCCCCCCCCCCCCCCCCCCCCCGGATGCGCGAGCGAGGGCCGGCGATTAAACTGCAAAACATCCCAGAGAGCCGGCGCTGGACAGATTTACCGTGCGATGCTGGGGGGCATCCATCAACATTTAGGGGAATAATGTCACCGGCGTAAGAATGACGAGGCGAGCGGCGAAAGTTGTTGTTGTTTAGGAAATGGGACGGACGGCAACGGTTTCCAAAAGTAAAGTCCGGCCATGTTTGTGTTTCTCTCGCGCAAGGGAGCCGACTGATTTCACCCGTACAAAACTCCCTTTTGGAGGCGGGGCGGAGTAGCAAAGTAGCATGATGGCGGATTTGAAAACAATGGCGGTCACTTCAGTATATTTAAATCAAGTGGGGAAGGACAGTTTAGTGTCTAGGGTGTTCCGAGGAAAAGGAACTTGGTTCGATCCCCAATGTCTGCAGCCTTACCTGAAAGCATCCTTTTACCACCAAGACGCCAAACCCTCTACCTGCTCCTTAATGACCTGTGTCTGAAATCACGCCCAGTCGCTTTGGATCAAAGCATCCGCTTTGAGGACTAAATAGTTGTGGTAAGGAGGGGCGTGGTTTAGCGCCGGCTGCAGGCAGAAGGGGCGGAGTGGCTCAATTGGGGTCACAGACGCAGCTGTAGGGAATGAGTGCAATTGGATAGCTATTAAATACTGACGTGTATTGTGCTCTTCCCACAGTGAGGTCGGGAACCTGTGTTGACGGCGACTGTGTGAGAAAGACTGAGACTGAGAGAGAAAGACTGAGACTGAGACTGAGATTGAGATTGCGATTGAGAGTGAAAGAGAAAGAAAACAATCAAACGAACGCGCGTCACTGCAAGACGGCGTGTGTTAATTGACGTGCTTACTGCAAATAAAACGGAACTTTTTGCCTCCGGACTCCTCGAGTGGTGTTTCTTTCCCTGGAGTGTAGCCTAGACCGTGCTACAGTGGTGCCTGAACAGGGACCGAGGAGGTTCGGATATTTTTTCTTTTTTGTTTTTTTTTTGATCATCCGGCTATGGAGGATCAAAACCCAGAGTCTCCGCTGGCCCAAGCGCTGCGTCGCATTGCGGAGACGCAGGAGGGCCTCATCCGGGCCCAACATCAGCAGACGCAGGCGGTGTTGGAGATCGCCGCTCAGAATGCGGAAGAGCGGGCGGTATTCCGCCAGTTGATGCAGCCAGGGCTAAGGGACCGGCGAGGGGATGAAGCAGAGGTAGCCCGACCCCAGATACCGTTGCCAAAGATGTCTCCCCAGGACGACATAGAGGCATTTTTGGAGGTGTTTGAGGGGACGGCAGGGGCGTGTGGCTGGCCAGAAGCCGAATGGGCGCTCCGACTGTTGCCACTCTTATCCGGAGCAGCCCTGACCGCAGCACATGCGCTGCCGGCCACCGCCCGCGGGGACTACGTCACGGTAAAGAGGGGCCTGCTGGACCGCCTCGGTCTTCCACCGGAGGGGCATCGCCGCCGGTTCAAGGAGCTTAAGATGGTGGACGTTGGTCGACCCTTTGCGTATGCACATCAGCTGGTGGATGCCGCGGCCCGGTGGCTGAGGCCGGAGGAACGCAACTGCCGACAGGTGGTGGAACAGGTGGCGCTGGACCGCTTCATAGAAGGCTTACCCCCAGCCACGGCCGAGTGGGTCCAGTGCCACCGACCGGCGGACCTGGAGGCCGCCATCACCCTAGCGGAGGACCATCTAGCGCTGCCCCGTCTGAATCGAGATGGGGCAGGGGCGGTCCCCGCAGCGCCAGTCCGCCCGGTTCCCCGATCACATAGACCGCTGGAGGCCTCGTGGCGCCCAAACCCCGCTCACACCAAAAACTCCCGTAACCCCGACCCCGCTCCCCCTCCTAGGACCAACCCACCGGGTTGGTATCGGTCCCCGCCGGGCCCGGCCTCCGCCTCTGGGGCCCCTGACCCGCAGAGAGCTCCTCAGCCGGCGAGACAGGAGTGTTGGCGGTGCGGACAACCCGGACACCGCCAGTGGGACTGCCCCCAGATGGAGGTGGGGCAGGGGGTCCGGGTGGCTGCACCGCCGGCCTCTTCTCCCGATCCAGAGGAAAAATACTGCATACCGGTAAGGATGCGAGGGAGTATCTACCAAGCCTTGCTGGATTCAGGGAGCGAGCAAACCCTGATCCACCAAGGCTTGGTTCGACCAGAGGCACTGGGAGAGGCATCGTGGGTGAATATAAGGTGTATTCATGGGGATGTGCACAAGTATCCAGTCGTGACTGTGGAAATTCGCTACGGCGGGGAAAAGCATAAAGTGAAGGCTGCGGTTAGCTCCCGCCTGTCGCGTCCCCTACTATTAGGCACTGATTGGCCGGGTTTTGGTAGGTTAGTGAGGGAACAGGGGACGCGACCCCGACGGGGAGGGATATGTGTGATGTGCTCCGTTCTCAGTGGTGACGCGAGCTCTCCCGAGGTCAGAGGGGGGGAGGAACCTCAGGAGGAGACGCCGGTAATCCGGGTCTTCCCCCCGATGGATGACTTTCCCCTCGAACAGTCCAGGGACGATACATTGCGCTTCGCCTTCGACCGTGTACTCTCCATTGACGGCCAGAAGGTGTCACCCGAGACGGTGTTGGCACATCCGTATTTTGCAATGGTTAGGGACAGGCTTTACCGAGTGAGTCGGGACACTCAGTCAGGGGAAGAAGTGAGTCAGTTACTCATCCCGCAAAGCCGCCGGGAAATGGTTTTCCAGGCGGCTCATCACAGCCCAATGGCAGGTCACTTAGGCTGTGATAAAACACGGAACCGGCTTATGGCCCGCTTCTATTGGCCGGGCATTCACGGGGATGTACGTCGGTGGTGTGCATCCTGCCGCGAGTGTCAGCTAAGCAACCCCCCGGCCACCCCAAAAGCGCCATTGCGCCCTCTACCATTGATTGAGATCCCCTTCGAAAGAATTGGTATGGATCTCATCGGGCCATTAGACCGTAGCGCACGGGGACATCGATTTGCATTAGTCATTGTGGACTATGCAACCCGATATCCCGAAGCAGTGCCCTTGCGCTCGATCTCCGCAAAGAGCGTAGCGCAGGCGCTGTTTCACTTAATCTCCCGAGTCGGAATCCCGAAAGAGATTCTGACTGATCAGGGCACTACGTTTATGTCACGCACACTCCGGGAGTTGTATGGGTTACTGGGGATAAAAGCGATCCGAACCAGCGTGTACCATCCCCAGACAGATGGCCTGGTGGAAAGGTTTAACAAGACGTTAAAGTCCATGCTGCGTAAGTTCGTACACGAAGATAGTCAGAATTGGGATAAATGGCTCGACCCTCTGTTATTCGCAGTTCGGGAGGTGCCCCAGGCCTCCACGGGGTTTTCCCCCTTTGAGTTGTTGTTCGGTAGGCGACCGAGAGGCGTGTTGGACCTACTTAAAGAAAACTGGGAGGAGGGTCCAAGCGCCAGCAAGAATGAAATTCAGTACGTGATGGACTTGAGGGCAAAACTCCATGCACTGGGACGGGTTTCACGGGAGAATTTGCTTCAGGCCCAGGAACGTCAGCGACTGCTGTATGACAGAGGGGCTCGGCTGAGACAATTTGCACCGGGAGATAAAGTACTTGTATTGCTCCCAACTTCCAGCTCGAAATTGCTCGCTAAGTGGCAAGGACCCTTTGTGGTCACACGGCGAATTGGGGATGTTGACTATGAGGTTGAACGTTCCGACAGGGGGGGATCGCGGCAGATCTACCACCTCAACCTACTGAAAGGTTGGAAGGAGGCGCGGTCGGTGGCTATGGTAACCTCGGTGGCCCGGGAGGACGAGTTCGGTCCGGAGGTAGCCGGAGCGGGTCAGCCGTCCCGGGTCCCCTGCGATGGGTCGCTGGAGTCGCACCAGAGGGCTGAGGTCGCCGAGCTGCAACACCGGTTTGCGGACGTTTTCTCCTCCCGGCCGGGACGCACGACGCTCATTGACCACCGCATCGAAACTTCCCCCGGCGTGACGGTTAGATCGCGCCCGTATAGGTTGCCGGAACACAAGCGGAAGGTGGTTCAGGCGGAATTAGAGTCTATGCTGGAGATGGGAGTAATAGAAGAGTCGCACAGCGGATGGTCCAGTCCGATTGTACTGGTACGGAAGTCTGATGGGTCCGTCCGGTTCTGTGTCGACTACCGCAAGGTGAATAGGGTGTCCAAATTTGATGCGTATCCCATGCCTCGGGTCGACGAACTCCTGGATCGGCTAGGCACCGCTCGTTTTTTTTTCGACACTGGATTTAACCAAGGGCTACTGGCAGATTCCCTTGTCTCCAGAGTCTAAGGAAAAATCGGCCTTCTCCACTCCGTACGGTTTGTTCCAGTTTAATGTGCTTCCCTTTGGGTTGTTCGGAGCCCCGGCCACTTTCCAGCGTCTCATGGACAGGGTGCTGCGCCCGCACGCTGCATATGCGGCTGCTTACATAGATGATGTCATCATTCATAGTGACACATGGCAGCAGCATATGCAGCGGGTGGCGGCGGGTGCTCGAGTCACTGAGGCGAGCGGGGCTCACGGCCAACCCAGCGAAGTGCATGATTGGTCGGAGGGAGGTACGGTATTTGGGGTACCGCTTGGGTGGTGGGCAGGTGCGCCCGCAAGTAGAGAAGACTGAGGCGGTCGCGGCCTGCCCGCGGCCTGAGACCAAAAAGCAGGTGAGGGCATTCTTGGGGCTGGCGGGGTACTACAGGCGGTTCATTCCCTCTTTCTCGGAACTGACCAGCCCCCTGACCGACCTCACCCGAAAGGGTGCCTCAGATCCGGTCCAGTGGACCGAGCAGTGCCAGGCGTCGTTTGAGAGGGTTAAAAAGGCTCTTTGCGGGGAGCCTCTCTTGCTCACGCCTAACTTCAATCTCCCTTTTGTGTTGCAGACGGACGCGTCGAACAGGGGGCTGGGAGCCGTGCTGTCCCAGGAGGTGGAGGGCGTGGACCGCCCGGTGCTGTACCTCAGCCGGAAGTTGTCAGACCGGGAGGGAAGGTACAGCACCATAGAGAAAGAGTGTCTGGCCATTAAGTGGGCGGTCGACGCCCTGCGCTACTACCTCCTGGGGCGCTCGTTCACCCTCTGTTCAGACCACGCCCCCCTGCAATGGCTCCACCGCATGAAGGACACCAACCCACGGATCACACGGTGGTACCTGGCTTTACAGCCATTTCACTTCCGGGTGGTCCATAGGCCGGGGGCGCAGATGGTGGTAGCTGACTTCCTCTCCCGACTACCAGAGTTGGGGGGGGGGGGGGGGGGGGGAGTTGGCTGTCGGCCGGACGGCTCCCCGGCCTAAGTGGGGCGGTGGGGATATGTGGTAAGGAGGGGCGTGGTTTAGCGCCGGCTGCAGGCAGAAGGGGCGGAGTGGCTCAATTGGGGTCACAGACGCAGCTGTAGGGAATGAGTGCAATTGGATAGCTATTAAATACTGACGTGTATTGTGCTCTTCCCACAGTGAGGTCGGGAACCTGTGTTGACGGCGACTGTGTGAGAAAGACTGAGACTGAGAGAGAAAGACTGAGACTGAGACTGAGATTGAGATTGCGATTGAGAGTGAAAGAGAAAGAAAACAATCAAACGAACGCGCGTCACTGCAAGACGGCGTGTGTTAATTGACGTGCTTACTGCAAATAAAACGGAACTTTTTGCCTCCGGACTCCTCGAGTGGTGTTTCTTTCCCTGGAGTGTAGCCTAGACCGTGCTACAATAGTCAATTGTAATAGTCAGCCGGAGACGTGCTCTCCGAGAGCTACGTACCTTGTATAGATGCTGCAGACCGAAGGCCAAGCCCACCATGATCACAGCCATGGCGCTGTAGTCCCGCCATCTGTAGCCTGGCGGAACTGGAAGCATTGGGAACAAAAGTGTCATTAAATAGTTGTATGGACACTTGTATGCAAAGATTGATAGGACCACGGCACTGTTGAATTTCAACAGGAAATAGAGTTTGGGCAGAAGCTGTGGTCCCAAAGACATTTCATAATCAGAGCTTTCTTTTTAGTTTTGAACTCAACGTGGAGCAGCGGGAGTTACGGTGCTTTGGAAGGGAGGGAACAACGATGCTCATTGTCTTTCACACATTTCACCACACCTGGAAAACAAAGCCTTTCTGACCCCCCGCCCCCCCACATTTTAGTCCCACATAAGCAAACATAAGTCAAGCCTCCTGCTCTTCTCGGAGCAGAAACTCTTTCTGCTTATTAGCTAGCAGAATGTAAATATATAAAGCGTCAAGGGTCACAAAGAGTGCGTGTCTGTGTTTTGAAACACAGTGTCGGTGAGTGACAGTGGAGTGCGTCATTGTTGCGAGCTGTCATCTAGGTGGGCCGACTGTCTTTCAAGAGACATTTCCAAACATAAGAGGAGGCATTCGACGAAAAATGTCACTAAACAACAAAAACGCTCTGTGAAAGAAATACAGGTTTTTTCCCCCCGATTCTTATTCCCCCTCACAGAAGAAAAGTGGGAATTATAATGGGCTGCTAAGCCACTGCCAGACACCCTTGCTGTTCCATTACAGCTTTAATTTCCAAGTTGCTTGATAGATATGTTTACCGGCTCCATGTAAAGTAGAGCAGATTGATTTTGTGCCCTGCTGCTTTCATGATTTAACATGCAAATCAAACGATCGGAGACACGGCATTCCCCGGCTTCCTAGCCGCTTCCAAGGTGAGGGCGACGTGATTTTCCCCCGTTCCAAGGGCGCCGCTTCATCCCGAGTGCTGCATTTGGGGGTGAACCCGCCACCTTTTCCCATTGAAAAATCGAAATCACCCTCCGTCTCCCATATGGTAACCACATCAATTCGGGTCTTCATCAACATTATGGCCCCAATAGATGGTCACCTACCCCGGGAACGGCCTGCGTTTGAAAGGCGCGGGGGTCCTTGGGATAGGCGCGTGACCCTGAATGAGGCTCTGTGCATCACCCCGGGGTTCTTCCACCTGCTCCCGCCCCCCCCCCCGCCCCCCCCCCCACCCCCACACACACACACACACACACCCTCCACCACCGCCTTGTAGGACCTTCATTCCTTCATCCCCCCCCCCCCTCCGGGTTTCTGATTCCGTCCCATCCCACCCCTCGCCATCTTCTCCCTCTACTTTGATTTTTATTTTTTACATTCGGTCACTTAAGCGGTGGAGTCGGTGGTCTCCACCGGCGTTTTTCCAATCTCCTCTCAAATTTATTGGGTTCAGTGGAGGCCTTCCTGTCCTTCCCGCCGCGTGGAAATAGAGATCAGAGGATCCATTACTCCGACAGAGATGGATGCGGGTCCGCGCGCGCTGTCCACATAACAAGGACATCAACGGGGAGGTTGCTACCCACCCACCCACCCACCCACCAGCCGGCGCCCCCCTACACCCCCTTTTTTCGATGTGACCACCCCCCCCCCATCCCCCAACCTGTACAAGACTCCCAGCTCTCACCTCATTATGCGGATCCCTTATAGCCATTTTGATATAAACCCCTCCCCCACCACCACCACCACCACCAGCAGCAGCAGCACCACCACTATGGACAGAGAGCCGCGAGTCGCACCCCCCCCCCCCCCCCCCCCCCCCCCCAACTACATGGCCATCCCATCAACATCACTTTCATTACAAAACATGAGATGCCGAAAGGAGTCAAGGACAGTGTGGTAATAAATGAGGGTGGAATACATCTGGAATCATTGTCATATGGGTTAAGCATTATGCGGACTTCTCCCTGCATTGGTGAATCAGCGGACAGTGCTCGTAACGCCCGGACGAGGTAATAAAAGACAGCGCTGGTGGCGCGAGGGTTTTGGCCCCCGGGGTGAAAGCACCTCGGGGGCAGGAGAACGGGGAGAGGGAGAGAGGAGGAGATCCAGAGGAGTTAGGCGCCCAGACAATGAGGCGTTTCCGGTTCTCTCCGAGGGGGGATTTAGGTGAAATGATTCCAATTCTAGACAACTGTCTGCCGTGTGCGGTGCGTGATACTGGTAGACTTAAGTCAGGCGGTATCACTCGCGGTGTGTGTGTGTGTGTGTGTGTGTGTGTGTGTGTGTGTGTGTGTGTGTGTGAAAACATCTGAAAAACCATAGTTCTTCATTTCATAGTGATGTCTTGGCTACATCGTCAGTGTTGAGTTTGAGTCAAAACAAATCCAACAAAAAAAATATTAAAAACCTCTTTTGACCAAATGACAAAAACACAATGACAAATGGGCTTGTGATGAGTGGAGGGAAAGTGCGTGCGTGCGCGTGCGTGCGTGCGTGTACTCACCGTGCGTTACAGGCACTATGTGAGGGGGTCCCAGAGGACTCAGAGCCAGGACCTCTTCAGTACTGCCAGAGCGCAGGATGGCCAAGTCCACCTCCTCATCAGTCAAGCCTGCAATCAAGACACAAACCACGGAAGACCTGCCGGTGAATGTGACATAAGGGAAGGATTGAAATAAAGCCAGAAAGAAATTGCTCTTCATAATTCTGGTGGTTATATTTCCCACGCGTTTGAAATCGCCAAGGTTCAATAAAAGGCAACCGTAGCCCCCCCCCCCCCCACCCCCCCCAAAAAAGAAAGAAGACACGAAAGAAAAGGTTTATACAAATGTCATCAATTCACAATTTGCATTAGGAATATCAGCCTGATTGATAGCCATTTTAACATCAGTGTGCGGAAAGATCACACAATGAAATCAGAAACTGTGCAAGCATATTAACTGTCACCAAAGGCAAAGAAAATAAGAGTCTGTCCACTTCTCCAGTTATATTTCCCAAGTGGAGATTTCATACACCCCAGACAGAGAAAATGTCTTATTTTAATTTCTTCATTGTGATGTAAATGTATTACATAATTTTGCAAATGCCAATATAATTTAATCTTCAGATCTTTTTAATGATTTTAGTGATGATTAAATTGCAAAGGGCTCCCCGATGGAGAATCAGAGGGGAGGAGGAAAAAAAAAATCTAATATGAACGTCTCCTTTTGTGGGAAGAAAGGATTTTATTTCAGATGCCATATGCTGCCATTGCTAAAGGGCTCATGTTTTAATGAGACTACTAATCCAAGAAGAAAATAATTAGAACTTTCTAGAACCATCTAAACACTTTCTATATTATCAATGGAGGACACGAGTCGTGACGAGAGAAAAAGAAACGCGGCATACAAATAAAATCGGAAATGAAGAGCAACCAACTTCTTGTAATGCGTCGGTTTGAAATAAGTAAATCCAGCCTGCATTACAAGTGTATATATTAAGAGCCTCTTTTGAGCTGCCGTTTCCTCCGCATCGCTGTCTCAGGCCCATTTCATT
The DNA here is from genome assembly GCA_026745465.1 of Lota lota. Lineage (NCBI taxonomy): Eukaryota > Metazoa > Chordata > Actinopteri > Gadiformes > Lotidae > Lota > Lota lota. The sequence goes on along the minus strand of JACYXH010000415.1, from coordinate 194,385 downwards.
GAGTGCGTTTCCTGGGTTTACAGTCCATCTGACAGAAAATCCCTTGTTTTTCTTTTTTTTCTTTCAAGAGAGCCTTTTACTTGGATAGTTCCCATGGGGTTTCCTTTCTGAGGAGAACACTACACAAGCTCAATATGGTATTTTCTTCCAACGTCCAGAGTAGCACTTTAAAAAAGAAAAGAGGTTGAGCTGATTTGTTTTGAATGACAGGCTGGTAGTAGTTTATGTAGGAACTAACGGCGGTAACACCGGCCAAATTGTGATGCATATTAAGAGAAGCTGGTGGGGGGGGGGGGGGGGGGGGGGGGGGGGGGGGGGGGGGTGGGGGGGGGGGGGTCTTCATTACACCAATGTGGAGTGTTAACATGAGGTAGCAACTGACGTGACACATCTCATGACTTATAAAGGGTGTGAATGAGCCTTTACCACCAGTACAGCTCAGTTAATCAAGTACTAAATCACTTCATTAATATACTTTAAAAGCCTGCGTAAAAGCACTACATAAAAACCTCTTACTTGACAGGTTTTGTAAATCAAGGATTTTTTTTTTAAGATCGAACAAACAAAAACCGACATAAAACAAACGGCCATTTTGACAATGTCCGACTCTTTCTTGGAAATCCCCCACGGATGAACACTACCGCCTCACTCATCCACCTTAATGCTCCAAGGGCATCAAATGCCCATGGAAATTGTTGAATAATTGAAGGCAAATATTGGCCGGCCTGTCATCTACGGCGAATCCTGAGTGCCAGGAAGTGGCGCGCGCCATGCTGCTGAGTTTGTGCAGTCCACGCTGCCCTGTCCAATAAGCAGTAACGTGTCCCCAGACTCCTGATTCATCTGACCACAGCAGACTACATGGTGGCAGACTATTGAGTGAGACATGTTCTCCATTTCACCAAACAGGAAGAAAACTCCCCAGAAAAAAACAAGTGCTTCCGTCGTCTAAGGGACTTGGGACAACGTTTTTCACTTTTCACCTTGAAATGTGCGGGCTTTTCTCAAAAATCGACTTCTAGGCCTGTTTCAACATCATGTATTTACATTTTAATGGGCATCCCTCCCCCATTTCTTTAATGTTGTTTGAGCAGGGGAATAAAAAGCTTAATAAGAGCCTTCCCCCCCCCCCCTTTGTCTCGCCTCCAAATAAAATGGACATGGAAATTCATAAAGCAGCCTGATCCGTTTTATTGTCGGGATAAAAACAACAACAAAATGAAAGACCCCTCAGATCCAGTTATGAAAGCAAAAGAGAACAAGGTGAAATTGAGTTTTACATATAAAAAGGCAAAGAACAGAAAGAAGAAAGAAGAAAAAAAAATGGGGGACGGTGTAATGTATTACCGGCTCCAGAACCTGTGGAATGACCCACAGAACCCCCTCAACGTGGATCGAAACATTTTTAAAAACACATAAATAACACCTAATGACGACAGCGTAAAAAAAAAAAGGAACAATAATGGAAAGCTACTCTGTATTTCATTAAACTGTATTATTTGGTGCACCTGATACACACGTCGCCTGTTTATGAGAAACCGTATTAGCAGATGCTCAGCCAAAGCATTTGCTTTGACCTTGCCATTCTCATTGGGGCATGAAATTACGGTGCTGGCACCTCGATATTACAGCTATAAATACTGTAAACTGCATATCTAGGCTACGTTTTCTATTGTCTTTCAACATAAACCTGATCGGTATTTATTTAAAGGAAAACCCATTGCTCGCCGCGTTATTTACGGCTCTATTTCCACAAGGCGCTTCAGTCCCCGGGCACTTTTTAAGGGCAAAGAGGCGGCACAGATCTTCCATAAAAATCCATTTCTCCAATTCTGGCAGTTTTGAACTTTATGGGTCAAGACACAGGCTGGACAACCAATTATAAAAATTGCTTACTAAAATATTTTGGGTGCTAAAAGGTGAAAGCCCTTTTACAATGTCCTCCAAAGGCCTGAATGATGAAGTCGCCCTTGAGACAAAATGACTTACATTTTGAATATCATATTTAAAAAAACAACATGCATGTCGGGGGGGGGGGAGGGGGGGGGGGGGGGGGGGAAGGGGTCATGAATAGATGGAGGTCAACGGGTTATTGAGAACTAGCAAGAGCGAGACTTTAACCCGTTCCTCGTTTCCAGGCACAGGGGGAGTGGGGTCCACATGCGGTTCAGAGCACCACTTCCACTTCAGCCGCTTGACTATAGCGTGCCCTAAATAATGACCACCTTCATAGAGTATTCATTTATGTATTAAAAAGGGGGACTCTCCTCTCATTTCCCTGCTTTATCGCCTTGTACTGATGACAAAGTAGGCAAGGCCTAGGCTAGGTTAGTGCCGTGGAGTAATTTATAACCACATCAATCCCTTTACCTTCCACGCAGGCCTTGGTCATTGTCATTTTTGTCCGAGAGGTGAGTCACATGACCCCCACTTGCAAACAACCTCCTATTAATATGTGGGAATGATGAACCTTCCCTCCATCGCCTTACCTTCAGACCAGGTATGGTAATATACACACACTAGTCTACCAGTGTTTTTCCATGACCCCTGATCACCGGCCCTCTGTTCAGGGCGAAACCTATTAGCATTATTTATTTAAGTCGATAACAGCTGTGACGCTCTGAGTGGAAGAGAAAAAAAAAGAAAAAGGAAATAAGTCAAGCCGTCATATATATCTCACTGACATAGAATGTACTGTACAGCATTTCTCATGCTGACCCTACCTGTACTTCTGCACCTTTTTGTACTCTTTACTTTCTCCCCCGCCCCACCCCCCCCCCCCCACCCCCCCAGACAAATTGCAACCCCCGCTAGCCAATCACAATGCAGCGGGGACGGGGGGACGACAAGGTCAGAGTGACATGCTCATTTTCAGGATGGAGAATGTAGTTGAATCTGTCCTGAAATTAGATTTTCCTTTTGATAATTATGTGTGCGATTGCTAATTGTCTTAACGGGCTGGTGGTGCCAAAACAACGCCTGGCGTTCTCTGGATGTCACGTCCGTTAATTGCATAAGACGTTGATGGTCCAATTCTCTAGATGAGGCTGCCACACATTAAATGTTACTCAAAAAAGACACTAAAAATGTACTTGAGCTTGGCAAAAGAGAGGTGAAACAAATTGCTTTAGGATGGCTGTGGCAAGCAGCACCATCTCAAAATAAATCCTGTTTGCGAGCGATAGTGTGAACACCACTTGGGAGAGAGAAGTGCTTTGAGGTTCAGATCTCGAGGTAAATGATGCTCAAACTGACAAAGTTTCACTATTTTCTTCCAGTTTATTCAACAAGGACTCAAGAAGGGCAGCTAGAAATATTGGAGTGCATAATTGCCAATTCATACCACAAAATTGACAGTTGGAAGGGAAACTGAAAATTACATTTTTTTTTTCAATGAATATTGAAATAAACCAGGCTATTACGATCTCTTCGGGGGGGGGGGGGGGGGGGGGGGGGGGGGGAATGAGACGTAACCGGAGAGGCATCCTTCAGTGCAGATTAGGGCACAAATATGCAGGGCAATAATGTGCACAGACGAGATTATTGTGTAAAGATTCTGCAACATGCAATCAAAGTGGGCCCTATTTTCCCCTTCATCAGCTGGCCAGTGTAAGCACTAGCAGCAAGAGGAATCCAATTTAAATTCCACTCTACCAGGAGATGGTATTGTTTCATTTTATGTGGGCTTTGACATTTCTGGCTGTTAATATAGAGTAAAACCCAGAAGTATTTACATAAATATGACATTAAACTGTATTAGAAATTAAGACAGACATATTTTCTGTGGTAGCGGGCGGGAGGATGGGCTGATTGAGTTTGAGGGTCAAAAGGTTGAGAGGATGATACGGAAGGCTGGATACAAACGAAGAAATAAAACGTTTGTTTCTATTGGACTGTCACTGTGTCCGTCACCACGTTCCGCCCTTCCTAAAATTATTGTCATGATAGGGATAGCTCAAATGGCCAGACTAAAGTCTTAGGTTCTAGATAACCAACTCTGTTCAGCGTAACATTATTACAGAAGAGAATGCAATAGAGCAGAAGGAAAAGGCAGACACGAAAACAAAACACATTTATGTGTTCTTTTTTATTTGTGTTTTATATTGTGTATGAGGTAAAAAATGATATATTTGCAGTGAAATGTTTTGAAATTGGCGTATGCCTCAGTTGCCTACAAGATTAATTTCCTTCAAGTCACAGAAGGTGTTTACAGTGGCAACACATAATATGTACAAAATTGTGCAATTACTCTGGAGTTTGTGAAACTGAAGAGTTAAATATAATGAGTTATCAGAGTTTACAATTAAAATAACAGTCATAACGACACCAAGCAAAGTTTCCAGTCAAAGCATGGGTCTATTATTCTATTCCTGCAGTACATGTGTGCAATCCCAGTTGTTCATCAAACAACTGTGAGATGTGAGGCTGTCAAGGCCATGTGTTCAGCAAACACTTATTTTAGGAGACACTACTCTATTTACTGTTAAAAAAAAGAAAAGCGGGTGACATCATGTTATTGATGGACTCCTTATTGAATTTGAGATAACCTGCAGTGGATTATGAACATGCCATAGTTGTCAATAATGAGACGCAAAGACAGGGAAATTTCAAAAAGATATCAAGAGTCATTAGAGCCAGATGAGATGCGTGTAGCGGCAGCCGGCAACCATAGATTTGGCTTCATGTTTCGCTCCCCGGTCATGCAGCGCCAAGGGCTCACTTTTCACTGCTCGGCTAGCTCTAATGAAGGAGACGAGGTCCCTAAGCTCTTACTCATTGTTCCTTCGAAAGCGCCGTTACCGGAGGAAAAAGTCATCAAACCAAATGAAACCTGCATCCAGCTATTCGCATTTCTTTAAAAACAAATGAGTTCGTAAATGAAAGTTGTGCGCAGCCTTGGTGTGCGTGCGTGCGTGTGTGTGTGTGTGTGCTCTGCGAGTGATGCAACTGTTTGCTGACCTTATTTCGCCCCACACAATGTTCACACACGCATGTTTGCAATATTTTGATTGTACTGCAAGTAAACAGATGAGCCAGCAAAATCGATGTAACCCCTCTGCTTTACTGACTATGGCAGGCCTCAAATTTACGATATCTGTTAAATTAAATAAAAAGGTTGAAAATGCTGGCAGGGAAGGTGGTATTGATAATTCCATTGAAAATGCAGTAGGCTTTTGTCAATATAAATTTTCCTGAACCCAAAAGAGCATCTCAACTGGTGGGTCATTTATTCGCAGGGCCTCAATCATGCACTTTGCAGTTAAATCGACCTCCATCTAATCCCCAAGGGCGAAATGCTAAGGCCGTGGCCTTTGACCTGAAATGACTATGATCCTGAAAAAGCCATTCGATGTGCATCTCTATCCAAACTCCATAAAATATTTACATTTTATCGTCTTACCATAGATTGTCATGACATATATACACATAGAAAATGTTTTTTTGACAAGGCCTTATAGATCCAGGCAAAAATCAAAAAGAGCACTCATCCACTTTATATAAGAGAAAAAAAAGATCTACCGTAATTGCTTACCTAAAACAGGAAAATGAGCAAACAATCAGCTTTATACAAACAGTTTATTTAGTGATATTATGTGTTATTAATATAATTATACGTTATACATTTTTATATTTATTCTTGTAAATGTGACTGTTCCACTATTGTCTGCAAGGTTAGCTAACTAGCAATTATCGTGAATGATCCAATAGAGTTCTACTTCCAACTAGCACTATCCTTTCTTCTTTTTTGAGATTTGGTCTGCCAACCACAAAGAGAGAGACTTCATCACTTATCTCATTCCGGTAAAAGGACTTCACATTGCTTTTCCTTTAAACGTCCTTTATAATAAAATAAAAAAGTAGGGTGGGGATGAAGTAATACAATTGGCACCGCAAAATACTTTCACTCTTACCTTTTTTCTTCAAGAAGACTCTTCGCGTGGCCAGTGGACTCTGCCGCACCTTTGGGTTTTGCAGAAATTTCACAGCAGTGGTAATCTGTGAAGAGACAAATGTATTAATTTCTCACAATGTGATTATGTCAGGGGAAGACGGTAATGTGTGCAGGAAGAACATCCAGATCCATTAAACTCGGCAAACATCAGTCTAGACGTTGTAGAACGCTATTCGTTAAAAAGAAAAAATGGACGGACGAATGGCTCCCAAGCCCCTTCCTTTCAGCAAAAAGACCACCTGACCACTTTCCAACTAAATCTGGGGAACGACCAAATCAGCAGTTATAAAATTAGCCCATCAAGAGTGCCGGACAAATGGAGTATGGAGCTTAATTTGCTATTACCCTCTTAAAGACAAACTTCCAGTCTTAAGTGCGCGTGGAGGAAGGAAAATCTATACTTAATGCAGAGGTGATCATTTGTATCTAATAACTTCTGAATCCTAGGCCGAAAAGTTCTGTAATTCTTCCAGTTAAAAACCTGCCGTGATCAAATCAGCCAGGCTGCAGGTTGTAATGACTTGAAACGTTAATGCACTAGAACGTTATATGGCATCAGAACATCAGAAGTTTTAAGTGCACGCCGTTCATCGATTCTATTATGTTTTCCTTCGAGATGCACCTTAATTTTCCAGCCTGGTATGCATTTCCAACGGATTGGAAATGGGGTGGAAGAAAAAAGAAAAAAGAAAACCCTCTCCTCAAATAATATTAAAACATAAATTTGAAGTGGGCATTGCGAAGTGGCGCCGTCTAAACTGGATAAACATAAAAAAACACGGAACACACAAGATGGGAGGGTTTATGACTTATTATCGCACCTGTGGTCCCCCTGATTCAATTTCAAAATGTATCCCCCTAATAGGTTGAAAGGTTTTGATTACTCTTCTTTTCTTTTAGTGTTGAAAGATACAAAGTGATTGAGCACACTGCCAGTGGTAATTCATTTTAGGTAATGCATTGCATATGCTATGGAGCCTTTTCCATTCAAAACAAATGTATTTTAAAACTTGTCCAAGCAGCAACGGTGGCAGCGGGAGGCAGAGATCGTTCTATGACAAAGAATATATCACATTTTTATCGAGATAGGTAAGGCTACAAAGAATATCTCTTTTTTGGAAAACTTTTATTTTTTTACTCCATAAAGTCCATAAATACTTCTGGTAAAGAATAAATTGTTAGGATTTCACAGAATCACAGTTATGTTATGCAGGTCTCTAAATTTTCAAAGTCCTATGCGTTCCACGTATAAACGGCTTTGAAGCAACGGCATAAGACCCGCCCGTTTTGTCCGTCCCTTTCAAAACACGCAAGTTTAATGTCTGCACAAACGAAGAGCGCAAATCTCCAGTGTCGGCGTGACATTAGCGTGACCTTTGATGCTACGTGGGGGTTACGTGAGGGGGCCTGGAATGCCCAGCACCTCTTTACGCCCAGGGCTTATTAAAGTCAGCCACCCGGAACCTCCATTGTGACAAGCAGATTAAACCATTTGCATGGTGAACCCCCCCCCCCCTTCGACTGGATGTTCTGGGCTAACCGATAAGTGTAAAAACATTGGGACAAAATATTCCCCTTTGATAACAAGGCAATACCAATTCTGCTCCCCCTAGAATAGCTTTCATCGTTTAAAGTCAAAGCGGTGATGTAATATGGGATTGCTGGATAATAAGCCAGCTAAAAATGTAATAAACAATATAATGCAGAATAATGTGGGACCCTAAGTGGATGAATCTGCTGAACTAGTAATACACCATTTTAAATTTTCAATACCATATATTGACAAAAAAGAGAATGGTGCCAATGTTAATAGGCATAAGTAGGACATCTTAATAAAAAGACCACATCTAGCTCAGCAGGCAAACATCCATTTGGTTAAAATTGTAGTGGTAGATCTTCTGGGAGTGGAAAAGTGCACTTCTTGGCAGATGACATAGATGCTTTGCACAAGTTCCAACCAGACACCTCAATCAATTATAACCACATTGTGCAGATTTCAGTCTTGTCTTGTTATTGACTTATAGATCAGGGTAGTCATAGTGTAGGGTAGCACATTGTTCTTTAAGGGAGCTCAGCTGTATCTTAGCACATTTAGCTGATCTGTGTCATACCAAGAGGGTGGAACAAAAGAAGGGTTGTTTGCGTTTCTGAATACCGGTAAATACGTTTTGGTTAGCACAACAATTAGGATCTTTGGTCTCTCGTAAAGCTAGCACTGCTAATGCACCAAAGTGCTCCATGTTAACACTGATAATCTTTACAAACCAAATAACCAATAAAGTGTCAGGTAAAGCTGAAAAAGAGCTGAAAACTCAATCACAGAAAGAGATAACATTAACTAACACACTTAAAGAGGGGGGAAGTTGATGAACGGACAAGATTACAGCAATATTATTGAGTTTGAGTTGGACAAGACTTAACAATGCACTTGTCTCAAAATTCCAATTGTGAGTTGTTGTATTTTTTCCCGCCTTGACTTGTGAGAAATGAGCAAGAAATCGAATTACCTTCGAACCACATGGGTGGACGCCATGGGGAATTCATGTAACAAGTAATTTTACCCTTACTAGTAACTTGGAAGAATTAAAAAAAAATAACTGCTACAGCTCAATAGACACAACCAAAAATAACAGACAAGCAACAGAATGTTATATATTACAGATGTCAGACATTTTTCAATACAGATGTTGCATATTTTGGCATTTGCATATGTAGAGGTATTGACTTGCACTGTGGTATCACCATGTCCATGTTGCTCCAGAGACCAGGGGATTGACTATCTTGAGTCCTGTCTGCGTGGAGTTAACATGTTTCTTTAACTGTATTTGCTCAATTATAAAACTGCTAAAAGGTTCAAATGGTGCAGGAGGGCATGTGTGTGTGATCAGCTGACCAACAGTCTTCAATACGTCTACGTCTATGTCTTAAACTAGGATAGACCACAGCTACCATTGAGCCTGACCAGTAATATCCAACTCTAGGCTTCTTTTGTAAACTTAACTTACACATTACATTACCGTTTCTTTCAAATGAAGCGGTATGGTTTGAATGTTGCTGTACTTTCAGATACCAATGTTTCTTTTTTTTTTCATTACTTGCCATCAGGGCTCTATGCCAATTCAATCTCCTCTACGAGCTACCCAAATGCATGATAGAACATTGTAAGAATCAAGTTAAGTATAAATTATTCATTTTATTTGATTAACTATTTAATAAAACTTGCAATGTTAAACGTCCGCTTACACAGTTCTTCTCATCCACCAAAAAAAAAACCTCTTTATGTGTCAACAATTAAGACAAAAAGAGGATCAGGGAACAGTCTGGAAGGGGAGAGGGGGGTGGGGGGTGGGGGGGGGGGACAATGTGGGGTGAGGACTAAAAGGAAATCATTAGCAAGTATAGGATTTAGTCTCAGTGTGAATCAATTCATTCCAAATTGCCCTGGCCTGTACATTTGTGGAGAAGTGCCTCTGATATAATAACAGCTTGATAGACATGGGAAGAAATTGCGTTAGGCTAGTCTCAAGTTTCAGTCCTAAACAAAGCCTGGCAGTCCTAAAAGAGTGCAAAACGAAGAGAGACAGTAAAAAAAAAAAATGAAGCTTGATATTAATTAGGTGGTTTACAGGGCAGCTGTCGTAAATGTATTAACCCCACTGTTTTCCGGAAAAAAAAAGCGGAGGTTTTAATAGACAGATTGTGTTTCCTTTAGTGTACTAACCACATAACGTGGCCAACAACGCCTTTTAATCTTTTTTTTCCTTCTTCTTTTAAACGGCGCGTAAATGCCCTTCTAATCGTGATGTCTTTCCCAGCATAATGTGACCTTTGGCGGGGGAAGCAAGGCCTCATGGGAGCTGCAATGAGGAATGAGTGACCCCCAGCCACACCACAGAGGGAGGTGTAGACCCAACGCTTAGCCAAGCCTCCAAGTCCACACTAGATCGACTGGCGCCCCCGTAAGGGGCAAAAGTTGAAACATAGAACCATCAGTGGCATGTTGAAGAATAATTCACTTCTACCCCCGCCCAATCAAAACACTGTAGTCAAATGACCACTGGTCACATGTCAGTTTGTCCTTTACTGCTAATGACAAACTATACGCTAGAAACAGTTCAATGTGTGCATCTGGCCAAATGATCAAGGAGGTACTGCTCAGAGGGTTTCAGGCCCATAATCCCAAAATGTGGTTATTCTTTATTGAGTGGTCTTAATTTCAGAAATGAAAGGCTGCGAGTCAACGCTTGGATGGGTAAAAACAGGTTATGGAAAACTTCATTGACGTTTGCTGAGCAAAAGGGTTTAAAAATAACCGACATGTCGCATCGGTGACAGTGGAGCCGTGGGCTGTATTATTGACATTAAAGGCACGTCACAGAAGGCGGGGCTTGTCAGACCACCGTAGACGCAGAGCCACTGAGGAGGAAGGATTTGCTGCCGTCCAAAATCTTGTTGGAAGGACCAACCAAGATAGAACACTGAAGATGTATTGACTACAAATGAAAAAAAAACAAAAGGAATTATTGAATATACCAAAAAGTGTCAAAGAAAATTGATTGCATGTTGTGGTTCTTTGCAAATACTTTGGCAAACGTTCCAATTAAATAAAAACCGGCAGAGCCATAAATAGTAACAGTTGTGGTAAAGCACATGTGCTCACTACTCAGTGCTCAAGTACCACTGATCCACTTATAATAACATTTAGTGTGTTTTTCCCTAAGCCCCCGTTTGAGTTTGAGTTGAATTTAGATAAGGTTCTGCCAGACTACAGTTTCTCATAAGATTCAAGGAACCGTTACAAATGCAGTAAACGTAAACTGCCTCAAATCTATTAAATTGATGTACTAAAGTACTTCTTTTAAAGAAGGTCCAGAGGATCCATCGGAGGGGGACGTTTCCTCCGCTCCGCGGGGACCTGAAGACCTGAGAGAAACCTGCGGTTCTCCAGCAGATATTAAACAGACAGAGAGCTATGGGCTGGCGTGGCCCCTATGTGCAACTGTCAGCCCAGCTGCCGCGGGCTCCTTCCCTAAACTGCTAAACTGCTGAGACTGATGACTATTTGGATAGGGACAGTCCCACCGGGCCCCCCCCCCCCCCCCATGACTAAAGACTAGGGTCACGGACACCTCACTTTCACTCACTTTAGGCCCCGAAAAAAAGGAAAAAAAGAAAAGAAAACGCCAGACCGTATAGCACACCACAAATTCCTTTTAATTCAGGTAAAAGGCCCAAAGCAGGAGGCCAGGGGGGCCGCCTAGAGAGATAAGGGTCATCGGAGATTAAACTGTGGCACTTTAGCAGCAGGGGGTTGGGGGGGGGGGGGGGTACGCGGTGTAGCACAACAAACTACTCAGCCACCACAAAACATTGCAGCCCCCTTTTCCTCAGCTGCAATCCAGTAATGGATACTTCCTTGGCTCCACGATTGGTCAAAATGTTTTCATACAATAATTTAATTCAGAAACACTTTTACAAAGCAGGAGTAATCAATTTTAATTAGTTGATTTTTTTTTTCATTCGCGTAAAATTTAATGTACTGCCATCGATCTCCTCTGTTCTTTAATGCAGTGCCTCTTTCCTGTAATTTGAAGCTTTTCTTTTTACAGTCAACGATGGCTTTCTGTGACGGACAGCTGCATGCGTGGTTTAATACGCAGCATGCGTCCACGGCAAGGTTGGTTCTGATGCCTACTTTGCGACCTCGAACCGCAGTCACCCACTGGTAAAAGTGGGTGACGTTTTGGAGGGATGATTGGGTATGTTAAACGAGTTTTCAGCAAAAAGAAAAAAAGGTTAAATCACTAGTTTACTGTAGGCCTTCTACTATTCATAAAAGGTTTATTATCTAGCTCTATTATCAAAGTCATTGCTCTTATACGAGCTGGCTCTATGCCTCTTATTAACCACAATTAATGCATATAAAGTGGGGTAAGAAGAAAGACTGCATACTGCATTAAAGGCATCTGGTCCGAGATGCACCATAATGTCCTTGTTACATGAGTAATGTGATCTTTCAGCCCACAGTAAACAGCCTTCTATTAAAAAAGAAACAAAAAACAAAAACACAAAAGCCTACAGTAAACAGATTTCATACAAACAACCGGCCGTCGTCTCCAAACGACGTGTCAACAAAACACAATGGCGTACTTTCAAACTGCCACAGCTCGCTATCCCGCGACCCTTCATATCATTAAGACACCCCCAGTGTTTCACATCCAATTAGCTGATTGAGGCAAAGCGCAAGGGGCCCCGGCGGCCTGCAACGTGGGGCCGGTGACGAGGAGATGTGCCCCTGAAGTTGTATTGTGATGGGAGAAGACGAAAACGCCCCCCCCCCCCCCCCCCCCCCGCACCCCTCTCCATCACGAGGAATGTACATTGACAAGCCTAGTGCTCTCTTGGTTTACCCACCCCTCCTTACACACAAACACACACGCATGTTTGGCAAATGAAGCAGAGAACCGGGACCAAAAATGCCCAAAGTTGGCATGGCCCTCAAGTACAGTTTTTCCCGCATGCCAACAGGGTCTAATGAGGCAACAATAGAGAGAGAGAGAGAGAGAGAGAGAGAGAGAGAGAGAGAGAGAGAGAGAGAGAGAGAGAGAGAGAGAGAGAGAGAGAGAGATCCTGTTATTGATCAAATTATTCCTTCTGCCACTGCGACTCTGGCTTGAGAGCATGCCCACAAAGACATTGCTAGACAGATTGTGACATTCCACTGACATTATAATCTTGCGTAAACCCTCTTGCCAGTCAATAGCCTGCATACGCTAATCGCGCGTCTTGGATCAACAATTTCATGGTCTTCAAAAAAAAAGAGGGCTTGGAATTGGTGGCGTGACCCTTCCCGCACGGGGCGAGAGACCCTGCTTTCCCCCAGTGCGAGAACCACAGCGAGAGACATACACACACACACACACACACTCACCGATAGAGAGCCACAGAGAGAGACAGATTGAGAGAGGGAAGAGGTGGTAGGAGATGGGAGCCAGGCACGTGTAGCCACAGCCAGGGAAGATTAACATCGCCATCTACTGGTCACGAGTGGAAAATGTCTGTGGATACAGAGCGGGGGGGGGGGGGGGGGGGGGGGGGGGGGGGGTATGAAGAGGCTGGGTCTGCCTCAGAGGCCTGTCAGAGACATTTAGACACAGTTGCCAAGACAATAGGCCACACATCTACGGCGGTGTTTCGAGTCTGTCTGAAGGAGCCATCACAATGAGGGTTAGGGCACTTAGAACCTAAGGCAGTGTGCTTTCTGTCAGATTTGGCAACAGAAAACAGGCAAAGTATGTTCTCGATCACAGCTAAGTGACAGAGAAAAATGTTGACAACATGTACTTTTTATATATATATATATATATATATATATATTGCAACTAGTAGTTCATGTCAAACCTCAAGCAAAAAGGATTCTGACAACATCGGCTGGGTATAAGCGTTAGATTTGAATTCAGATGAAGTTGTTTTAGAAGAACTCTCAACATTTGCTCCGCAACGTTTTAGAGGAATTTGACAGCTGTCGAAGGCAAATGTCAGCCCTTATACAAACATAAGAGTGTGTAAAATAAATGACGTGCAACAGTTTGCTCACGCCACACCTGTTTGTGAAACGACCTATCCTTAACACAAAGTTCAGCCAAAATGATCAGGTTTAGCGACATGCTTTCGCTGGATACTTATTAAAAATAAATATCTGTTGGGGCCTTACAAACAGAATTCCAGGGCAGTTACGCAGACGATACAATCTTGTTTGTTCAATGTTATACTATTGTCCTAATAACCGTCAACTCTGCAAAGCACGGCCAGCCTTATTTTAAACAACGCAGATCTAGCTTGGATTAGGATCTGCCAGAACAGAGGCATCTAGTTCAAAGTAGGGAACAGAAAAACAATCGTCCCTGGGCTCATTCGCAAACACAAAGGGCACAGACGCTATCACAACCAAATCGGCAATGCCTACCAGGTGAACTCAATGACACGCAGAGTCGAGAAGGAACCCAGTCAGTATTATTAGTAATAATAGAATTAGTAACCAAGGCCCCTTACAAAAGAATAAAGATGGGGGGGGGGGGGGGGGGGGGTGATCAACAATGTCACGGGGGGTGATCTACAATGTCACGGGGGGGGGGGGGGGGGGGGGAGATGGAAAGGGGCTGAGTTGGCAAACCGCTTGACACCTGTTCTGACATTTTCTGTCGACGGGTCGACCTTGACACGAAAAAAGAAAAAAAAATGACACATGACAATGCCACTCTTCGCATTTCAAAAAGGCACCACGCGCTTGGCTGGGGGGCCCCTGCGCATCGGGGGCTTTATTTCGTCTGGCTGATACCTAAAACCACTTCCCTCCGCATGACTGTGTGGAAACGCTTGATGTCGTCGCCTATGAGCGGGTGAGCGAGGGGAGAGGACTCTTTTAAGTGTGTGGAGTTTGTAATGTAGAGGACGGAAAAACGCTGTATCGTGTGATCTTTGACTGCAGATCAGTAACATAAGACGAGTCGTTTTAAAAGGGGAAAATAAAGCATTGTTATGATGGCGTTACACTAAAGTGACTCTTGGCAAACCACACCTACAAACTCCCAACGAGTGCACAACGGGTCCCACTGCTAGACTAGATACCACAGGAGTTCCACAGGAATAAACTTGCCTAGTAACCATCCATCCATCAGCCATCCATCCATCCATCAGCAGACTGTTTTAATCAGGGAGTAGCCCAACGAGGGAGCTGCCCAGAGAGCAACAAAACAGCAACAAATGAATCCAATCGCACTGTCAATCACGCCATTAGAAGGAGAACAACAACGCTGGCACCACGCCCAGCCTTCGGGAGCCAGTCCAGGTGTTAGATAATTGTTGATTGTTGCCAGTGGCTTGAGCCATGGACGCTGTGGCATTTTTTATTTATTTTTTTGGGGTCGTTTTCTTGTTTTTATTGTGCCAGTTCCCTGTTTCACTGCTGGTGTACACTGGTGCCCCACCTTTAATGATAGCTGTTAAAGGTACTCCTTTGCTGCGGAAGACTGCTCGCGGACACAAAAGAACTCTTGGCACGGGATGCTCGGAGCATGAGCAGAGTGGACTGAAGACGGGGCTCGGAGGTTATAGACACGCCATTAGAGTGGCGGGCACCGGCGAAGGTCGGCCTCTTCAGATTAACGAAAGGAGGATGTGCTCAAATGACTACTAATTGGAGGGATAAGAGCGGAAAAAAGTCCCAGGGCACATTTTCTTTCAAAAGCTTGGATCAGGGCATAAAAAAGGATGCGCCGAAACAACATGCCCTTACATCGTCTGTCTGTCAGGTGTTGAATAGGAACCCCCAAAAAAAATTGAATGTCCCAAAAAATTTAGTAAAAAAAGAAAGAAGGAATGGATAAGCTGTTGACACACCTCAAGTACTGTCTTGTCTCAGGAGCCTCGCCGCGAGTTACAGGTGGGGATGACATCACCCCCCCCCCCACCCCCACCTCCCAGACAAGAAGAGGCGAAAAAGCGCGAGAAAGCCTCAACTTTTCGGCACGTCAAACTGACACACACACACACACACACACACACACTTCTCTTAAACGGCAAAGCCTGCCAAGACGCCGTTGGTATCATTCATCGAACATCTCCCAGGCTAATTGTGTTACAGCCGCTTGGCTTAAGTACTCTGCTTTTTAGGAGCTTTTGAAGATGAATGATCCCAGTTTCTTGTGTTCTGGGCGCCCCCCCCCCCCTATGGAAAATACCCCAACTATCTCTTGTTTTGATTTAGAGATTCCCCGAGATAAGGCCGTAATCTTGGGGTGCCACACACAGAGAAACTGCGGGATCCCATTAGCGATTCACTTTCATTATTTTTCATCAAACCACCGAAAAAAAAAAAACCCGACACATATTAATTAATATCCATTACCAGTTTTTTTTATGCCCCTCTTGCAGAGAAGACGTTGAGGGGAGAAAAGAAGCAATTAGCTTAACAAAATAATCAAAAAAAATGGGACCAGAAACGCCTGATAAATGCCCTGTGAGGTCCCGTCTAAAGAGAAGAAGTGTAATACATTCTTGCTGTCATATTCCATTAAACTGCTATTACGGCCCTGATGGAACTATTAGTCACTACATTATTAATAACATTAATGTATTTACATTTTTGGTGTACAAGCCTGCTTTCATGCAATAATTTATGAACCAGACTTCAGATATGTTATAATGTTCCCCCATCTAGGCTATTTTGTGTTTATTATTGATTGTGAAAACAGTCAGATTTCCAAGTTCACCCCCTTCTCCCCTTTTCCTCTCCCATCCCCCCCCCCCCCCCCCCCCCCCACCCCTCCCTTTTCTTAATGTATTGGAGTGGCTTGTTTGCATTAAAGGGCTGAAACAAAGTGCATTTACATCTGAAGCATAACTTCATAATTTACATTCCAACATTTATTAGAGGTGACAAATGAGCATTTGGTCCACTCTTGCTTTTCCACAATGCAGCACTCATTCAATCCATATAAATTACAGCTGGGCGAGTGAGTGCAAGTGCAAATTATTTTATTATATTTATGCATGTACGACTCTATAGGGGGGGTTAGCGCACACAAACAAGGAGTTACTAGATTACCCCAGCCCATGTTAATGAAGAAGCCCTGCAGAATTATTAAACAAAGGCTCAGGCCACTCAAATTTCATCATTCTGTAAATGTCTGCATGCCAACACAGGTTTGCATATAATCAAATGCACGTGTTTGCATATGACGTCGTTAGAAATATACACACACATTTCAAATATGCTACTGTGTAAACCGTATGCAGGATAAATACACGAGTTATCGTAGACAAGTTTGTTTTCAAGGCTGTCCATGTGTCTCCAAAACAACTCTTCTTATGGACTCCTGAGCAGAAAAGTACCACATACAGCGCCCTATGTAATTACTGTGCCTTACCTTACTGTATCTGAGCCTTGACTAAACCTGCAATCTTCTAATTGAGCAAAACCTGGCACGGTACAAACAGGATCTAAAATTAACTTATATCCCAGCTCCCCTACTGGGAGATGAAGTTTTCTACCTGCTCAACTCAAAATGTTTACCTGCAGAGAACAAAAGCTACGGACAGCATTGGAGTTACCAACCCCAGAAAAAGAAAGGGATGGAAACAGAGACATAGACAGAGACTGAGAGAGATCATCTGCCAATAATACCGACATATCAGCTATGGCCGAGAGCATTTAATTTCGGTGCCTGTTATGTGACCTTTCTTCTTTTACTTTTTGCCTGTCTATGGTTTTTTTGACTCGACACTTTTAGTTCACAATGTCAGTTGCTAATTTCAGACCATGGATACAAATCTCAACAGAGAGAGAACTTGGCATCAATCGAAATAATGAAGAGAATGGTCCGCAAGTCTGGTCAAATCCAAAGTGTGTGCGCCTCCCGTGACAGAACCACTCCAGTAGGATCACGGAGTGACAGCAGAGGACAGGATGTGAAGAGAGGAAGAGAAAGGTGTGTGTGATTGTGTGTGTTGGGTTAGCGAAAGGTGTGTGTGTGTGTGTGTGTGTGTGTGTGTGTGTGTGTGTGTGTGTGTGTGTGTGTGTGTGTGTGTGTGTGTGTGTGTGTGTGTGTGTGTGTGTGAGACGGGGTAGGAGCCTCAATCACATTCTGTTCATTAAAATCAGGGGACATCGCCAAAATAAAAAAAATAAAAAAAGATAGAGAAAGATGCTGACAAATCAGAGGGGCTTCAGTACCTGAATTACCATAGTCATTTACTTATTAAGGCCAGGATGCTTCCTGTCAATCAAGCGCCATCATATCCACCCACACCCCACCCCCCATTTGCAGCGGAAAGCCAGTGTAATTGCTTCTCATACTAATCAACACAAGTTGTGTAATTACGCCTTGAAAGTGACATTGGGAAGGCCAGAGAGCGATGTGAGCGGTCCTGACAGCGGAGGGAGAGAGAGCCGGCTCTGATTACGCCAGGGACCTCTCTCTCTCTCTCTCTCTCTATAAACACAAGGTAATGACAAAAGCAGAATAAGTACGTCCAAAGTAAAAACAGGAAGCTAGTTTTACTTCTCTTGACGGTTACGGAGACCAAATAATGACGCTGTAATTAACCAGTTGCTGCATTTTCTTGTGTAAACAAATGATGACCAAGTTAACCAAAATGTGGTAGAAAAAGACTTTGATACCATGCTGTTTACTCAAGCGAAAGAGAGAGAGAGAGAGAGAGAGAGAGAGAGAGAGAGAGAGAGAGAGAGAGAGAGAGAGAGAGAGAGAGAGAGAGAGAGAGAGAGAGAGAGGGGAGACGCATTAAACCATATTTTTTATTATTATATAAAGCTAAGCATTCACTATGGTTTATTGAATTCGGAGTAATCACAGACTTCACCAATGTGTTTTCCAAAATGAACTTGGCTCCAGAGCAGACTCTTGACGGTTTACATTAAAAAACAAAACAACGTCCAAACCATGTTCCCAGGGTGCAACTGTCTCCAGTGACACTGTGGTTCCGCCAGAGGGGTCAGGGGGAGGTCAGGCCACTACCAAAAACCAAGAGGGCCCACGAACCGGAGCTCATGGGCCCCCAGTCTACACCGAATGACCAACGGCTTCCGTCCAACTACTTCCTACTGCGTGTCCTATGGACGCTGGACGGGGAAGTCGATTTAACGCAAATCAATCTCAAAAGAGGAAGATAAAAGGGCTGTTAGGGAAAGAAAAAGTGTACAACTCGAAAGTGCAGACAGAGAGTCCGGCTAAACACATGAGGCTTAGAGATAAAAAGAAAAAAGAAAAGAAAAGAAACCACACAATAATAAAATATTGGGTTGGACTCATCTGTGCTCATCGTTTTCAAAGAGATGGGCGGAACCGTCAGGAAGGGAGAGAAAAAACTGTCACTGACATCAAATAGAAGTCATCTCATTTTCATTGAGATTTTTGGCATGAGTAAAAAACTAAAAATAAAAGAAGAAAAACACAGACACACACACAATGTTTTCATCTGCAAACAGAGATGAAGATGAGAGATTTATGGCTCGTAAAAAAAACATCAAAAGACCGAAAAAGGCACAAAAACGTTGCATACAAGTCCCATGCCTTTCTTATGATCTCCATTTGTTGCACATGCTCACTAAAATATGAAACCCTAGCCGAGGGAAAATAATCTAGTGTGATTCGTCCCCTCTCCCACTGTTGTGCTCGACTCTTAGATGAGGCAAAAAAGTGTGAACTGCACTACAAAAAAAACACAAGGAGTCAAAGAAACCGAGACTGCCGCTGTAAACAGTCCCCCCCCCCCCCCAAACCCCCACCTACCAGAGGAGCTGCAGAGATGTGCTCCGAGCACGCACGATAAATCTGACGTGAAATCATAATCATAAAAGCAATTAGCTGACCCTGCGCCACTTCGTCCTTGGACGTGACGGTGAGAATTCATA
>JACYXH010000415.1:0-170000 GCA_026745465.1 Lota lota | reverse complement strand
AGTTTAAACTCAAACCTAAATCAAATAATGTATATATTTAACAAACAGGTTAGAACACGTTTATAAGTAGACGCAGAGGTGTTGATTTAGATGTTTGGATCAAGTATGTGCATGTGCTTCTTACCAAAGCTTCTCTTGGAAGAGCAGGCCTTTCATCGCCAGGTGGAAGGCCAGACTGAAAAGACAACCCAACAACTGTATAAGAGTGCCATCTATTGGATACCTGAGGGTATTGCTTATTTAATGGTTACAGCATTCATAGCATAGTCACTGCCAACGGATGACCACGAATGACAAATAATAATTTATAATTCTTAACAGACTTTAATATATTAAATAAATAAATCGAATACAATTCGGCTCAAATATTTTCTGTGTGTAATTAACGTGTTTAATGAGAGAAGCATACAACTAATGAATAATGTAGACAGGTTACTTTATTCTTTACAATACTGAAATTCATGGATCAACTTAAAAATTCTGCACAGTGTACTAGTGACCAGGGCCAATGTCCATAACCATACACACGCTGTAATAAATACACAACACGTCACCACGTCGTATGCAGTAATAAGCAGAACGTAAAGTTGACATATGCTCTGTGAATGTTACTCCAGTGTATACTATATTCTGTTGATTTGCTGTTATTCTTTTTTAGCAAGCCAATTTTCACTAACAGCACTTAAATGTCATGAATTGAGTCCACTGGTTGACGATATGAAAAGTTGGAATTATCCAACCCTGGTTATAATGTAAATAGTACTATCATTTAATAATCATGAAGTCTGTTTCTGAACTATCTGAACCATGAGTCTCTTCTGAACTAACGGTTTGTCTAAGTAACAACACACACACATAATAATACATGAAGCTGTTGGGCTAAGCATACATTTGTGTTATTAGTGTTAGCGTTCAGCCAACTCCAAACCCCTGAGGGTTTTCATGAGGCTAGCTGACATAATGGCCTTCTTTAAATAAAGATATTTAACTGCAACACATAAGGAGCCCAACGTTTTTAGCGCAAAAAACATTCATTGTAAACTGTGTACTCTTGTATCCAAGTTAGCATGCCCCATGCGTTCTCCCCACTGGGTTGTGAAACTCATACAACAGAGGATTGCCCCTAAATATCCAGTTGTCAACAGCACACCAGAGTGGTAACTTTTTAATGTTAACATGGCTAGCTACCCTTTGCTACATGGCTGACCTTTATCCTGCTAGTCCATCAATACACTCGCTTATTTTAAAATAAATCGATACACCTAATCGAACTACTGCCAAAGCATTTCTTGGTTTCTGGAAATGCATTTGATTGCAGCATTTGGTTAAAATACCTGTGCCAGTGGATCAGGTTGATCAGTGGATGCCATCTTCCTAGTAGCCTCTTTCCTTGAGTTACTCGATTACATCGCAATCGATTGCTTTTTTTGAACTAGGACAACAGGTCAACTAGCTAGCTGTCAGAGCGACGGTACAAACATTTGTTATTTGAAGGCAAATTAAAAAAGGCACATGTTGAGCAAAATAATGAACTATATAAAGAATAATGGTATTCTGTATTGTGTTTCATATTTGTGTGATTACGTCGCACGATCATAGACGAGAAAAATCAAACTCCAATACACGTTTGAGCTTATAAACTACAATTCCCATGCGCCTTCACTTTCTAAAGCGGTTCCTTGTTCGAAATTGGAAGTAGTTGCGTCTATGGTTGCTGCTTTCATTTTCCCGTTTTCATACTTGTCAACAGTTAAAGGATAATGGGCGATATGAGACCCTGTAAAGTATGCAATTATAATCGACAAAAATCATACGGATTAGTGGTTCCTTCTTTAGAACAACTCAAGATAAAAGGTAAGCACAAATAGTAAGGTGTTCTTTGACATGCTTATCCGCATTATCATGTCGTTGTTATATATTTATAACGTTATGTTATATTACTAGATTGAATTGGTGTTGACAAATATTACCTATATTAAGTGTCTTGTAACTTCACTAAATTGTAGGGGCAACATATTTGCGAATCATCAAGTCAAGTAACTGTTAGCAGTGGTACTGTAGTTCCAGCTTCTGTGTCGTTGTGATCAAATGCAGGTTCGTTTTACGGCCATTTGATGTCATGATGTTCTTCCTAACGGAGGTGTGTATCGGTTGCCACTAGAAAGATCTGTGCTGTAATTTAAAAAAAAAAAGGCCTACTACGTGTTCAAACTTGGATGAACATGAAGATCGTCCCTACTCTGTCTTGTTCATTCCTGGAGTGCTAGTCACCAGGCGTGGCAGAATCCCCCCCCCCCCCCCCCCCCCCCCCCCCGCCCGCCCCCTCCATGTTACCCTCGTCTCAGGGTTGTTGCTAGGAAGAGGATGTTTTATGTATATATCAAAAAAGAATCCAATTCACATTTGTCTATAAATATTCTATATAACATAAAGCGGCCTAATACTTAGAATCCTGCACTTTTGTAAATTTGAGCCATCCAGGCAACATACTACCGGCAACTAGCAATCCAGCCATGTATCCTCTTCATCAATGGTTTTATAATAATTTATCATCATATGTAGTATGGTTTAAATGGCTTGTACCACTGCTTGTTGGCAAGTTAAACGGCGAAAATGTGTTTCTGTTTTCTGCCTAGGTGGTGAGTCTCTGGGCATACGTCTGAATGCTCCCATCAAAGTGGTTCTAGAAGAGGATGGCACCATTGTGGAAGATGAGATCTACTTCTTATGCTTGCCCTCAAACACAAAGTTCATGCTCCTGTGCGACCAGGAGAAATGGTGCCCTGCTCGCAGAAGTAAACTTCCCCCTAAATCTGAATTGTATTGTTGGTCCTTTAGACAGACGTTCTAGCCACTACCACCACTTCTACGCCCATCTCACGCTTTCCCTGTTGTAGTCGATGGTGGGACGTCCTGGATGACCAGAGACTCTATGCTGCTGGAGGTGGATGCTGTGGACGGCTCCATCAGCCATGTGGAGCCCTGGTGGATTCTGGCCCAGCGGCTGAAGCAAGACCTGTCCAGCATCATTACCATGTCAGAGGCAGACCTCCAGGTAACTGCCAGCTGCTGATCAAAGGGGACCCTCGTGCTCGGCTATTTTCTCGTATAGATGCTGCAGACGGCAATTCTTTTCACAACACACATATGAAGCAGTGCTCGCTTATATTGGAACATCGCCGAGAGTGTCATTCTACCAGTGTGTCTTTCAACCGCTTGCTTTAAAAACAACTTTTCTCTTCCAAGACCTTGGTGGACATTCCTTGCACGCAGCTGGCTTCCGCTTTGGACTTCCAGGAGACCAAGGTTCAGAACCTCCAGAAGACCCTGCAAGGGGTCCTGGATCGCAGGGAGGAGGTGAGGCAGTCCAAAGAGCTGCTGCAGCTGTACATCAAGACAGTCGAGATGGAGGACAGCCTGGAGGCACAGGCCAGCCTGGAAGCACAGGCCAGCCTGGAAGGTATGACTGGGGCCAATGACAGGAGGACAAGTCAGCAGTGAACTATACTGTATGTTCACTGGAGGAAAATATAATGCTTCATTTGTTGATGTAGTTGTAACAATCTCAACTCTAACCATCCAACAAACATATGTAGAGCATATACACTGTCCTGCTAAACGTATTTTGTTCTTTTCATGCTTCAAATGATGTTTTATTTTTCATATAGAAACGTTAAAAAATAATAACTATTTTTAAATGGGTCGGTTGTTGCCACTAGGTGGCAACATTGTACCTGCTGAAAAACAGCAACTACAAGCAAAGGTTCTGCAGTCATTTACTATGTGCTGCCCTCGTTACTTTCAGAATAAGAATGCAAAATGACCATGTTGTTGTTCTGCTCCAGGGGCTGGCAACATAGATGAGCCAGACTCGCTTGAGGTGGACTCTGCATCTGGGTTCATGACCAGAACCTTGATGGTCCTCAAGGGCAAAACCAGCCCAGAGACCCGGCTTTCCACGGAAGAACTGCAGGTAGTCCACTCAGACCAAACACACTGGATTCTAGGCAAGACAAATGAGAATTTGCCACGCAAGGATATATGCAAAACCATTTGCTGATGAGTGTATAGAGAGCCTTTAATTGCTGATCGAAATGTAATGATGCGTGGAATAGCAACAGCAGCAACAACCCCCCCACCCCCACCCCCCCACCCCCCCAGCCCTTAGAAGTCGATTTGCATTGAAACTGCACAATCCACTCCAGAAAAAAGAAAGAAATAATGGCAATAATAATAGTAAAACTCCCCAAACTAATTAGACCATTTGCGTCTGCCTTAGCAGAAATCCCCCTCTGCGGCGAAATGATCTCAAGCCAGCTTTTAACCCTCTGTTCCTGGCTGGCGTTCCCAGGTGGTGGTGACGAAGGGGGCCACGGCCATGGGGCAGGTGCTGGGCTGGGACGGCCGCCGCACCGCCGGCCTGCTGGAGGCCTGCCAGGCGGAGCTGTCCGCCCGCATCCAGCAGGTCCAGGCCATGGGTTCCCTCAGCAGCCTGGGCCGGCCGGAGTCCCACCGCCGGCCAGACAACCACCACCAGCAGCGGGCGGAGCCAGACCCCGGAGCGGGCAGCCCAGCCGACACACAGGGCTGAGGACAGCAAGTATGGGGGGGGGGGGGGCTAAAGCATTAACCGGACGAAGGGCAGAAATGCCTTTTTCCTTCCCCCCCTGAGGGTTAGTGAAATGGGATTTAGCATTGGGAAGCCTATCCTATAGGGATATGTGTGTGTGTAATCCAGAACCGAACCCAATGGGGATGTTTACATGGGTTGGTACTACTGTGCGAACGTCCTGAATAGCGTCATCATCCCGGGAGCAAGTGAAACAACATTTGGTCGAACGTCACGCGCAATGCAATCTCATGTTTATTTATGCACTTGTGATGGGAGACTTTTTTTTTATCATTTGTCCTCGGAGTGCAACACAATAGGGATAACACTCAAATAAATCAATAATCATCATCAATAGACATGGCAAACTTGACTCAAACAACAAAATTGCTTGATCTTCCGTCTTGGATTGCTGCTGTGACGAATGAGGAAGCTTAAAAGGAAGGTAGACTGGACTGGAATCATTTTGATACAATGTTGTGGAAAGGTTTAACTTGATTAGAACACTATAATAACAAGGAAAACCTTGTCCTCCCCCTCAAATATGTGTCTTGTTTTATAGATAATTATCCTACCACTGCAGAGTTTAATATAGTTGCAAAGCATGTTTTACAATATGATGCGTTTTTATTCTAATATTTGGAGTCTGTCAGACCGGAAGTCTGACAGACTGTAGAAATTGCTTACAACTGACAAACAACACCATTCTCACACACACACAGAAAAAGAATGACTAATTGAAACCCAAATAATCAATATGTTCCTGGAGGGCTGATCTAACAATTCCAATAACAATGTGAAAAGGAAAGTCCATATAAGGACCCCACACACACACACACACACACACACACACACACACACACACACACACACACACACACACACACACACACACACACACACACACACACACACACACACACACACACACCTTGCCTTAGTGATGTAAGATGTGTGTGTGTGTGTCCATGTAATGCAGATCCCCATACAGAGAGCCATGGTCAATCCATCATACAAGTCTGGCCCGCGAACCAGAACAGACCGCTTCTTATGCAAGACCAGAACCATGGCTTCTGATTTCATGTGATGAATTGTCAGTTTCTTGTTTTGTTTTTCTCGAGTTTGAATTTGTTTCGAGAGAACTGGGTACCTGACGATTAAGTTGTCTGACTGTATCAAATATTGGGAATGGACCACACTAAGAAAAACCAAAGCTGTGCTCAATATGGATATTTCTTGTTCACTACAGATCAAATATTTTTTTACTTTTGTAAATGCGACAAATATTACTTTAGGAATATGTATCATTTGTGTGATCAAAGTAGTTTTATTTAGACCTTTCAAACAAATGTGTGGTTGTTGGATCTAAATTCTGTATTTTTTTTATACTTATGTCTTTTATTTCTTCTATAAATATTTGTAACTAATTTTGTAAAATAAAATCGACAAGTATCAAGCACTCCCTGTATTGTCAGTTTGTACCCCCATTAACTCTAGTTAATATGTCTAATATGATTATTTGGATAATTGATTAGCTCATCACAAAATAAATAGTTTCCATTTTTGATAATCGTGGTCGAATGGTTCAGAAATGCATATAAGTAATTCAAAAGTTCCCTGGCTGCTTGTCAGACAAAGCAAGCTAATTTGAATAAATATTGAAATATAACATGTGATAGGCTTTCTTTTCTGCATATGTTTGTGTACCAAAGTAATTATTGTACCAAAATTACAGATTTTTACTGATGAATCAAACTAAAAATGCATCATCATGTGCAGCCTATAGGATCCTGAAAAGCTGTGACCAAGAATCCAGAATCTAACTGACTTTTAAAGGCTTCCAATCCATCCTCCCTTCACCACGAACATCCATCTATCAGCTTTCACTGTCATTAACATCCATTGTCAGACACTGAGATGGCCACCTTCTCCCTTTAATGCACGAAGAAAAACACCAAAAGGATCATCTTTTTGCGGTGGTTTGCGGGTTCGAGAAGTCCATAAACCTTTTTTATAGTCAACCTTGATAATGATCCTCCATACTTGATCCTATGAAATAGGTTGCTGATTGGCAACGACAACAATGAGTCATCATCGTAGAGAAGAGAAGCCTTTCGGAAGCGTGCGGCAGACCGCCGGCTAGGTCCAGGCTGTTGGGTAATGGGGCTCATGGTGTGCGTGGTTCCTGTAGCATTTACAGCAGCGCCGCCTCGGCTAGCCGGGGTGACAGCCTCACGTGTAATGCATCACAGGGAGGATGGGGGTTGACGGGGAACGAAAAAGAGGTTTGATAACAGGTGTGTAGGATGTGGCGGGAGTGAATGGGGCCAGATGGGTTCTGACATGTGAGGCGAAGGAGATCACAAAGCATCGCGGCCGCGGGAGCTTTATACCGTGGCAAATGCCGACCTAATGCGGTGCCGTGGTTTCTCAAACCTAAAAACAGCTCTGAAGCTTAAGATTGTGTGTGTGTGTGTGTGTGTGTGTGTGTGTGTGTGTGTGTGTGTGTGTGTGTGTGTGTGTGTGTGTGTGTGTGTGTGTGTGTGTGTGTGTGTGTGTGTGTGTGTTTTCTCCCCTACATTTCTGCTTGCATACATTGTTGCTTGCTCACAGGATTGAAATGCCAAACAGCAACAAATCCAATGGATCACAAAGCAAAGTCAATAAATGAATTTTAATAAATTACGGGTTTTTTCCTTCCCCCTCTGGGCCAACATTCAAACAGTTGCCTTGAAAAGGCGGTTCATTACATGAAAAACAATATTGTAAGTGAGTGCAAAGGTATGGATGGAGATGTGATATTATGGGACTGAAGAACCTCATTGCATATAAGTGTTAAGCTAGAAGTGGCCAGAGAGCGCACAGAACAAGCTGCATAATGCATGAAGGTTAACCCACGACAACCTGGAGCATCTTTAGACGGAAGGCAGACACACGCGCAGTTGATTGGCTCCGATTTGACTGAATACATTTTATGTTTCACCCAGCACATTAAAAAGACCTCAAGGATGGGGTGGTGGTGATGGTGGCTCAACCCACTTACACGCCGACCACATGGTGGTCGCGTCACAGCGACACAGGATCGATTCCGACCTGAGGTCCGTGTGCGACGCGTCATTCCCGGTCTCTCTCCTCTCTTCAAGCCCATACAAATACGTAACAAAACTAAAGATGCCTCAAGTGTCGGTTGTTATAATGCTGCTGGAGGCTTGTTTGCACTCTGGCGTACTTTACATTCGAGGTGTTTGTCCAGTCACTCTTTAGCTAAAGGTTAGCCTTCAACACTCACACATACGTCATTTTAACTTATGGTTTTGAATTGGCCTTGGAATAAACGGAGAAGTTTCAAGACTTTATTATTGCACTAGCCTCTAGTCTTCTTGTATCAAAGGCAATCGTGATGCAATCCTTGTCCTTCTGCAATACCTGCAGTGTATGCAATACATGCAAACCTTTTCTTTACAAAAGGGCTTTTGGCACTCTCTGCAATAGCTCTCCACAAAGAATAGCTCTTTAGAATACTATCGATGGATGTTATTAAACCTCAATGGGCTCATCCCATTGTCTTAATCTGATCTGTTGCTGGTATACTTTATCTTCCAGCCCTTGTGTTTCCCAGAACGGTCCGACCTGAAGCTGATATGCACTCTGTAGCTTCCCGTGTCAATTCGGCCCGGTGCAGACGATCCACAAAAGGGTCCATACTCTTGTCCCGTTGTCCAAATCTGGTCAAAGCAGAAGGTAAAGGACACGAGATAAGCTGTTGACCACGAGTGTCGCTGACTGGATGATATACAGCCAGAAGCTAAACATATGCGTGAAGCGGCCCGGCCAATATATCCTCCAGGACACCCTAACAATCAAGGGCATGACGAGGAATACATTGCTCATTCATCGACCTCGCGCCTCTTTTGGATTGGTTCCCTGATTGGTTCCCTGAGTCACGTGACCGACCTTTAAGGTGTCATACGGACAAGGGATCTCAGGGTGGCCTTCCACGTCAAACGGTTCCGGGAAGTCCAGGAGCAGGCGGTGGCCCTCCGGGAGGTGGATGGTGTGGTCACATTGGCTCATGGGTGGGTAGGGCATCGGGTACCCGGGACTGGTAAGCACCCCTGTGGGTGTGGTCAGTACCTGGCTAGGGCATGGCACTGGAAAGGCACACACACACACACACACAACCAGATATTACCCCACTTCAGTGAGGGAGTGATGGTGCTCTGGTATAGTCGAATGGATTTGTCGAGATTTGATGCTCAGTTCAAACTTAGTAAATGAAAAAGATTGCGTTGTGTTTCTTTCAGGCATTCTGAGGAATGAGATTTGTTTCGATTAGATAAGTGTGCTGTTAGGTACACAGATGTTGTAACAGACAGCGGCAAATGAGCTGTAGTTGGGAGACTGAGCCAGTATAATTCATATCATTTTGGGTTGTCTGAAGGCAGATAATCGTTTTTGCCCATTTGCTGCATGGTCTTCAAACACATCCATTCACATAATTGTGAATAATTACCAAGCATCTGGGCTCTATTAGTACTTCAAACAGGTATCAATTTACAATGGTTTTCTTTTCTTTTCTTTTTTTTCTGTCTTTTGGGGGGTGGGGTCGCTTTCCTCTTAGGGATCGGGGGTAATTAACCTTGTCTCACGCCGCCTGGCCAAAGATCCACTGCAGGGTGCATCAATGCATCTATCAGGCTGAAATGAGTTTGTCCCACCCCCTTCTGTGACAGCCTACACTCTTGTAAACTCTGTTATCGTGCCTGAAATGTCACCAAATTAGACCCTACAACTAGCTACTCCCACAGCCCTCACCCACTTTTTCTGCAAGCGTTTGACTAAAAGTGCCAACTCAGCTCTTTGTGAGAAGACCAGACAGAAATGACTAGTACTTAGCACTCTAATCGATTAATGTATTTCACATCATTTTCTTATTTGTAAGATTTCTGGTCACTGATTCCATCCTGTGTTTTGTCTATTCACACTCATTAACACAAGCCATGTATTACTGAATGTATGATGTGTTATATATTTGTCTACAGATGGATGACAAAATGAACATGCCTCAGGGTCTGAATAATAAGCTCTTACCAGTGCAGGATGCATTGTTGTCATGGAGAAGAAATCCCAGTCGGCACGTACAGTAAAATCCCCCGATATAATTATGGCAGAAATGATCACACACATCCTCGCCGTCCACCGTTGTGAGGCACTCGTTAATGTCTACGAAAAGAGAAAACAAAATATGAAACATACGTTAGCTACATAGTATAGGGCTCATGCATGTTCTATTCAAACAATGTACATTCAATGGGGGGGGGGGGGGGGGTTTAAACTCGGACATGCAGGCACACACAACTAACACTAGCGTGTCTGCCCCCCCGGCCAAAGCCACACCATTCTGCGTCACCTTCGGAGGCGTAAAACGCTTGGAAGCCGGTGAATCGGCCCTCGTTAGAGTAGTCGCTGTTAAAGACCACGGACATACGGTCCCTCGCTGACAAGATGACAGCGTTCCTCGGGGCGCTCTCAGAGCCCTTGTCGCCTTCGCCGCAGAAACGCGACGTCTCGTTGCTCTCCGCCAGCACCTGATTTGACACGGGGGAGGTCAAAGGAGGCCTTGGAAACAGGAAGTTATGATCCATCGGTGCGTTTAGGGCCGTTTGTAGGTCTCCTCTCTCCGTGCAACGTGAACACACCTGGAGGTAGTCGTATTCGCAGCGCTGGGAAGGTTCCAGGCTGAAGTGGGTGAAGTAGAGTTTGACCCGGTGGCCCTGCGGGACGCTGATGTTCCACACCAGGCGGTGGTTGTCGGGGTACGGCTCGGGGAAGTCTGGGGAGCTGAAGTTACCGAACAACCCTGTCAGTTCCACACTCCATGAGACATGGAAGAGGACAGACAGGGCGCATACACGGCACACACCGCCACTGAAACATAGGATTGTGTTCATTAAAAACAAATGTGTTCAAATACATTATTTAATGAATTGGGTTTTAGCAGATACGTACCTGTTCATCTTAGTCTAAATGTGTAATCGTGCTAGTAGTAAGGGTCACTTGACAACCTTTGGCACATGTGCAGCAGGGCAATGAACCTGCTTGTGGCAACATGCTGGACAGACAAGTAGGCCTCATCCAATAAGCAAACACAACATTTGTTAACCACTGCTATTATTGCTACGTGTACAAGAAGCTTATTTAGTTTGTGTGTGTGTGTGTATATATATAAATTTGTTATATCAAATGTGATTCCTTCTCATTTTATAACCTACGTTCAAACGTTTTAATTAAATTTTTACAAATTTACATAAAGAAATCTGATTCATTGATTTATGGTGAAACGTGCACTTGACTTGAATTTGGAATAATATGCCGTATAAAAAAAAATAAAACCCAAACACGTGAGAAACACCTACGACCTAAGTAGCACATCGAAGCCCTGTGAAAATATGCCCAGTCTTCTGACAGTGATGCTGATTCAAACAGATGCTAACGGCTAATTATCTCTGAGCCTGCTCTCATAATAGCCTTGTGTCGTGACACAGTATTTAAAGGTAAACGGAAACAAATAAAAGTCCAACCCCCAACACTCTTTAGAAAACAAACCATTCATTTTGTCCGTTTGAATAACTGCGTCGAGCACCAGAGGGAAAAACTGCAGTGGGTCATTAATAATTTTTCTGTGGATTAAATGACTCCATGGAGGTTACGATTAATAAGCCATCTGTGGGGTAATCATTGTAAGAGCAGATGTCATGTAAATACTAATGTTTATTCATGCTGCATAGATCGGTGAAATGACAAGTCAACTGATGTTTTATAGGTGATGGGGGTCTTTCAACGGGCAAACAAATCGATGATAAGTGGGTTCATAATAACCAACCCCATTAGCACCAACACTCGCAAACTAATGGCAGATGTTTGAGTGGATTACAATAATTATCTACATAAACGTCAATGGTCATCATTTTCCCTTTGCTAAATGCTTGTCCATGCAGGCAAATGAACAAGTGCTATGTCCTCTTTTGATGTGAGGCCCACACAGTGTGGATGTCAGGCTACTTCTGCTTACATTGAGCTTTATTCACAAAGTTCTGGCTAAATAATAACTGCTTTCATATGACGCTCAGGAATATATAATTTACTGACTTTTATGTGACTGAGTCATTGCAGTGGCTTTCATCATTCAAATGTTTATCAACTCCTCTAAAATTAAAGGTGCAGTGTGTAGAATTTAGTAGAATCTAGTGAAGAGCTTATTGCAACCAACTGAATGCCCCACCCTCACCCCTCCCTTCCGACGACTATGGTGGCCTGTACTGGCCTGTATTGTGTAAGGTGCCAGTAGGTACTTCCAAAATTAAGTCATTGTCTACGAGAGCATAGAGAAACCAAGTTTCAAGTGATGAGGTTCTTTGATAGATTAATGAATTGTTTTTAGTTATTTAGTCTATAAATGTAAAACTATAGGTTGTCGCTTACAAGTAAAGGTCCTTTTACATTTAAAGCGATACCCGAATACTAATTAAATCCCACAAAAAGTGTAAAAAGGGGTTTGGAATACTTGGTAAAGGTGCGTCAGATGGTGTCATACAAGCCTGAGAGGTGCTTACAGCTGCTGCAGACGTCATCAGGTCTGTATTTAAACTGTCTACTGTCTAGTGCTGGTGCAATGTTTTACCTCTCTCCTACCTTCGGGAGACTTCGCAGATGTCAATCAATTGGGCCAGTGGTTAAAAAAGAAACAAAAAAGTAACACTTCACATTTCAGAACCATGGATGCCTGCGATGGTTTAGGAAAGCCCACAGAGAAACGCCAGTAATGGACAGTGAGCGGAGCTGACCTGGCATGCCGCGGCTGATACGCTGCCAGGAAACACCAGGTGCGACGTCCACGTGACTCTGACGAGACGACAGGTGTATAATCGCCTGGCAGCCACTGACACGTTGACATCTGGTGTAGTTTCCCTGGGGAACAACTGTAGAAACACTGAAAGTCGGTGAAAAGGGTCCGTACAGCCTGGCTCGTGGAAGTACTGTCGTCATACAAACATATGGGGTATGTGTCCACAACGAACCCCCTCTACCCTCCACTTTAATAACTTCTCATGTTCACAAAAAACGGATAATCTCTCCTAAATTAACGTCATCATCAATATGTTTAAATATAGTGACACAGATAACACTCTCTTGCTAAAATGTTCTCTTTGGTTTGGTTTTGTATATACATGCAAAATATAAATAGTTTTTAATTGGCTTTTCTTACAATACAATACAATACAATACATTACATTTGTTTGCAAAAGAATGACTTCCCTGGCCGGCCTGAACAGTATTTGTCTACACCTGAATGGCCCTGTATGGTCAAGACTGTCACATAACCGACTCCTGACCGATGATTCTGAAGAGTTGGTTAAAGTTTCTTTTGTTGTCACCAAGATGTTACACATGACCCAATCAAGCGATGCTGGATAAAAAAAAAAAGCAACAACACCATTGACATTCATTAAAGAAAAAAGAAAAGCTCTTTAGTTAATGCGACCGAGCGCCACGGCTAATGTTGCACGTGCGTCACAAGCCCAGCGTCTCTCAAACTCTGTGGCTTGTTGCTTGTGCACGGACCGCACGCAATTAGGAACCCAAAGCAACATAACCCTGGTGCCTCATGCACGCACACACGTGCCACTTGGACAAAACGTGCAGGAACAACAGGGAGCGCCCACCCCCCCTTTTGATTTCAGCATGATCAAGTCTTGCTCCGGCTTTGCGAGTAGCACAGGGGCTCTTTGCCAGGGCGCTGCCGTCTCCCCGGCTCTCTGGAGCGTGTCGTAACGAAGTGCTTCCTCATAGGAGGTCAGCAAGTCATTAAAGCCAGAGAACAGGCCACAGGAGATCAATTGAAAATGAAAAAAATAAAATAAACAGGACGATAACAATGTCCTCGTGTAGCAAACACACAATGAAGAGGAGTCGTGCGCAGTAGCCTTATGTCAATATTCCAGATCAAATACGAAGGCAAGAAAAAACCAGAAGGATAGCATGGGGTGTTTTTTCTTCTTTTTTTTGATGAACAAAAACGGGCTTCATTTTGTTGCCACAATTTGGCGCACTTTGCCGGGGCTCACTGACCAGCAGCGAGCTCGGGCTCTTATATTGGCATCTATGTGGGCATCTTAAGACATCCATAGGTCCCTTTAGACATGACGGTGGTAAACAGTGCTCAAGTGATGTGCACTGTAGTTAACCTCAGTGTGCTCTGCTGTCTTTGTGCGTGCCTCCTGCCTCTGGCTCGTATCACGGGCGACCTCCGCAATCTCTGCCACCCGCCACACAGAGAGTAAACCGTAATTAGAGGCTTGAATAAGTGGGGATGTGTCACGTGATTCGAATAGTCAGCGCATGGAACAGCGTGGAGTTAATCCACTGCGATTTTGCAGCGACCGTTGCAAATTCGCAACGGTGGACACCTCATGATGGCACAGTGTGGCGGGGAGATAAAATAGAGTGTCGACGCGTGGAAGTGAGGTCTGCGGTGATTACATGTCATCCAGCCATTGGGTTTCAGATGAGATGCTTAGGTATAACAATACAGAGCCGGAACCTCCCCCCCCCCCCCCCCCCCCCCAACCCCCCCCCCACACACACACAGGCACACACACACATACGATCACCCACGACACACGCACGCACACATACACACACGCACACATACACACACACACACACGATCACTCATGACACACACACGATCACTCATGACACACACACATACGCGCACACACACACACGACACACACGATCACTCACGACACACACACATACGCACACACATGATCACTCACGACACACATATGCACACACACACACACACACACACACACACACACACTCGCCGTTTAAAAGTACTACTTTGACTGGAGCCCTGAAGCAAGGTGTTCATTGAGTGACTGCCGACGTCTCTTTGTTCTCCACCGAACTGTTCCATTTTAATGTTTTCATTAACACTCCCATTGTTCTCGGCCACCGCGTGTGGGCGGGAATCGCTCGCCTCGAAGCCAGTGATTCATTGTTGTACTTTTTCGTGGTGAAGTTTGCCCAAATATTTGTCTTACGAGAAGGTCTACGATTCATGGATCGCACGTAGGCCTCCTAGAGATTGACAGTGTAATATTACCCGCACACACACACACACACACACAAACACACTCACATGCACACACATACAAACACACACACACAAAGTTAAAGCTAAAATTGTTGAATTACCATTTCAATAACATGTTTCCGTGTGCACTAAGAGACTTGATGAATCATCAAGGCGCGTCTAATTATGCTTCATACAAATTATCTAAATGGATAGAACAGCCGTCTCTACCAATCAAGCCCCGCTCGCCGTTAACTCGACATCGGCACGAAGCGATACCGAAAGTGGAGCCGCGAGATTCCATCATAGGGGAGAACCGTGCAGCTGCGGCGCACCGCTACCTCTTAGCCGCCGATGCTAACGGCGAAGCAATGCCTCCTGATGAATCGATGTTGATCTTCTTTGTGGTGAATTCCCCCCCAAACGTCAGACCCCCATTACTCTTTCAATTTAGAACCCGTATGCCTATTTTTCACGGATAACAAATACGGTCGTTTTTCTTGCCAGCCCAGACCACAGCTTTGGTAATTTAGTCGCCATTCCGCCACGAGGCAGTAAAGCAGTCAATGGCGACGGGGCCAGAAAACAATGATGAGAAATGGCACACAGGTGCCGCACTTAACGCCGCGTCTTTCCTCTCATTATGGCGGCGCATTCGCCACCGCGCTCGCTCTTTCTTTATTCCCCAAACCGCTCCATGTCACACTACGTAATGAATAAAAGGGGAACATATTTTATTTATTTTTGTCACAGCACAAGTAAGCTTTTAATGAATAGGATTTGGAGTGATTTAATTCAGGATAGTAGAACATTGAGTGACACATTAAATATAATTATTTTCTGTAAAATAAATATCTATCGTTAAAATGAGCCCTTGTGAGATGTCAATTTTTAAACAAGGTTTATCATTCATTTCTATTTATTATCTTTCCATCTCGTGTATTTCACAATGTGGCATTTACTCAAAGTCTCCACAAGCCTTTGAGTAGACAGTGGTAACTAATAACCATATTATAGTAATCAGTTTCACTTCAAACACCTCACTAGAACGACTAATCAGCAAGAAAACAAGTTACATAATTACGTTAACAGACCATCCCTTAAACACTGTCAGGAGAATTAATTTCAATATATTTTATGTATAACTGATTAAACATTTACTGGTCTGTTAGCCTTGAGAGAAATGACAGAGTCTCTCGCCTCATGGATTTCCAATATGGGCATCAAGATGACTGCCCTTCGTGGAATACGGCGAGGACTTCCATAGCCATTATTAAACGAAAGCCATTACTGTCACTGGTAATGCTACATTGACATTTAGGATCAGAATGGCTCTCATCGCATATTTTGTCTTAGCGTTACAAGCTAGGCCGTTAAATACAAGAGGACTCCGTGTTGTTAAGAGCAAATGCCGTTGATCTGCGTGGCCATTCCACAAGGCCCCAATTTTCCCGAAAGTCCCCTAAGGCCGTGGCTACATTCTCTGGTAACATAGCATTACTTGAGATCCTATCTGCTGCTGTGGCAACAAATCTATTACAGGCACAAAAGGACATGGCAAACAGGGCTGTTTCTGCACGCTAATCACTGCATAAAGGCGGCGCTCTGATTGGAGATTCATGTTGGAGGGACCGCACACAGGGCCCCGTGCCTAGGGTTTAAATGAGACACACACTATCATCTCCTGCCACTTTTCTCCCTCCCACTCAATGTATGTCTCCTAATGGCACTATCAGCTGGAGTGGGTCTTAGTCACAAGTTGCCACACAACACCACTGTGCACGTAATGAACCCAAACCACAGCTTTATTAGGAAAATCATCACTCACAACTCCATGACACTTTTTTGCTTATTTAAGATAACAACTGTCCAAACCGGCGGTTATATAAACATTCTCTACATAATTGTTGGGATTTTTTCTTTAATTGGTGTTCCCACTTTTGTTGGGGGAACAGTGCCTCCTTTTGTTGATTTACTTTTAACTTCCGCCAACAGCCAATCAGTGTTCGACCTGGGGATTGACTGTGGGACCAGATTCAGGACTAAGGAAACTGAGCACTCTGGTCTCACCATATTGATTTGGCCCGAGTTTAAGGAAAGAAGGGACCAACTGAATGACCATGAGTCATTCAGTTGGGGGACAGTAGAGTTAGTCTTCCTCTTTCCGTAACTGTGAATGGTTTCTGCAAGAGCTGCTATTTTATTGTTTTGTTTTGTTTTGTTTGGGGACATCTTTAATTATTTTCTTTACCATAGTGAGAAAAATGAGTCTTTTGGCTAATGAATTCTGCAGCATTTCAAGAGCAGTTTAAAGAGGCTCAGTGGAACAGAATGTACACTGCTGCTTAATAAAAAAAAACATCCCATAGCCTAATATTTATCATGGATAAAAGTATTTACATTTATTAACAACTTTAAAATCACATTTTTTATGTGTGCTCTTTTTGGTAGATATTTGCCTCATTTGCCTCTTTTCTAGCGGTCAATGTGTGTCTTGTTTAAAAGTTTGTTCTAGCTGTTTGCAAGCCAGTGAACAATGTAGTTGGATGGAATTCGCTAAATGAAAACGTCACTGTCATTAGTGAGATGTACTGCACAAAGGAGTGTTGAGTTATCTCCACGGCCAGAATATTTGGAAACTTAATGGTGTCCAATGAGACAAGTTGCAGTGTTTGTTTTGTTAGACGAGTCGTAAAAATAAATAATCAAGCCTCTGCATTTTGGCACTTTTCTCTAAAATAAGTACAGATAAAAAAAAATGTAATGTATAAATGTTGCAGTGTAAAGTAATGAGTCACTATTTGACTGCATCACGTCAAACATTTCCCACCCTGCAATAGCCAGCATATGTGCATTTTCCAGAAGTCTATGAGCCTATGACATGGATGCCATTAATATACGAGGGCCATAATCATATTCCAAGATTAAAGATGGCACGCCGTGCTGTGCGTTTACTCTACCATCATGGGCCTATTCATGTCTCTAAAGTACAGCTATCCACAATAAAGGGTGGGGGGGCGGGGTCACTATAGCGACAGGTGCCACATCTTTTGCTGGCAGTGGCTCCACTCATTTTCCCAGCCTAGGCTTCAGTGTTGAGAGTGCAGAGGGCCTATTATGATCTGCTTTTAGCCCCCGGCACTACAGTGAGGTGGTGGGTGGGGGACAACATACTAATAATCAGACCACAATCCATCAGGCATCATTAGCCCCCACTGGTACGAACAATGGCTCCTATTCGTTTCCACCATAAGAATTTAAAATATATATATTATATATAATATAATATATATAATATTATATAATATAAAAATAAAAGGGGGATGGGTGTGGTACAACAGACGTGTGTGTGTGTGTGTGTGTGTGTGTGTGTGTGTGTGTGTGTGTGTGTGTGTGTGTGTGTGTGTGTGTGTGTGTGTGTGTGTGTGTGTGTCTGTGTCTGTGTGTGTGTGTGTGTCTGTGTGCGTGTGTGTTTTGGATGCTTTGGTTAATTAAAAAAACATTGGGTTTAGTTTTGAAGTGTGTATGTAGGTGGCAATGTACAACTCCAGTCCATTTGTTTTGAAGTATGACACAGCGTGTGAAAATGGTGTAGGAGAACATAAAGGCATGAACGTTCTCAACATGAATATAAAATACCTTTTGAACGACATCGTCAACTCTTCTGCAGCGCTGCAATATCTCCAGGAACAAAACCGCAACCACACAGGACGGGTAGCGGTCTGTTACTTTGCTCTGGTGTTTAAGAAGTGATTTTAACTTAAAAGTGGCAAACTGTCCACCCTGACCGGTTCTGTCCAAGTGCTCTGAGTAAGGCTGTCATGAATGTCATAACTGAGCTGGCGGAGCGGGACAGGAGGACATAAAGCAGGCGTCCGCGGGCTGCAGCTCACTGGGCTAATAAAGTACAAGCACCCACATCAGAGCCGTTGACAGAACCTCCCTGTCCAATACTTGTAAAATATTTGGTAGATATTTGCCTCATTTGCCTCTTTTCTTGCGGTCAATGTGTGTCTTGTTTAAAAGTTTGTTCTAGCTGTTTGCATGCCAGTGAACAATGTACATACTTACAATTAGTTTGAGTTCTGAGAAACCCATAGTCTCAGACCTAGCTGTTTTCCCGGAAGTGTCCTCAGACCAAGGTACGCTTGTGATGAATCAACTCAGCACGGTGCATCATGTTCATTATACGTAGTCTGTTTCATCACGACTTCTCTGCATTCTTTTTCCCCATCTTCCCCACGTCGACAGGGAAGAAACCGGGTGACCGTGACACAGCTACACCGTGCTGTGCATTTTGTCCACCGAAATGTCCCAACGTAATACGGCGACAGAAAAGGGATACGCGAGAAGTGTTTACATCACGATCAACGTCATTTCCGTCAAGGGCCTGATGCATGCGGAGCTCGAGCCACGCCACACATCCTCCCCGCGCTCAACGCTTAAGACACGTTTTGCGGGCTGGCTTTGAAGTTGCTGCTGTTTATTTCTATTTTCTACGCTTAAGGGTGGAGAGTAACACCAACGATGTATATCTTGTGTTATTTCTGAACACTGTCTCGCACAACGGTTTTTGACATTTTGAAACGATACAGTTCAAGCCCAAACAGAAGTTGCCCCCTGCCTTTAGAGATCAAAAGAAAAAAAAATATGGTACATTTTGTGTAGTTGGAGGCAGCAGCTTTGATGTTGTGCATCACAAATTCATGTTGAAAACAACGTATGAAAAAGCTTCCATCTGATGTGAGGCATGTGAGAATGAAAGAAATGGTTTGATGAACTATAATCATGTCTGGGCGAGGAGACCTTTGTCTATCGGAGGGCGAGACAGAGACACAGAGGTGTGGCTACCGACCCCACTTGTGAACAGCATGTGATTAAAACTGTTGAGATGAGACAAATGAATAGTACTATAATTAGTGGTGTTTTGGGCCTATTTTTCTATTGTCTGTTATCGTTAAGCAAATCACCGATTTTTGGAAGGGATTTTTTTTACCTCTCACTGTCTGTTTGTGGCAATCTTGGAAGATTTCTCCCAGAGACATAAACACTGACACCAAGTGTGTTTGTTTCATAATACTGCAAATGCAAGGGCTTTCATCAGTGGGCCGCAGGCTCAATCACCTCAATGGTGTGTGAGCGTTACAATGAGCGACGAGCATAACCCTCTCTCCACACACCCCGCTGCCGGTGTCACTTTGTCATGACGACGAAGAGTATACAAAGAGGCACTTCGACGTCACGAAGACCACCTGCCTGTGGAGCAGAGTGGAACGTCGCCAACAAACCTGTTGGCAGAGACTGGCCAAAAGATAGGATCCAAAAATGTTAGTTCTTGCCCCTCTAAACAGACATTTGGAAATTGTCGAGATGACCACTTTAAAAACAGGAAGTGATGTTGTAATGACCAAACATTTTTTAACTATTACTTTTTATTTATTTGTAATTCTCTCTTACTAATTTCCGTCTACTCATGTGTTATTATCTGGGAGGGGGGGGGGGGGGGGGGGGGGGGAGTACACGTTCAGGCAATCATGTCCTATTCATCGAGGCATAGAAAGGGAGACGACATGATTTAACTGAGTGAATGAGGAAATGGCTCCCCAAACTAAGCTCCCGCTTTGGGCTGATTGTCAGGGTTTATTTTAACCTGAGTTCATGTTAATTGGTCTATCCGCATTCAAAGAGACCATTACTCAGCGCCAAACAACGCTTAAAGATGATCACGGTGTTGAAATACTGATGGCAGCAAAGGTCTACCTTACTTGGGTCACCTGTTTTGTGTTCCTTATATGGCTACCGGGGCTATTTAAGGGGGCAATCTGAAACGTTAACCCTTTTGAACACCATGCCGTTATCATAAACTGTAAAGAGTCTCCACTGCTGTGCATTATAATCTAAACACCACGCAAGACAACTCATGCAATATTTCTCTAAGCTACTTTAGTCAATGTACTGTTGAGTGGTTCTTCCATCTGTATCTCCCTTCCTACGCAAACATTTAGTTCCTTCCCAAACATTTTCCATTCCCACTTTTGACACAAGGTGTTTATGTGCCTACACACACACTTACTATTGACTAATTAGTAGTGTAGACGACTCATTGTAGCCAAAGCAACTTACACAGTGAATTCCGATACATGTCATTCAGTTAATGAAGGAGTCTGTCAGGGTTAAGCATTTTGAGAAAGTTGCAACAGGGTCACTGTGGATGTCGGAGATCGAACCTGGGACCAAAACACTCCAGCCACGACACTAGCCTACCCCCCCCCCCCCCCCCCCCCCCCCCCCCCCCCCCCCCCCCCCCCCCACACACACACACACACACACACACACACACACACACACACACACACACACACACACACACACACACACACACACACACACACACACACACACACACACACATACATACATTTATTCAGACTAAGGATATCTGTGAGCTGGATCACCAAGCTGTTTTATTCAATGGGCTTTCATTCCAACCTTCCCCAGTTCTGCAAGCACGCCTTTAAAAGAAGATTGAGCGGAACCCGAAATGAAAGAAGACTAATTTAAACATATTTTATGGGTTCTGGAAATATCAGCAGGCAGTTTAAGAAGAATGAGTGGCATCTCTAATTCAATAGCAGAAAACCAGCATAATAAAACTTCATAATTTCATTCAGTCTAATAGACTGTTATCACCCCCTGCCTCATCACTGTGTAAAATGTGAATGATGGATTTCAATTCATAAACGGAGTCAAGAACATTAGATTCAGATTGCGCCCTGTGGCACCGATTTCTCCATATACAGAGACATTTCTGTATCCTTACTTGAATATACCCCCCATTGCTGTCCAACTGAACCATAGCTCACATTAAAATCAGACATACACTCACCGTCTCAAGTTTTTGTACAGATGGGCCCAGTATCTTCCCAGTTATTAACAGCTTCAGAAAACACGATTGTTTTTCTGTCATGGTTCAACCAATTCCGCAGAAACAAAGCCTAGAGTTTATATTCTATAGCAATTACAGGCCCAGGGTTTAAGTCAATGCTATCACGATTTTGACCAAATAAAACTTGATGTTAATACTTAAAGTGCTGCGTATGACACTGGGGACTATAAGCAACTGAAACTATGTTTGCATCAAGGGCAGTGCACTCTGCTGCTTAAGCTTCTGTTAGAAAGACCCCTTTTAGCCCCTATAGGGCCATGTTTTATCTCCTCCACATCCCACATTACTATTTACTCATTTAGCAGACGCTTTTATCCAAAGTGACTTACAGTGGCACTGGTTCTTTGTTTGTGTGTTCTGGGCTTTGATCTCAGAACATGTCCCCTGTGGTACATCTCATGACCTGGGGTGTACCACAAGGCTCTTTTTAAGAGTCCTTTCATGTTTAATTTCATGTTAAATGTTGATTTAGATTCAGTTGTTCAACAGGGTTTTTCACATGATAGACGAACACTAGGATCTTTGTGATGATGTTTTGCTTTCAATTTGAATATCATTTGTTGAAAGCTTCTTTTTTTTATCATATTGGGTTGTCAAATATTAGGTTTTTGTTCTACATCCATAATGATTAACTATAATTATAGTATTTATTCAGCCATGCAGGGGTACTTATTGTGACAAATATACAGAGTCTGATAAAGCTTACGGTATCTTATAACAATGCTTTGCCTAAATTTAAATATAAATATTTCTTTAAACAATTCTCTTTCAAATAACATTATTTGAAATATGTATTCTTATTCTTATTCTTATTCCTCTTCTTATTATCATATGTTATTGAGGTAAAGGATGTAATTTGACTGTGAGTTCGATACAGTCAGTGTTTATGTTTAAGTTGATGCATCAATAAATCATCCACCATTGATTTACGTTATGCATCACTAAATCATTGCCTGTTAGTGATCAGGGCAACGCTGAAGACACATTTTCATTTTGTATTCAGAATCTGATCTAAACGTAATACATGCTTATGGGTTAAGGATTTAGATTTTCCATGAATGCAGATCTCCATCTCCAAACAAAATACTTACCGATTACACTTCAGTAACCTTCAAGTAATGAACTGTGTAGGCAGTATTCACACTTTGTTATTGTTGCCCACAGTTTATAATGTAACATTTAAAAAGTGTCTTTAGTTTCACGTTGTTCTTTCTAATAGTTGATATAACCTCTAACATGATTTGGCTGATGAAGCGGGACGAAAAAAACAACACACACACTTACACGATACATCAGTGACAGGTTCATAATTACCCCAGCGTGTAATTTATGTCGTCAAATCCATCAGTGGCCTAATAAGTACAGTGCCCACAGCTCTCAAATCAATATTTGCGTGTATCCATCAACAACTCTCTGTGCTACCTCCGTATGTAGTTTAAAAAAAAAAACGTATCAAAAAACGTATTAATATGTATAGAGTGCCTGTGGGAGAACACGCAGTTGATTGTTGCATGATGAATACACCACCGCTCCTATAGGAATAAGTGGAGCAGTGTGGCGCAACGGAGAAACGCTGGTCGGTTTTGGTTCATGAGCTCATCTTTCTTGTCTGAAAACAAAACATCTTCTCCTCTCTATTGGGCTTGCCCTTTCACTGAGGCATACGGAGTATTTAAATGAATAAACTCCAGGGAAGATTTTGTTTCAGACGTATCTGGCCAAAGGAAGGCATCGCCTCCATGATTGACTGATTGATTGACTGATTGATTGACTGATTGATTGCTTGATGAACTGTGTTTTGTTGTTTCTGTGAAATCCCACAAACAAGTGAACAAGTGATATTATCCACGGATGAATATATACTAATTCAATTTCTATTTTATTGACTTTTATCGCTTAGTGCAACGGTTTCATGGGATGATTTAAACACACTTCCCCCTCACCCTGTGACTGTGAATTCATTAGTGGGTGAGTGGGAGATGCGGTAAAACACTAAGACGGCGGGATATGTCAAAACCACATCCTTTACCAAATCTATCGGTGACATCTTTTCTGTACTCAATTCATTGTTGTTGAAATACTGGTTCATGGCACAGCGTGCGCATGACATGTGCTAACAAACGTAAGAGATCTTAAAACCCACCGGGCACATGAGAACGTCGGGGGAAGAAAACGGCTCAATGAGAGCGCTTCCGACGTTATGAGCCGCTATTCAACGTCCAATCAGGGTCCTCTTCATCAGGAAAACAAATTCCAATTCAGTGGTTATCTTTTTTTTATGTATAATGTCAAACATATAATGTTTTATTTTTCATTTGCTCACAAATGATTTTATCAATACACATTTATACATTATGTTGAGTTGAATTATTTCAACTTTTGGCATACACGCGTCGATACCTAGTACTTTAAGGCAGATGGAGGCAAAATATGGCCACTTTAAAATAAGATTAAATGAGCACGCTAATGCGATAAGAGTAAATCATCTTCATCACCATCTCAAATATCATATCCATGCTTTATTATAGACCCTAAAA
Organism: Lota lota; assembly: GCA_026745465.1. Classification (NCBI taxonomy): domain Eukaryota; kingdom Metazoa; phylum Chordata; class Actinopteri; order Gadiformes; family Lotidae; genus Lota; species Lota lota. Next base: position 145,764 of record JACYXH010000415.1, on the reverse strand, counting down.
TAAATAAATACATAAATACGTACAATGTATACAATAAATAATGAATATTTGCCACACCAAAAAGAAAAAAGAAAAACAAAAGAGAGACTGTGTCACTGAAGTCCACCCGTGAGCGAGCCGTATCCGTTAGCGGTGATGTGGAGAGCCGAGGTCACACTACAGTTTATCTTGAACTTGGTCGTTTTTTCCGGAAGGACGAGGACTAGAGAGACCGGTGTGGAGGAGAAGGTGTGTGTGTGGGGCTGAGGGGGTGGGGGGTGGGGGGGAGGGGGGGGGGGGGGGCACGCCGTTAGCAGGACGTGAAGGTCTTCCAGAAGAAGTTTTTACACGGGGCTTTGCGATCGCGCTGGGGCAGCGATAGCCGGTTGTAGACGGCCCTCTCCTCCAGACGCGACTCCAGGGGCTCCTCGAGGTCCAGCAGGGAAGAGGGCTCCCCGGGGAGCATGTTGGAGTCGGACGCCCCGTCCAGCAGCCCGGACACCAGCTTCAGGATCAGCTCCTTGCGCTCTTTGCTGAGCTCCTGGGAGAGGGGAGGAGGCAGGGACGGCCGTTCGTCAGGTGAATCGAGATGAGGTCATGTGGGAATGTGTGGAATTGTTGATACTGTTTCAAAGCGCGGAATTGAAATTTCGACGTAGGAATATTTCAATAAAGAAGTCATTTAAACGTCAAGGATATAATTACATTTTGGATTTTGAATTGTGACCAGAACTGTATCCCACTATACTACTGTATCCTACTATATAAAAGCAATCAAATTTTGAATGTAAATGACGGCATTCCAAATTATTTATTCCTCTCTACGCAAAAACCTACAGTCCACTAACAACTCCATAGAAAGAAGATGTATGAAAAATAGATGAAAACTAAATATCACTCTCTTATACAAATAAAAGCTACCGAAACTGTATCTCAGTGAGAGTAATCCCAATGCTCATTTGTTCCTCTTTACAGGAAAACGCAGTCCGCTAACAACTGAACAGAAAGAAAAACAGTCTAAAGAAATGGGGTGAGAAATGCAAGAGAAATTGGCGTGTTCCCTCACCCTGCTTGTGTGGAAGTTGCTCCTGTCCTCGGCGGGAAGCAGGGCGGCTGCCCTCACGCTGAACAGAACCCCCATGAGAGCTGCTAAGACCACCAGGAGCTGCATGCTGTGACAGAGACGCGGAGCGCACTAACTCACCACTGGTGTGGACGGCAGAGAGAGATCTTGAGCGTGTGAGTGGAGACGAGAGAGAGAGAGAGAGAGAGAGGGAGAGAGAGAGAGAGCCTCACCCTTTACACTGGTCACAGAGCTATAGTGGAGTATTCTTTAAGAGATGGAAGAAAAGTACAATCTGCCGTTCAGTGCTCGACTCTTTTCTGTCTCTTGCCGTCCTGAAGTGCAGGTGGTCGTCTAGGTTTGGAAGTGACTGGTTTCTTGTGCTCTCCCCTCAAAGTCCCCCGGTCCTTTATAGCACACCACCACTGTCTGCCACTGACGTAGCGCACAGTGGGTTGGTGACGGAGGGTGAGGGGGATGAGTGTGTGTGTGTGTGTGTGTGTGTGTGTGTGTGTGTGTGTGTGTGTGTGTGTGTGTGTGTGTGTGTGTGTGTGTGTGTGTGTGTGTGTGTGTGTATGTGTTCGGGGAGGGGTAGACAACGGAGGGGTCAGGGCAAGACAAATGAAGCCGTTGAACAATTAACCCCTGTTTTTTTGTGATGGAGGACTTGAGTGGTGAGAGAACAAACAAGAGGCTACGTCATCCTAACTGCGAAGCGCTTCTGGCATCACGGCGATACCAGACCAACACTACAGCCGACGGAGCTGCGCGCTTCGGTACGACGCTGCGGCGGCCAAACGAGGCACTTTGCATGGCTAATGGAACATTCCGGAAATGGTGGGAGTCATTCAGAAGTGGTCCGCCGTAAGAAAAAAAAGAAAAGAAAAAAATTCACACGCACAGCTAAAAACCTTGCATCTCTGTAGACACGACACTCATCAAGGATCTCTTTCTTGGAGTAATGCATATGCAGGGTGATTATCATTTTTAAATCGCCATTCGTGGGCAGGCTGGGCGCTAAGCATCCAGATCAAGCATGCCTACAGGTAGACTGGGCATGGGGGTTTGAAGCCAGTACCTTCCGGCTGGCCTGGACGTTGAACCCCCTAGCCGCTAACCCCCGCAACCCCCAACCCCCCCCCCCAACCCACCCACCCACCGACTATTAATTATCACACATTAAAGCTGAGCTCACCGCCGCGGCTTGCTCCACTCCCCTCTGACACCGCGTGACTCCCGTTGAACCGTCTCATGCTTGAGGGCCTTGCTCCCCGGTGCGTCGGTTATAAGCCTGCTGCTGCAGAAGCACTCCGCTAGAGAAGAAAACACAAGTCACATGAGAAACAAGCTGTGGTTTTCATTTAATTCCTGTAGGGTCATTTGGCAGCAAAGACATAATGTGATTGTAATTCCGGTGGTTTTGTTCTTTGTTGTAGGGAAAATGTCGAATGAGAATGGATACTGGCAGGCTTACAGCAGGACTCCATGTGTTCAAAGGCCTAAAACACTGTAGACAAGGTGTCATTTTCTTTTAAGCTGATGCCGTATTGGCAACGGCATATGATCACAAGTGTAATATCGCTGTGACACCTGGTTCAGAACGAAATATACACATTTTTGTATGAACAAGATTGAACTACTGTGTGGTGCACCTGGGCAACTAAAGACACCTGTCACAAATGTACAAGAGTGCATTACTCTGCCTCTGGCTCTTTTGTGTTTTGTTTCGTGCCAATTTCTGCTCTGATGGTGCAATTTGCTTTGGGAACAAGTCAAAATATTCCCCTCGACCCCAAATAGCAATACATTATAAGGACAGTCAAAGTGTACGCCCACAAACATCCACTCTCTAAATTCTAAATACAGGCTTCAAAGGATATTTTTGTGAAATTGTTCTCACGCCATTTAACACATCATCTAAATGTAAATGACGATGCTGCCATCAACATGTTATGAATTCCTAACCTGGTTATGAATGCTACTGGAAATGTTTCATATTTGTAAGAAGAAAAAAAATATGATAAATATTTGATGACGATTATTGGACACGAATAGGCTAATATGTGTTAACTTGTGTGAAATAGATGCATATTGTTTTACTACTTAAGGAATCTATGAGCACAAATGTAAAGCAGTTGCCTGCAAGACAATTGTTTGTGCGCATGCAATTTATACATTACATGCGTAGTATGACATGCTAAAAGACAGATGGAGATTTAAAGCCCATTTTCCACACACACACGCGCACACACACACCTGATCTGAAGAAGCCCCTTAGCATTTCCGAAGATTAGCTGACAGCTGAAATGGACAGATTTGTAACGCGGGTTGTTTGAAGAAAGTAAGCACCTGGAGCGCCTTGAAAACCCACCCTGCAAGGGACTTCAAACAGTGCACGACGTCAGCACGGAGCCCTGCGGGACTCCTAAATCTGCGTGAAAGCTTCCATTTCACCGCCGGTGTATCACATCGCTCCGCCACCACATGCCCTTCAAACATCGCACAAAAGCCACTTTTCATAAGACAAAACCCTCATTGACTCGAAATACGAGGCTAAAAGCATGTTTTATGTGCAACATTCAATACCCAATCGGAGCAAACCTGTCGGAAATAAAGACATGTGTGGGTGTTGTCAAACTAACTTTTCATTCATACCCATTTTAAATTCTTGTCAGCGCCACCGGGTAACCATTTTACCGTTAATAAAAAGCAGGACATTGTGCCCAACCCGAGGCACAGGACGTGCACATTGATATCTTATTAGTTATTACAAGCTCCATTAACACTAGGCGCTTTAGAGTTCAGTTTCAGGATCCTGTGTGTCTGAGCGTTTCTTAACGAAGTTAACGAACAATTCATTGGTTGGCAAAGGTACTCAAAGGTACCAACCACTGTACGTCCTTGCCACTGATTGGTTCGTAACGGCGAGAGGTACCGCCCACTGTACGTTTGGACACTTGGATCTAGCAACTTCCTTTTTGGAGGTCAAGCAACTAGAGGCGAGAGTGAAACGTCTCGCTACTGCAAAACCAAGCAAAAAAAACAACAACAACAACAAAGTGTGCGTGTATTGGAAAGAGATACTACACCTACATGCTTTCTAAAACTAGATGCTCGCCTACAGGATGTTGGTCTCAAGTAGTACACGTGTTTGAACAGGCCTACTTCAAAGTTATTGTATGACATACAAGTTGCGACACCAAAATATCAGTGAATAATGTATGCCACCTTGTGACTAAATACGGTAAATACACCAAGCTAGCTCTATATATAACTTGACCAGAATTTGTATCGCAGATCTGACGGTATGCAATATAAAGTCCAAATAATGTCAGTTCTATATAGTTCTTCTGCAGAACTAGAACACATAAAATGACCCACCAAAGGCTGCCCTGCAGTATATAATCGGCTTGCTTTCCCTGGTTTCCAACATTTAAAAAATATGCTCAATTATAAATTCATAGGAAACGTCTATCATCCAGAGAAATCCAAGCCATCTAGGCTAGTATGTAGTTTTTCCTTAAAGGTGATTAGCTGCATGCCAAAACTCAAGTTTATTTGTGTACCCTTTCTGTGAGATCTAATACTTCTTTTCATTTCCTACACCATGTCATGAAACTACCAAATGCATTGTTTGAGATTCTCGGTCATCAATATTAATATAATCTTTCCTGAAATGCGGCCTTCCCACAACTAGTTTGTGCATTAATGCCCATAACAATGTTACCTATACAACCAGGAACATGACGGCACAAACAATGGCCAACCAATCCGATGCGCAGTTTGATTCATTAAATGGATGACATCATGAAAACTACAAAAAAACGGTCACCTTTCATTCTGCATTCATGAGATGCAGAATGAAAGGCGCAGGGTGTGAACTTTTGCTGCTTTTCCTCAAACAAATCCAAGCCCACAGTATCTCTTCAGGTTGCGAAAGTGAAACGTTTGAGACTACTATAAAGGTTCTTCTTAAATAACTGCTTGCCACAAAAAGCTGCACGTAGACAGGTTTAAACTTTGCCATCTATTGATTCATACTTTATAAAAACATGATCGCATTTATCAGGTGAGAAAGTTCTCAACATTAAATGAGGATTTACAGTTGATATACAGTGAATATCTTATTTCCATAATTGTGACAGAATAACAACGCTCCAATGTAATATTCGGTGACATTACATTAAACACAATAGCAGTTACATTTGTTTCATTCATTAGCAGCATACAATACCACTAGATGTAGTCTTGACTCAATAACAAAACAAAAAAAATTGTCCGCAACTGACCAATACAAATAAAACAATACATGGGATGGGAGAAAACACGACAGTATTATCATTATAGCATTGTAATGGTGGATTGGAACCCCAATTCTTCAAGAACACATGGCCAGACAGTGCAGAATGACCATGCTCGCTTACTAAACACTGCCAATGAAATATCTTATATAGAGGCAAGAGGGTTACCGATGCCATAAAATATAGTCAAACAAATAAATACATATAATGTAAGACTAAAAACGAGGTATGTAGTGGTGAAAATGAAAAAAAAAAAAAAAAATCTGTTCTTCAATCGAATAACCGGAAAATCAGGTTTAAGAATTAAGAATTCAATGTGGGGCTGAATGGGTAATCGCTTGTAGAATGTCACTTTGAATGCGGTTTCTCGTCCACTATACTCGCTCTCTGTTCACTCCTTCTCCCACTGGGCCAGGAGTCATTAAGCCATTTCTTGCTATTCTTTTTTTTTTTTTACATTTCCTGGCCAGGTCCGTCAAATAATATCTTCCCCCTCTCCCTCCAGAGGATCCACAGGGGGAAAGCTCTTTCTCAGCTCAGACAGAGCTGAGAACCTGTCCAAAGAAAAAAAAGACCAGAAAAACAAATCAAAGCTTGACATGCGAAGCGGTCAGGAAGCCAACCTCAGAGATTAGTGCAAACAAGGGACTTTATTTTATTTTTTTATCGAGTGATAATGTCAATGTTTACCTTTCTCGCAAACTCGGGAAGGATGAACGATGCTCGATGGACGCCGGAGTTGTAATATTTTAGGTTCATACTTTCCACTTCATCATTTGACAGCTCCTTCACTGGCTCCCGGAAATTTGTTTCCTGTTTTAGAAAGAGTAATTGGCATCAGCGTCCTTCACATCAAGGAGTGCGGAAGGAACAGCAGGCGTATGATGTAAAAGCAAAGGCCTTAGGTTAAACTACTGGCGCTCATGTATCATCCCACATCCAATGAGGTGCGAGATGGGCTACAGATGGGGGGGGGGGGGGGGGGGGGGGGGCGACCACACTCACTGTGTTTTTACTGCAAAGCATGAAGCCTATTTGGCCGCTGGGGTAGGTGGGGATGGTGCAGTATGCGTACTCCACCACGGGGAATAGAGTCTTGCAGAAGGTCCGCATCTCCTTGATCAGTTCCAAATGGAGCCACTGACACTCTCCTGGGGGAGGGGGGGGGGGGGGGGTGGACAAGGGGAAAACAACATGTCAATTTACCGTTCTTTTTTTGTCCTCCTGGAGATGCGTGTTGAGATAGAACATTGCGACACATAAAAGTCCATTTATTGCCAACGCCACAGAAGTGGTGCATTGGGGGAAAGGTTTTATTTCTAAGAAATGAATAGTCATCTTTAAGGTTGGGGATTACCATGCACTTATTTTGCTAGTAGCCACATTATTGCTATAGTGTTCACAAAAATGTAACCATGGTTGCAACATGGTTGTAAGTGGCTGTAAAATAAATGTGTTCCCATCTGGCACATCCAATCCAAAAAACAGAATGTCAAAGTGACCAGACATCCCGTGTCAACATTTGAACGCAAACAATATCGTGTGTCCGGGTTTCAACTTTCTGCTAAATATACCAAAACTACTGCCTAGTGATAGGGTGCTGGAGACAAGAGAAGACCACACGTTCTTTTCCTTTAGAATGACATGAAGTGATACACAACACCACCATTATGCGTCTACCCATTCAGCACCTATTGCACTCCATCCCTCGAGGGATCCCTCTTTGGTGTTCTCATCAAGGGGAATGATGAGATGCCTTGGATTTGGAGAGCTTTTTCCATGCTCTTAAGAGGGTTAAGGGTTATGGTGTGTCGTTTATCGCAGGCCTGTGAAGCCCTTTCAGCCTGCAACCACGATGTGAAGAGCTATACAAATATAATTGACTTGAGCCAACGTTGCAACAATGCAACGTTGAGGAGAACAGACATGGCCAGGGTGAAGTTAGTTTCATATTCATTCAGTCTAATATGAAACAGATCATTCATGAACCAGATTGCTCTGGCACTAAATGCCTGTCGTGGAAAAATATAGACGTATCATATAATTATCTTTACTGCATCGTAAATTAATTTTTATATAGACTTTAGCATAATGCCCATTTGCATTTAAACACAGCTCCCTTTGCAAATCTAAATCCGATGGGGGGATTGGCCATTAGACTATTGGGCCTGCACCCTCCAAACTATCAATATGTGGCTAGACCAGACCAATCATTTACACAGCCCTCCATGGTCCAACTAGAAAGAAGGATGCTCTTTCCATACGATACCAGGACAATGGTCCCATCACTAACAAATGTGACACATTTTGATAGAGTCAATGTATGGATGTAATAACGTAATTCCTAGAACTTTCTGCATTTGGAGACCGATAAAAATCACAATTGAATATAGAAGCCATGTCCTGCCTCCTACCAATTGCCAGGAACCCTTCTTGTGTACCATCCACCCTAGATTCTGCCTTCACCACGTGGGGAGATGTTGGGTGTCCATGCCATCGGGGCGTTTCATCTAGCTGGGACATGCTCATCTTTTCAGCAACTTCAAGTGCAATGCAACCTCCCATGAGTCATTTACAGGTCAGGGACTAGGTCTGGTTTAATGGCCTTTTGAGCCTGGATAGCGGGGAGAACCAAGTCGTATCTGCACTGTATAACACATTATTAACAAATGATGCTCCCTCTAATGGACAATATAAAAACCTGTTGGGAGCCGGAATCATACTTAAGTCACACCTCTGATGTTTGTGTAATTTCCCTAAAAAGTTGTGCATCACCATTGCTTCATTAAAGAAGCCTCGTAAAATGCTGCCCGCGTTTGTCTTCCCATGATCATGCTCAATCAGACCGAATACTTTGCTGTCAAGAAGTGTCCTACAAGAAGTTACTTTTGATCACTTCCTAAAAGGGTTTACCCTATGCATAGGCATTTAAGTTTACACTATTTTCGGTTATTGAACGGTAGACAGATGGCTTGGGCGTGGTTTTAATCGCATCGCCAAGCTATCTGTCCATACTGTCTCCACACATGCGATCACGTGAAACTTGATCACGATGCATGCCTAATCTGGCCTGGGAACCAGACAAATCTGCAAGCTCATGTTTCATTTGCACTTGCATATGCGTCTGATTTTCAGCAGACCTGGCCTGGGTCGGGCCAATCACAACTGTTTATATGTAGTGGCTCCAATACGATGATTGTACAGAGGAGTGCCCTATCGGAGCGCTGTTGAGGCATTTTAATAAACAACCAAGATGGCTGCCGCTGATGTGTCACACGTTTCGTTGCTCTGATTGGTTGTAGGTCAATCCAATTGCGTCCAGAGGCATTTTGGTCCACGCCCCTTGATAACGCCCTTTGGAAATCAAAAATGAACCGAGGTTCCAGACTAATAAGCATTGGTGAATTGGTATTGCGATGTCAGGCTAGGCCTTAACACGATCAGAACACAATATGCGTCAAATCTGATTTGTGAATGGATGTCCAAAATGTTTTGTCGAGTCCCACATTGCCCTTGGATGCTAAACATTGCATTGGAATGGCCCTGGGTGCCTCCCTCTCCCACCCCACCGCTACGGAAAACAATACAACTCAAATGGAACATCAGAATTAACTAAATCAATTAACCATCAACAATCCACCTTGGCAACAGAGAATCCCTCCCTCCCTCAAGGCCGTCTTCATCAGTTGGTAGTACGATTCCTTGAACAAACTCTCGGCGGGGCCTGGAAAGACACACACACACACACTTTAGTATGTGTACACAAGCAGGAGCTATAGGGCAAGAAACAACAGAATCCCGATCACGTTTTAAAAAACGTACACATCACTTACCTACAGGGTCCGAGGAGTCGGTAATGATGATGTCAAAGGCGTCCTGGTTCTGCTTCATGAACTCAAAACCGTCACCCACGTGGAGGGTGAGCTTAGGGCTGAAGAAGCCCTCAGCCATCCCTGGAAGGTATTTCTTGGAGACGTTGATCACATCCTACTCAACAGGAAAAGGAAAGACATGAACACCCAAGACAAACCGGGCTTAGGCCTGTACTATCCACAGGGCACAAGCTAATCAGTCTAGGATGGTAGAGGTTATTATAAAATGTATGCTACATCTGTAATTGTATATATGACGTATTGCTTCACGCACACCTCGTCTATCTCGCACTGAACCACGGACGCCACCAGGGGATGCTTCACCACTTCTCGTAAAACACCACCGTCCCCACCGCCAATGATCAAGACCTACATAAAGATGGTGGTTTGTTAGTCATGTTGGCAAGCCATAAGAGATCCTTGGGAGGAAATCACAACAGGGCGACTTTGACATACCTTTTTAGGGGAGGGGTGGGAGCAGATGGGAAGGTTTGCGATCATTTCCTGATAAGAAAACTCATCTCTCTCTGTACACTGAATAACCCCATCCAGCACAAGTACGTTCCCATACGTTTTGCTGTAAAATATAACAAAAACAATACACATATGTAATAACATCGCTCTAAATCCCCCCGTTGATGTGCTCATCTAGTCTTGATTGTGTGTCCATCCATTGCTGTTCGCTGATTAAAAGGGCGTCATCGTGTTTTTTATATTTTTTTATTGACATGAATGATGTTTCGTCTAAGGATTAAACCCCGTCGCGCACTTCAGCCGGTAGGCTTTGTATCTTGAAAGGGGCCAACGGCAACTTCGGCCAACGGCCAAATCCAAGTTGCTCATTGTTAGCTGAAGTTAACGGTTAGCATAGCGTAGTAGCGAGTGTGGATCCTAAATACTGACCTTTTAAAAACCATCACATCTTGAAATTTGGATTTCTTATTGTACAGAATCTCTTCCACCTGAAGACTCATCGCTTGCCCGGGCCATAACGTACACGTCTCGGTGAACCATCCATCCTTTATGTTGTCCATGATGGTGGTGATTGCTAGCACAGACCTTCCTCAACGTGTGTGCCGGAGGAGCAATGTGACTAGTGCGCCTGGATGCGAGTCACCAAGGAATTATAAAGGAGAGAGAGAGCGTGTCGGTTAACACCGCCCACTGCCCGTTCATTTAGAACGTGTTCGAAACCGCTGAGCAACCGAATGTAGAGGCCTCCTATTGGCTCACGAATATCCTCTCTTGCAGACGTTTGTTGAATTTATCTCACACGCACGCGCGCACACACACGCACGCACACGCCCAGTACATTATAGCCCGTGCATTTATTACATTGAACAAAACCCCATTCGGCCCCATACTCGTGCAATACATCGTTTAGATAACTAACTATTATTACGATATTGCTATTAAAAAGTATTTTCTGCCCGAATCATTGTATGCTGCCTACTGGTCATTGTGGTGGTTATTCCATAGAGAAAGCACGATTTGAATGATGAATGCTAAATACAATAATTTGTACACTCCCATCAAGATGCCTGCAGACCGAAATAGTTATCTAAATAAAGACCCCGCTTCGAGCCATTTCGGGGCATAGCTCCCTCTCCTTATAATATTTCTATCAGGCAACTACTGCACTGTCACTTTTCGTGACTGCGACTGACTGGCTCGTCTTCTATCAAAATTACATTGGGGGACAACGAAATGACATTTAAATGCCATGACACACGGTCCTACGCACACACGTTGGAGTCGTAGCTTTCCGAAATCCTTTTGGTTTGTGTTAGGAGCTGGTAACGGTGAATTGTGTGTGTGTGTGTGACGCCGGCCCACGTGGAACTTTAGTTCCAGACTCATTGCCATTGGCGGAGCAGATGTGACGTGAAACGTCAGGTTCAAGCGTGAATCACTTACCGAAACAAATCCCAATCCGAATTATTTTCAACGCATTATAGCCGTACAGGTCCATCTGATGAATTATACATGTTGAAAGTCCAACTGGCACAGTAAACGAAGAGCAGTGGCGCAAATCCTTATGCAATTGTTACCGTTGTCTTTTTTTTTGCACTGTGAGAGTCCGTTCTGAGTATCCTTTATGCGTGTGAATAGGTTTATATACAATCCCATTTTGTGTTATGCATTTTAGCTTGCTGTGCACTTCCACAGCCTTCAGGCCAACATTCTTTCTAATGACATTTGAGACGTTTTTTGTTGCAATCTCCTTCGGCACTCGTGTGATTTCGTTAATAGAAGTGGCGTCTATTAAAGTAGCGTTTCACTGTGGCTCACAGTCAAACTATTCATGGTGTTCAGCAAATACCCATTACAGAGTTCTTCTTATGGATTAACTCTTGGCTGTGGCTTAAGCATTAAAAGGTTCGTGGTTTTTGCATCAAACAAGAAAACACATTCTTCCTCTAAAAATCATTTTAATAAGATTCCCATTGCTCCCAAAGAAAAGAGAACAACGTTTTGTATTAGCCATGGGTATTTACAATGCAGAATTGTTACACAAAAGGCAAGTCATACATTGTGAAATTCAAAATGAATTTCCTTTTGAAGAAGAAAAACGTAACTTGATAATAACAGTGGGGAGGAAGTAGCAGAAGTGTGAACCTATCTTTTGGGCCAGTTGTGCCGGAATCCTCTGTAGAAAGAAAGCGAGGGCAGAAAAAAAAACCTGTTCAGACAATTGAAGACAATCTTAAACTCATTTAAATAACTATTCAAATCATTACCTATCAGACTTTCCAGGCATATAGGACATGCTTCTGTTCCCAGCGAGGTTTGGTTTATTACCCCTAGGATTTTTCTTCAGGGGAAAATGTTTGTAAGTCATATTGTCCAGGAAGATACATTTGGCATTCAGGGGACAAAAAATAAATGTATACAATAAACTAAATTACCTTTTTAGTGGGATCATGGTAGGGCTTGTTTGGATCAAAGTGCATACCACCCCTGGCATTGGCTCCTGCAATTAATACAGATTTATTTAAAGATATTATACAAAATATACAACAGGGGTCGTTAATAAGCAAACCAAATCACAACACACACACGAGAGAGAGAGAGAGAGAGAGAGAGAGAGAGAGAGAGAGAGAGAGAGAGAGAGAGAGAGAGAGAGAGAGAGAGAGAGAGAGAGAGAGAGAGAGAGAGAGAGAGAGAGAGAGAGAGAGAGAGAGAGAGAGAGAGAGAGAGAGAGAGAGAGAGAGAGAGAGAGAGAGAGAGAGAGAGAGAGAGAGAGAGAGAGAGAGAGAGAGAGAGAGAGAGAGAGACTTACCCCACCCATACCTCTGTGAGGTAAGGGTGGGAGTTAAAGTTTATTGTGAGACCACCCTACTCTTTGGGCCCCTGGATATTCTCTGGGTGTTTGACCCCAGGTGAAATCTTTTTGGATCACCCCTGATATACAACTCCAATCCCATTGCATGTGCGGTTGCGTTTATAACGTGGATCAAAGTGGACACCAGGAAATGACGCTCCTTATAAGCACATACCAGCGAAGACTTTGAGGTTGGACTGGCTGTAGTCAAAGGGTTTGAAGTCAGGCTGGGGAGGTGGGCTCTTCTCCGGGGCCTTCTGCGGGGACTTGGTCTTCTTGGGGGGTACAGGAGTCGACTCTCCGGCCTCACTGGGCATCCTCTCCCTCTTCTTCCCTTCACCGTCCTCCTTCTTCAACGCCGCCTCCTAGGGTAGGTCATGAAAAGGTTGTTAACTCTAAGGTTTCGATTAATATTGCAAAGGAACAAAGAACCACGACAACCTGATGCACCCATTTTAGATTTGGCATTTCTTTTGATTCATTTGGTCCATGGTACATTCGGACATGCCCCATTTTGATTGAATTGTCTTCCATGGAATAGAGCAATTTCCCCTCTCATTTCACTGTGAAAACGCCAGCATGGATATTAATGCCACAATTCTGTGACCTTGACAAACAGTGACCCATTTCCAGTTCATGGATAAAGCTTGATAACTTCTGAATGAATTGCGCACATGGTGGAAAATGTCAATTTTGACTTCGATTTCTATTCACCCAACTATTGCTGTGTGACTTGAAACAATTTGCTTGTAGAAACAGTGTTTGAAGGGTCAACGGTTGAAACACGAGACAGGATTTGCATGACAAACATGCACGCGATAAAAAAGGACAAACCTCTGAAGAGTAGCTTGTTGGCGATCAAGGAAAAGCCACTGTCACTGCAAAGTGACGTGTTTCAGTGCAACAAGGGCAAATGGCAAACTATTGTAGCAGAGCCACAGAAAACACAGGGAAACATACTGTCCCACTTCACAGCCCTTCATACAATGACAGACGTGTCATTACATAATTCCCAACTGTCTTTTTGGTCTGGCACCACCCTGAAGGCGGGCATCGTAAGCTGGATTTAGGCAAACACGTTTAAAAAGGCACAATGAGCGGATCCCAGAAATATGGTGACCCTGAGCATCGTTGCACTGTAAAGCGGGCTAATGCCATAAGCCCCCCAAAGTGTGATGAATTGCTGAGGCACACAACAGATGACGTGGGGAAGAGAAAACCATCCTTAGCTTGTGCTTCTGTTAACATCTATGCCAGGGCCGACCAGCAATGGTTTGGATGCACTAATTGAAAAGATTGTTGAAAATGATCTTTAGGGCCGTCAACGTTTAACAAGATGAATACGAAAACCTTACCACGATAAACGTTTTTTGGAGCAATTGAATCACGGTAGACTTTAGCGGCGGCTACATTTGCGAGGTATTGATGTGTTGATTACATCCAACCCGTGGTGCACTCGGTTGTTAATCAGCAACTTGCAATGCAAACAACTATCAAAGAATGACCCTCAACCCTTCACACACAAAACTACAAGTAGATTGTACTAGTATTTTATACTTTGATTAATCACTGCCTGAACTGTGATTGACTTGATTAAAATGTGTTATTGTTTGACAGCCCTAATTATTTTCCTTCCAATTGTATCGTGCAGGAAGGAATAGTGATTTATAACTCATAACTAATCTATTCTTCTCTAATAACCTAACCTTCATTTCTCCTTTGTTCTGCTGCCATTTTATGTCTGCCCATTCTGCACTTATTGCAAACTACCAATAACCAGGTTTCCTCTTGGATTTGGGGAGTCTTCCCCCTCACCCCTTGGAGAGTTTAAGGTTAGGGTGTATCATAACGAGGTGTTCCCTTTGAGAGGATTAGTCATTAAGGTTCATACAATTAATAACCGACTCGAATGCTCGAGAGAAACTCACGGCGACTTGCTGGCGGACGGTGGGCACGTCCTTCAGGGACTCCTGGTAGTCGAGCTTGGCCTTCTTCCTTTCCCCTGGGAGAGGCAGAAGGAGAGAGACCGTGATGAGCCACAGACACCGTTACACGGTGGGGGGGGTCTCAGATGGAGAAGGGCGATTTGACGGAGGTCCTTACCAGCGGCCTTCCTGGCCTTGTCCTTGCTCTTCTCCCTGGCAGTTCGCTTGACCTCCAGCTCCTTCTGCTGCTGCTCAACGCTCTGCAGCTTCCACCTCTGGCTGATCTGTGGGTCCCATGAGGAGAAGACATGAGAACGAGCGAGCTTTGGTTCAGGTCTAACTCATTGATGAAATCGGGTTTTATGTGGGGTGTACTTTGTTTTTTTCCAGAACACTCATCTTCTGGAGGACTTTGTTATTTTACAAATTGGTTCAAAATGCCTTATCCCTTCCTACTCCTTCATGAAATATATGTCATATTTACTGCAAGTCGCTTTTGAGGAAACCATCTCCCCAACGACTCAGTAGGGGACAGTAAGACAGATCCTTATTTAGCAAGGGATGAACAAAAGATGGCACATTACCTCGTAGACTTTGGAAGAGGGGTCCTGCTTAGCGGTTTTGTTGACGTGCACATCAGCCAAGGGCAAGTACTACAACCAGAGCATGACAACAACAACAACAACAACAAAAACACATTTAATTGTCGAACCAGACATCCTAATGACCGCTAACTGGTAGAAGCAGAAGCCCCCGCAGACCGCGTACCATTCTGAACGGGTTCTGGAAGGACTCGATGATGCGGCCGGCTTTCTGTTTGGCAACGCTCAGCACGGCGCTCCCAGTGGTGAGGTCCTATGAATGAATAAAGAGAGAGAGAGAGAGAGAGAGAGAGAGAGAGAGAGAGAGAGAGAGAGAGAGAGAGAGAGAGAGAGAGAGAGAGAGAGAGAGAGAGAGAGAGAGAGAGAGAGAGAGAGAGAGAGAGAGAGAGAGAGAGAGAGAGAGAGAGAGAGAGAGAGAGAGAGAGAGAGAGAGAGAGAGAGAGAGAGAGAGAGAGAGAGAGAGAGAGAGAGAGAGAGACACACAATTTGTGAAGATAATAACGTTCAAGCAGGCGCCTGGAATCAGGGAGGGTCAAGAGTCTGCAGATTCCCCCTCCCACCGATCAGCAGGCAGGCCGTCTCCACTGACGAGCGCGCCTCCCCCTCAAGAGGAGTCGGTGGACCAGATCAGTCCAATCACGCCAGCGCCGTGATGCGTTTGGAATTAAACGAAGCCTACGTTGTCGGCCCACGACGACGACGACGACGGCACCCTGGTTGGGGCCCGTCGCGCCAAAACACACACTGAAACGCGACGCCGGGCGTCTACCTCAAAAATGGTGACTTTGGCGCGAGCGACGAGCCCGGTGGCGTCCGGGGTGTCCATGTCCGTCTCCGGTTCTGCCTCGGAGACGAGCGCCCCCTGCTTCTTCTCCTCAGGCAGCTCGGAGGACGCCGCCGCTACAAAGCACAACGACAAAAGGTTGGTTTACCACGTCACCGAAACCGTCGGAGCAGATTCAAACTGGAAGCCATTTTGTATTCGCTGCAGGGAGTTTCCCCCCTCACTCGTTCATCCGGCTGCACGCATGCCGCCCACCCCGAGCGTGAGAGCGAGAGAATTGCCTGACCAGATGATGAACATAGAGGCTCCATCGTTAGGTAATGGGCATAGCATACCCAGCCAAAACAAGATTGATTGAGCCGATTGTCGTAATTACATGTAATGACCCCGATGTTTTTTGATGACCCCACTGGTGAAAACACCAGTCACCGGTGATTGGTGTTTTGCGCCGTTTCATTTAACCTCGTCACATCGATTGCCCTTTGGGATCAATGCAGCTCGTACCCTCTCCTTTTGTTGCTGTACATTAACATCACAGCATACTTCGATACATACTCATGGTCATCACGGAGACCTACCGTCTGGCAAGCACACTGAGCCATCGCTCTCAGACGTCCTGGATGTGTCGTGTGGACCGAACAAGGTTCCTTCCACCTGGGAACGCAATGACGGGACGTTTAGTTTACGATGCCTGCCCTCCGTGTCCCGTGTCACATTCCATTAAGGTTTTCACTCTCAGATCCTCCGTTAAAAACCGACCTTCTTAATCGGTGTGAAGCCTTTCTTTGTCTGCGCAACAATCTCAGCCTGTGGGGAAGATGAAGAGAAAACAAAAACAGTTCTTCACGTACACTCTTGAGCATGGGTGGTGCCCGGGGGCCCATTCAAGCTGGGAGAACGGGCCCGTCCCTGTGTGCCGTGGTGTACGGGGCTGGACGGTGCTCACCTTAAGGAGGGGCATCTCTCTGGCCTGCTGCACCAGGAGGTGGAGTTCGTTCACCTGCTGGCGCACTAGGGGAGGCACGGGGTTACAGCAGGCGATGATGCCCTGGGGCTCCCTGCAGGTTTACACAGTGAGAGTAGAACAATTATAAACTGGGTTCGACACGGGTGTGTGCGTGTTTGTGTATAGATGGGTACATCCCACAGGCATTATAGTAGTTGGTTGTCGAGTGTGTGTGTGTGTGTGTGTGTGTGTGTGTGTGTGTGTGTGTGTGTGTGTGTGTGTGTGTGTGTGTGTGTGTGTGTGTGTGTGTGTGTGTGTGTGTGTGTGTGTGTGTGTGTGAGACGGTTTAAGCAGCCCCAGAGCCTAATCAACATGACTCGGGCGAGGCTGGTTAACCCAGCCCTTAACAACACACACACACTCCATTGTTTTACTTGAATGTTTTGCCAACTAGCTTGCTAGTCCCTCCAACACCAGGGATGAACGTACTTTGGCAGCTCCTCTGCGACCTTGATCATCATGTGATTAGGCAGGACGTATCTGAAAAAGGGTAGAGAAGATACATTTGAAAAACAACCAGTCAGGGGGGGTTATGAAGGTTTACAGCCGACCTGGTCGTTTCGATTCTTAAAGCGCAGTGGCGTACTGTTGTTGGGGTCAGCGGGGCCAACGGAGAACGGACTGCATTTTCCTACAGAGCCCTTCTAGTCGCCGGGCTAGAAAAGCACCATCAAATCACTTTAATGGCCACCTCTCGATCATCCATCTGCTCACGTGCACGTGGACACACACAAACAATGATGTCATGCCACGGCCATGAGGTTGTCATTAGCGGGGCAGGCAGGGAGGCCAAGTGGCTAGCTGAAGGACACCTCAACGGCCCTAGAAAGAGCCGCAGGATCAAACTGGCAACCGAGGAGTGGGATAGCTGATGGGCTGAGGAGCTGGGATGAGCTGTAGTGTGCCGCTATTTTGAGGCATACCATACGTGGTCAAAATGTTAAATCCACAAAGATAAGAGTTAATTCATTAAAACGCAGCAATAAAGAGTTTCAATTTGTTTTGAAGTTACTTTGGAGTCTCCATCCTTGGTGGTGTGCGTTGCATGCCATTTCTATTTAATTGTAAACCTAGACTTTCTTTGCTACCTTAGCTCTAGTGTACTTATCACTACTATGCCGATTTCTGTGCTGGGTAGATGACCCTAGCCTCATCCCCAAGAACGTGTATCTGAGCTACATGAGCTATGGTGGAGCTGCGGTGTTAAGATGGCTGCCGGCCGGCCTACCCGGTGCTCTCGTCCTCCTGCCGGGCCAGCTTGTCCCTCCAGGCAAACAGCAGCCTGAAGGCGCTCAGCTGCTGGGTGTTGAAGGCCCTCTTCTGCCTCCTCTGGAGCTCCTGGTACGACTCCTCCGTGAAGATGGGCTTGCTGTATTTCTGGGTGGTTGGTCGGGGTCGGGGTCGGGGTCGGGGGGGGGGATGGATGAGTGGACGGATGAAAGGGCAGATTTGAGTATAAGAAAGAAAGAAGTACAAATACAAACTGAAACATTTCATTAAAACGCTAATGTGGACACGGCACATGTAGATAAGGTAATGCATATAAAAAGGTTTGATTACTGTAGGTTAAAGGTCATTACCATTACACTATTCAGTCATTTGTTCAAATTTAGATTTAGGATGATTTATATACATGTCATTAATGAGCGGGTAGGAGCCAAGCATCTTACTCAAGGAGGCCTACCGGGAGGCTGCAGACAAAATGTTAGACAGGAAATCACCTTGAGGGAGATGTCTTTGCTCTTGTTCCAGACGCTCTGCAGCAGGGCAGGCTGGCCGTGGTTGAAGTCCAACAGCTCCACCCTCAGGCGGTCGTAGATATAGAGCAGGTAGTGGGTGTCAGCCCTCGCATACTCAAACATCTCCTCTGGCAGAGGCCTGCACGCACACGCAGACACATGCACACGCACACACACAATTTATGAAGCCTGAATGTACGCTAGGAGAGTGAACTTGTTTGTTTTGGTCAACATGCTAATGTTCCAGCCAGTTCGACACAACAACTCACTACCATTTTAGTGACGTTCAGCGCATTAAAGTCATTATTCTCCCCCCCCCATCCCCCCCCCCCCGCCAACCCCAGGACACAGAAGACAAGGAGGAAGGTCTCCCCTACCGGATCCTCCAGTCGGCCAGCTGGAAGCGTTTGTCTGACTGCACGTTGCAGAGCTGCTTGAGCAGGTGGTCCAGGGAGTGGCGCGCGTGCTGGAGGGCGCGGCTGGCCTGGTGGGTGTCGAACATGTTCACCACGTACAGGCCCAGGTCCTTCTGGAGCCACTCGATGTCAGAGTCCGCGCCGTGGAACACCTGGCACGGCGAAACGCATGGGTGTTCATGTAGGGTGGGTTTCCTCTTAACAAGGACGGCGCTCAGGACAACAACAAAGGGTTAGGATTGCTTTTGGTCGTTTTGAACCACAAAACCACGCGGGATGTTGAAATGATTGGCGTGGCAGCGTTTTCGTATCGGTGTGTGTGTGTCGTGTTTGCGTGTGCCACGTCTTGCGGGGATGACATGGCGACGAGCGGATGCTGGAACAAGACCGCACTCATTGCATGCGAGATCTGACGTTACGTTTTTGTTATTTCATATCGTTCGTTGTGGCGCGTTTTGGACATTCTTGTGAATATTTCGGAATCGGAACGTGAGAACAAAAGCGTCGGTCACCTTGACGACGTCGGGGTCGGTGAAGACCTCGTTGAGCAGGTACAGCTCCCCGCGGAGCTCCAGGGTGTCGATGATGTAATCCTGCTCCCTGGTGGAGATCTGCATCAGGCAGGTGAGGCCCAGGTAGCTCCTGTACGAGTGATGCTGGGACGGGGACACAGGAAGACAGGATGTGGGCAACAATAGTAGTAGGCATGACTGAGCATTCTGCCACAGTGAGCGAATGGAGGTGCACTTCCTTTGAGGTGATGGGAGTCTTTTTTTTTTTTTATCAGGGCTCAAACACAGACTGCATCATTTCCTGTCTGGGAGACATTTTGTCTCATAGCTTTGTCAAAATGTATGTCTGCACAGGCGTTTGTATTCCTTTACCTTGTACTTTTATTATACATACCTCTTTAATTATTTTCTGCTATGGTTTGTCCTTAGAACGTCAAGAATGATCCCTGCCTATCTCTCTCTGAAAGGCTTTTGTGTTTGAAGGGTGCTGTGTAAATTGACATGTCTAAATATCTCTATCGGAGATCCTTGAGACCGCTGGCGCCCCACATAATGATTGAATTGCAGTCTGAATACTGAGCGACTGCACGCTAGATGTTTCTGGATGTGTACCTCCAAGTCCACCGCGAACTCAGACACTTTGCACAGCGTCTCGTTCAGCGCCACCAGGTCCTCCAGGGTGTCGATGAAGGAGCACTTGGTGTCCGCCATGGGCTTAAACATCTGGACACAACAGAAGAAGAAATAAGCCAAGACACACATTTTTTTACTCTAGGTAGAGGACACCCCTGTACTTGTACCACATCATTGTATCTATATTTACGTCACATCAGCTTCATTTATGAGCAGGTAAAGGCTCAATGAAGCCTACCAGTAGACGGCAGGCTTTGGGATTCAAACTCAGAACCTTTCAATTGAGACGCACACAGAAGACACTAACCACAAGACTATCCTGTACCAAGATAATATTTCCAGCATTTAAAGCCAGGAGCATGGTAGGTTGAAAGGGAGGTAGAAGGGGGGAAAATCACACGTGTGAAGTGATTGGGGAAGCTTGTACCTGAGGTTCTGTCTTTGAGAGCAGTCTTTCTGGAAACGTCAGATGATCCAGTTCATGTTGGTATGGGTGCGCAAACCTACACAAACCAATATCACAAATTGATTATAATATATGACATGAATATGAACGACTAATAAAAACGATGTTGTTATTCTATTATACACAGATTTATAATTAATATACATGATTAATTATACAGTATATATCTTTGAAAGCCACATTACTAATAAAGTCACCAGCTGTAGTGCTTGTACATCAGAATGCATCATGGGATTTTTGTGTCAACGACATTCCGCCATATTGAGAGGACTCAAGAGTTGTCCCAGTGTGAAAAATCCTAAAATCACCGTAAACACACCGTAACCTAGGCTACTGAACACTCTGTTTGCCACGTCTCGCTCGAGAAGCGCTGTGGCAGATTCAAACACAACAACAGCCTCCCCGTTTATGACTGATTGAATGATTTCCCCATTAATTACGTCACTGCGCTGGGACGTTGCGATGCACCAGCCCTACATGAATCCATACAAACACGTGACACAGCGGAGCCTTACATGTCCTCCACGTGCTCCTGGGTTCTCTGCTGGTGGATGAAGTCCGCCAGCGCCGCAGGCACGTCCAGGTCCTCGGGTCTCTCTTTACGGATCTGCTTGTCGGTGAAATCTACAGACGGGAGGTGGGCAGAGCAAACCAATATCAACCTCCTGACTGCACTGGTGTGAGGGCATCTGCTGTGGCGTGAGGACTACCACCTACTGCACACATGAACACTGGGGAAAGCTCGGCATGCGGACGACGACGCTCAAGCAAGTCATTTCATTCACATTTGCACCGGAACACAACGTGGTTCCTTTACTGTAGTGCTGCCTTTGGGTCCAGGAACAGACCACCTTGTGGTTAGTTATAACATAATAGTAATGGAAAAATCGAAATTCGAAGAGACTAGCTCCATTTCGATATCCCAATATTACATTTGTATATTACAACAGGGACCGTGACTAACGGTGGTGGTGTTGTGAATCCTGAGTTGGCTGGATGGAAACGAGGCGCAGCTTCGCTGTAAGATGCTACAGGAGACATAGCGGGACATGTACTCGACTAGTCTCTTCATTAATGAGAAGTAAAAAAAATCCTCCTGTTAGCCTGTTCACTAGAGTCCGGTCACAATTAAGGAAAACCATCGGGACAACGCACCCTTTGTTCAAAGTTGTACAAAAGATGTAGTGTTTCCGCTTATCAAATATATATATTATTGGAAATAAAGCAACATCTGTCCCAATGTTTTTGTGGAATGGGATAGGGACTCATCCCCATGTCCTTGGGGTGGAGTCTTAAGCAGGGGTAGGCTCATTGCTGGTATTATACATGGGGGAATAGAACACTTTCATAATCCTTAATCCTACCACAGTAGTAGAAACACTTACACGATGGAAGAGGTTTGGTCGCGTTGGGCTTGATGAAGATCTTGGGGACGAACGGAATGTTGCTGTTGTCCACTTTCTCTTTGAATCTCATCTGCGGCCTGGTGACGTTCCGGGCCTGCAGCAGGCGGAACGTCTCCGAACGCCGGGGGTCCGCCCCCTGGAAGCAGAGAAATCACCCAGTGTTATCCTCTGAACTGGGCGGGAAATGGCTTCGAGGAGGCCTAGATCCAAGAGTTGTAGCCAATGGACTAATATGAAACTAGATCATATAAAAACGATATAAAACATATTAACTCATGATAAATGTGATACTATTATAACACACAAGCAACAAAATGAAAAAGGGTGCCAGCCTCATGCGTATTAATGAGAGGACACTAGAAGAAGCCAACCTTTCTGTTCCAGCTGGACACCACGATCTTGGGAGTCTGATACCCCACGGGCATGACAGGTTTCTGGCTCCGGTTCACACCGTCCGCCTCATCCAGTAGAATACCCTGGATACCAAATCAAACCAACTTTGTTGTGGCTGTTTGACCCATTTGGAAGGTGCATTTGAAATGCAACACAAAACCAAGGCAAACTACTAAACAAACATACCACTTTCTCAAGGATGACGTCATTGGAGTCCACCAACAGGTCGAACTTATCCTCCAGACCCGTGAGCTTGTTGTTGTCCCTTATGTGCGATCTGCAGCCATGGTGTTGCATTATGTTGCTCATGCTAATGTAGGGGGCGAGATGATTCAGAAGCAAGCAAGACGTTTAGTGGTCATTCGCCTCAGAAACGACCTGGCCGACACGATAGGAGAGCGCATGATTCTCACCAGTGCAAGAGTCGGTCTCCTTGAGTTTCACAGAACTCCCTGAAACCGGGGAAGCTGCGGTAGAAATCGAAATCGTCTCCAGTTTGAGGCAACGCAGCGGATGCCTTGGTCGCTGACAACACTGTACCCAATGCATACTGCAGGACATAAAGTAAGAGTTAGGCCAGACACTTGTGCAGACAGCGGATATTCCAATTCACTTTGAATGTTTATGTACTTTGCAACGTTCGTTTTCCAGTTTACTTTTTTTTTCTTACAGGTAACATCAAACGTGATATCCACCAATATTTGCATTCATCTTCACTGTCGTTTCATTTCCTACAGAGTACAAACTAAAAGGGGGCCTAACGTTGTGCCATTCGTGTTCATGGCTGAATTTGTCAGCCACGAACGTCCACGTTGTCCATGAACAGAGTGCAACACATGGGTCACCTACTTTGGTAAACGCGTCTACGTCCTTATATCCAGGACAAAAGTCCTTCGTTGCTTCACCCGCATCGTGTTCCGCCGGTTTTTCGTCCTGGGGTCCGCCGTTAGAGGAGTCTTTACTCCTGGAAGCCTTCATGTCTGATGTGTGTACATGTGAGTCGCAGTAAGCAAGCTGCTTCCTCGATATTTCTCTTTGGGTCTTGCGTAAAAGACGTAGGCTGAATAATAGCGCCGCATGTTGGACTGGAGTGGCATTATTTGTTTTAGCCTTATTTTTTTTTTAAATGTGGTTTTATATGGTTTTATCCCGAAATGATATGCTTTCTTTTTCTTTTTTACACTTTGAGCCATATACTCTGTACGAAACAATGTTAATACAAATAAAATAATAGGCCAACACATACAAATCAATTATTTTAAAAAATGTGTTCACTGTGTTTATAATTAAGATAATGCAATCAGAATTAACAAAATACGTCACGATAGGCCCTACGCATGATGCACTAATGCGTTCTCATGTTTCGCCCCTGCTACTCTCCCCTGCTTACAGCAGAGGGCAGTGTTGACTGGTAAATATTATATGCGACCTGCTGCATATTACTGCATCTATGAAACAGACCAGGTCTATTTCATTTTATGTAGCCCATGTTATAGTTGCCAGCAACTATAGGGTCATCAGGAAAACATGTGCGACACGTCAGTGTATAGGTGGAACAAACCTTTTCCCTTGATCATCCAGGTTGTAAGCTTTGCGTATGGAGCTACAGTGTGTTTTGATGTAGATAATCGATAGCATGTGAAGAGCTGTCGTCCGAGTATCGACAGGCCAACTCATTACAGATGATCTGTGGTGTGTGGAGACAAACCTCTCTTTTCCTCGCTTCCCCTTAACATCGATCTCCTCGCAGGGTTCATTCTTATTATCTTAAAAGCATCCTTGCAACACTGGCTCGGTCAATACTTCACACACAGTAGCTTCCTAGGGTGGGGTGTGGATTTAGAGGAAAGTGTCTGAACTTCAGGAGAATATGTTCACTGAGAAGACACAGTGAGCTGCCGCTAGGCCTTTAAGAAAAGCAAAGTAGAAATTGTTTGTTTTTGTCAACGGAGTAATGAAAGCAATATTCATAGGCACGATTTTAGGTCAACATTCACAACACATCATTTTTTAATACTGTTTAAAGAAAAGCCATATTATGGGTACTAACTGTATCCAATATATTCTGGAATTTCTCTCACATCCATAATAGAATGCTTAAAATCAGCCATTTAAACTTTTAATTGTGAAATTGTGTCTCTCAACATTCATAAAAACTGCAATACATTAGTGGCAAATGTCTCCTACAGCTACAGTAGTCAGAAAAAAAAAACACAAACATTTAATCAGTCAATACCCAGAGAGCGATCTCAGTGAATTAATTTTTTTATTAACTCCCTGTTAAAAAAAGAAACACAAATGCACCAAACAATATCATACATGCACAGCTTCAGTACATCAAGATCCGCTGACTAGGACGTTTCAATGTGAAAACACCGGTTAACACGATCTCCCGGAGATCACCCGATATATCGGCCCGCCGCGTGCCCAGGGATCGGCAGCGGAAAGGCCAAGCGTCGCCGTGTTCCCAACGAGCCAATCAAATACAGTTTTCGTGTTGTTGTTTTTTTTTACTCATCATGTAACACAAATGTGGGGTGGGGTTGGGGAGGGGCAACTTACAATCTCAACTTTCCTATCGCCTTTTGTGATTATTAATAAATTATGTTTTTTTTTCTTCAATTTTGTTCAGACCTGTAGTCTGAACAAAGGGATGACAGTATGTATAAAAAAGATTGAAGTGAACCGGTTATAGGCTAGGCGACTACCTTGGAACAGGTAGGTAGGGGCTGTGACTTTGCACCACAAGTGACAGCGGCTGCTATCCAATGTGTAAATCTCTGCTCATATATTTTTCAGAGGTTGGAATGGAGTACGGGGAGATTGGGCCACCATAGTTCGAGCCCCCCCTCCATTACCCCAGGCCATGGCTCCAGATCATAATACTGTACATAATAAATGGGAGTAGAAGAAGAGAGGGGGTAGGATGGAGAGGTGCGACAGTATAACCTTTCCCCACCCAACGAGTCCAGTTGGAATCCCGGTGTTTGTATCTTCCACAGCTACCCTCAAACTTCATTACACAAGTGTAAAAAAATTAAATAAAAAATAAAACGAACAAAAGAACACGAAACACAAAAGGCAAACCATCGAGAACTGTCTTTCAAATAATAATAGTCAAAAGGTAAACAACAGAACGATAACGACACAATACAGACACACGACAAAACAAAGTGGGCCGGCGGGGATCTCGCACGGCGACAGGAACCAAAGTTAATTGACAGCGTGCCGTTGTTTTGTGTTCGGAAATCCAGTAAATCAACCCAAGAACGTGCCCTTTCTTTCCAAAACAGTTCCTTTTTCCTTTAATAATGTCAGCCTGGCATGAGAGAACGAATGCACCCACCACACAAACAAACAACGGGGACTCAAGAGTCTGCACCTTCTGTAAACTCGTAATGATCAGCGACGAATGAAAAGAAAGATCCTCAACCGTAGTGCCATGTCGTACCGTCCCTCCCACCCGCACCCCCCCCCCCCCCCCCCCCCCCCCCCCGTTTGACCTTGGATTTGCCGGGTCCGTTTCAGTTCAGTTGGCTGCGTTTGCACATTGTGTTTTGACAGAATAAAAAGGGTTGTCTGAGGGCATGCCCGGAGTCGAACAATACCTTTTCTTTTGCCTACCTACCGACTACCGCAGTCTAACTCAGTTTGACAATGACTTCAAAAATGTGCTCCATGCTTTGCTTTTTGCCCTTTACCATGTGAAGTGCAAGAAATGGGTTTAACACTCTTTCCTAAAAAGCTGAATCGCCTTCCTGAAAACGCAGTCATCCACGGCACTCCCAGACAAGGTAATATGCACCCAATTATTAAGTGGATGACCCTTGTGTGTGTGTGTGTGTTTGTGTGTTGTACATGCGGCACACATTGCAAATGCAAATTCAGCCATGTACACACACATACACGCTCACCAATGCAGCCACACATGCAAAGACACACTCACACACACGTGTGCACACATACATACATAGACACACAAACACACACGCACACATACAAAGACACACACACACACACACACACATTAACTATATGCAGCACTCTTGATACAATTGTCCTGATTTAGATCTACCTAAATCGTGATAGATTAGCCTTGTGTGGGTGTCATTAGAACCATTACTCCTATGCCCTTTCCCATTTCAGCCCCTCCGGCCTGTCCTCATTTATTAAGATCTTTTAATGGCTGCTAAATCATTGCACAGGCTCGACTTTCCATTCGTCAAGTCGCGCCGGTGAGTAAACCAGGTGAAGAGATTTCTGATCATTCTGCTCCCCCGTATTGTTTGTTGGAAAAATGAAAGTCAAAGCAGCTCTAAGCACCTGAGCAAGCAGGCGTTTGACGAAAAACACAATTTCTTCTTTTAAAAAACGACGGACAGACGAAACCGATAAACCAGAGGGTTCCTTTCACAGATACACACACGCACATATATATATATATATATATATATATAAAAAATAAAATAAGACTTCATATTTAGCCGGACTGGTGTCTCAGCTGGTGGCTACATATGAGAGTCCGGACGGCAGTGCGGTGGCAGCTGTTTGAGCTCTGGGCTCGGCCAGCGGGGCCTGGCGGTGACTCGCCCGCCGCGCCAACGTTGTCTCCCGGACGGAGGACGGCAGCCATACATTAAGGAGGCGTGTCCAGCATCACTGGGGGCGTTATTGATAGGGGCGCCGCTCCGCGATGCACGCGCCGCCGCGCACACCGTGGCTTTTGTCTGGGGCTCAGGCCATTCGTCAGCTGGCTAGCGTTGTGACGGACGGAAGAACGGTGCATTCGTCCTCTCTCTCTCTCCACAGCCGATGGGGAAATGACAACGGCTGACACGGGTCGTTGCGGAGGGAGGGGCGGGTTTGGTCTGAGATCGTCCGTCTCTGATGTGCGACCTTGTGATGAACCCCATAGGTTTAAGGATAATATGGCACAAGACCCTCTGTTGAAAAAGAAACCGAGTACAATAATCTCCAAAAGGCACAAAGGGGGGATGGGATGGGGGGGGGGGGGGGGTTACGGGTGAATGAGTATGTTCTCACATGCCACAATGTAGAGAAGAGAAACATGTACGTAGGCCTCCACTACGTAAATATGTAAACATATTAAACGTAACTCTGCAGCGAGAGTGTTTTCGCACACAAGACGCGCTTGAAACGGTGGACGATGAGAAAAATCCAAATATTAAAAAAAAACCTTGAAGAGAACGGCGAAGCGATAATGCTGAGGCTCGGCGACGTGAACGGGCAAGTAAGGCAATCTGTGAGCTGCTGTGGAGGACGCCAACGCTAACCCCATCCACAGCGCTCCCCGGTAACGAGAACAACAAGGCCTGGCAAGCCTCCGCAACTTCTGCTGCCTCTCAGCCAGAAAACACTTTTTAAACAGCACACACTCACCTCCGCATTGAGGGGAGGGGAGGGGGGGGGGGGGGGGGGGGGGGAGACAAGACCTCATTGGCTTTCACAGAAAAGGAAACCCGACACACACAAAACACGACCGTGGTAAAGGTAAGAACCAAACGAAGAGGGGGTGGCTCCGTCGTGGTGTCATGAGGTCGAGCCGAAGGCGGACGTCGCAACGCTCAGGATCAGCGCGAGAGGGGAGATGTCTGCGGTCCACGCTGCCGAGCCCCGCGCGCTCATACCTGCAACCAGACGCAAAGGAAAAAGAAGAGAAACTCGTTACGGAGATAAAGTGGTAAAGACGCCCTGGGATCTGAGACGCAACCGTATTACTGTACCGTAAAAAACGTGTCACAAGTGGAAAGCCGGTGACACTTGGGATAAATCAGCCGTGCTCAAAATGGGTACATTCCATTTTCCCGTGCCTGTTTATGCGGCTAAAGCGTTCCAACTTTCTTGCAATATCCACCTGCTGTTTCTGAAGAAATAACACTTTCATTTTTTTCTCATTTTGAATCTGGCAACCTGAACAAGCTGGCAAACAAGCCGAACACCTCCCCAGACTCATGAAGAGGCATACTATTATTCTCAAATAAATCGTCATCCATTCCCCTTTCAAAACGCAGAATATCAACATTGCAAATGAGCATTTAGAGGACAGGAGGAGGGAGAATTAGCCCCGGAGTCCCGCAGGACAGTAATAGCACGAAGGCAGAGAAACAGGGGGGAAGTCGAGCTCAGAGACAGAGATGGATTGTAGAGAATATTTCTGCAGAATACGAGCAGAGGGGGAGAGAGAAAGAGAGAGAGAAAAGAGAGAAAGTGCGAGAGATAGAGAAAGAGGGCGAGCGAGCGAGAGAAAGAGAGCGAGAGAGAGAGAGAGAGAGAGAGAGAGAGAGAGAGAGAGAGAGAGAGAGAGAGAGGCCTGACGGGGGCTGCAGGCTCGGGAGAGGAGTTATAAAGTCACGGGAGGACGAAATGTCCCTGTCAGCTTTTCACAAGTGTTAAGTGACTTCATTTACAAGCGGGCAGGAAACGAGCTCCGGCTTCTTCTGAGGACTCGGTGAATCATCCTCCTCCTCCTCATCATCATCATCATCATCCTCGCGCTTAGCCCTTTTCACACGTGCTTCTATTCCAAAATGACTGCCTAAGACCTCAGGATTAGCATCTAGTTTGTCCGTTTCCCGCCTTCTCCCTCCCACAAAATACGCTGCTGTGATGTATAAACGGCTTGATTTAACTGTGCACGTCGCTACACCGTTTTGCACCGTTTACACATTGAAACCATAACCTGCGGACGGGAGGGAGGGAGGCGGGACAGCCTAGTGCTGAGAGTGTTTGGCTCCCAGCCCGAAAGGTTCTGGGTTCAAACCCCAACGGCAAGATTCCCTAATGTATCTGGGATAAAATAATGAACTCTAAGTCTCGTTGGAGAAAATGGCGTCTGGAAAAAAATGGACGTAATACCAAAAGGTAACTGTACTGTTCAGCGGTGTCCCAAAGCCTAGGCTGCAGCTTTCGTAGCGCGAGTCCTCGGTAGAACTGACCTACAAAGGAGCTTCGGTCACACGGAAATGAGACGGGTCTCACAAAGCTGTAGCCTGCCGTGAGGTCACCGTAAAGGTGCTAAATCTTACATTTACAAGTAGATACGTGTATAACGGACCTTATTCTTCTGGACTCATTTAACATATTAAAATAACGTCCGGAGATGTGGACGCTGCTTTTAGGTTTCTCGTCGCCACTTTTCTTTCCACGTGTCCCCTGTCGCGCGCGTGCGCGGAGGAGTGCGTCTGACAAGGACACACCGGTTGCGTCCTTTCGAAATTCCGTCGGAGCGAGGGCTGCAGCCTGTGGGGGCTTTGGGACACAGGCTTCGGTGGCGCGTTTCCTCATCAAATACACCACGTACTGGTCTGATGGATGTGTATGGGCTCGGAGGGTGGGCCGAGCCCCCCCCCGCTCAGCGCCTGGATGTGGATGACGTAGATGTCGTCCTCAAGGAGGGTCAGCTCTGCGGAGGCGTTGACCGTCATCAGCGTGGTCACCTCCTTGTGTTTCTGCCTCCTGTAGGACACCTGGAGGGGGGGAGGGGGGAGGGAGGGCGGGCGGGTGAGGGATTGAGGGAGAGAGAGAGAGAGAGAGAGGGTGAGGGTGATAGAGAGGGAGAGAGAGAGAAGGAGAGAGGGAAAGAGAGAGAAATAGAGAGCAGGGAGAAAGGGAGGGGAGGGAGAGAGGCAAAGAGTAGGGGGGAGAGAGAGACAGAGAGAAAGGGAGATACAAGTTAAGAAACCAGACTGTGTATAAGTCACAGGGACAGATTCAGGGGGCAGCACTTTAATGGTTTCACGGTTCGTATCCTCTTTGTTAAGACTTATACACACAAATCTACCTGGTAACCGGTGACCTCAGACTCCAGGTCCATGGCCACCACAGGTTCCCAGTAGAGAGACAGCAGAGGACCAATCAGAGTCCACTCAATATTCAGCGGGGGCTGGGCTGGTGCTGGTTAGGAAAAATAACCCACCAAACACTTTAGATGCAAACACTTGACTTGCCAGGCAAAAGGTGACTTCTGTGTAATACAGAGCTTTTTTTTTAACGAATGCAACTGAGATTTTTTAGTCCGGTCGTACCGTCGCACACCTAGGTCAAAAGTTCCCCTGGAGGCGATGTTTGTACTGATAAAAGCATGTATTACCATGTCACCATCGCGTCGAACATCTATTTTTCCTACAAGAAACAATGGATGCTCTCCCAGGAAAGCGACAGCATTGAGTGCCCTGACTCAAAGGAGAACAATATGTCACAACACATTAACCTTTCTTTAGTGTGGCTGCGACACGGCTAAAAATAGACCGCCCTAGAGCTCCTTCGAGTGGGATAACCTTTGCATCTCCCAAACTTTGGAGCGATGACCCATTGCGTGCCATACAGCGACTGAAATTACCACAACTATCCCCGGTCTTATCTCGGGGCAACAGGGTTAGGGCTAGGGGGTGGGGGGGGGGAGTGGGGGAGCAAACACACTCACTGGGCTTTTTGGTGGTGGCGTTGATGGCAGACAGGAAGGGGCCGGTGCCAGCCGTGTTGAAGGCGCTGACGGTCAGGAAGTACTGCGTGCTCCCCACCAATCCCCTCACGGTGACCGTGGTCTGGTTCCCGGGGACCCGCACCTTGCCCATGGTTTCGGGTTTGGTGTCGTCCTCCCAGTAGGCCACCTGTTGCGGGACGCCCGAGACGGCGTGAACACGGTGACATCATCACCACCCTCGACGGCTCTTTACCCGGTCGCGGGGAGTTCATTCGACGGCGGTCGTATTGAAATGTTGTGTTCAAACCGAATCCACACTTTGTCGATATTCATTTAACACTTAGCGCTGGTTCAGGGGATCGAACACGCGACCATCCTGTTGTCTGTCTGGACAGTTCCTTTGACTTTAAACCCACAGCGGTCCTTTTACAGTTACTCTGCATTACGAGAGAGGCCGTTTTAAATACGTTAATCCGATACAAACCCGACGAGCTCTTACTGCTTGCGTTGAGATAAAGGCACGCAAAACTAGAAAGACAAACAAATATAAAGCAAAAAACTAAAAGGACAAGAGTTGGCACTTCTCATGTTGTTACAATTTAACTTGACCTTTCTTTCTCTGTATTGATAGCTGCTCCCAAACATAAATGTAATCACAGAGTAGCAGTTTGTTTTCTTTGTGAGACTTTATATATGAAATGTGTGTGCATGTGAATGTGTATGTGCGTACATATACGCACATACACATGCACGTATACATACATACGTATGTATACACGTATATTGATTTAATGCTTTCCATTGAAATACCAGTACAATATGACAGTGTAACGCTGGAAGAATGTCGGGGGGACGTTTAAGAAGAAGAAAAGAGCATGCTGATAATGACTTCTTTCCTTTCTTTGTATTCTACAAAAGGTCCAATATATATTTTCTGTGCGGGTGGTATAATTCATCTGCTTTGAAAAGCATCCATCCCTGAAAAAGCTATTTCCATAGCGACACAGGCTCCGAAAGTAAACGGCATTGAGACGCACACGCACACGCACACACACACACATACACACAAGGGGAGACGGCGGGGATTTGAATGCGTGTTACGTAAAATAAAAAGAAACCTTGCAATTATGTATTTACATTTAAACGGGGCCAAACAACACACACACCTCGTAGCCCAGAACTCTTTCAGCGCGGAAAGACACCGTCTGCCAGTTGACTTCAATCTCACAGGCGGAGACACTTCTGGCCCAGACCCCCACCGGCATGTCGCTTGGCTCTGAAATGACACACACACACACAGACACACACACAGACACACACACAGACACACACACAGACACACACAGACACACACACAGACACACACACACACACACACACACACAGAGACACACACACACAGAGACGCTTTACTGCCTGTCTTCCCTCAGAGACATGGCGGGCTGAAGAACGCATCCTTCAAGTGGTTTTGAGTGTCAAGTGACACCATGGAGATCACTGTTAATGCCTTGTTATGACATACATCTGCAGGTCACAGAGTGGTGATGATAGTGATGATTGATCAAATATGAACACACATGCTCTTATATATGATATATGGGTTTTCAATATATATTATATGTGCTAGCATAATATGTAACATCAAGAGATTCTAATTCTTTTTACTGGCAAAAATAATTTTCCACAAGACTTCTAACAAGGGTGTTGCTTGGTGATCTT
Organism: Lota lota; assembly: GCA_026745465.1. NCBI lineage: Eukaryota > Metazoa > Chordata > Actinopteri > Gadiformes > Lotidae > Lota > Lota lota. The sequence continues at coordinate 113,180 of JACYXH010000415.1, read as the reverse complement.
GTTTTTCTCTTGCCCCATCATCGTTAATGACCCACCAATCAAACAAGACATATTTTCCCGGCACCAGTCCTCAAACAAAAGCGGCGTGATTACTGTTCTTCATCACACAATGTTAAAACAGTCCTTTTGCACTCTACTAGCGAGCTCAAGCCAGCTCTGACAACCTGTCAATGCTAGCAGACTCAAGATATATTTTAAAGCCATGTAGCAACAGCCATGTAGGGCTCTGATAGCGGCATCAAAAGCTGTGTAGCCCTTTGGTAACGTGCTCAAGCTAGCTCTTACAGCCGTGTAGGCTAGCTCTCTGCTAACAGCTAACAGCCGCAAGGGCAGCACAGGCCAACAAAAATACAACTCAAATCAAACAAGCAAGTTCTAACAGCCGCATATCTCCCTGCTAGCAAGTTCAAGCTGGCTAAAACAGCCATGCAGGGCTCTGCTAGCAAGCTCAAAAGCTCTGGTAGCGAGCTCAAGCTAGCTCTCACAACTGCATAGCTCTATGCTAGCAAACACAAGTCAGCTCTAACAGCCGTGTAGCTCTCTGCTAACAAGCTCAAGCTAGTTGTAACAGCGACTCAGCTCACTGCTAGCCATCTCAAGCTAGCTGCATTTACCTGTCTCCGCCGAGTAGATGGTCACCACGGGGCTGAAGGGCCCCTGGCCCTTGATGTTGTAAGTTCCAACCTTGACGTGAAACGGCGAGAAGGGCGCGATGCTGTCATTGCGATAGACGTAGCGGGCCGCGCCGGGGACGGAGGTGGCTACGTGCGTCCACGAGATGTCCCCGAAGGCGCGGAAGGCGATGATGTAACCGAAGCTCTCGCCATTCTGCAGTTCTTCAGGGACAGGCTGAGAGTGAAGCACAAAACTATAGTGATATTAAAACACATACAAAAGGCTCACAGCATGCACACTGCGGGGCTAACTACACCCCTACCACCCCCACCTCACGATGCCGATGACTGCTAGCGCAAAGCCACACTTAGCTTTCCCCACCTGCCTGGCTTAATGACAGTAAGGAGTAGAATGGCGTTGAAAAGAAAAGGAAAAAAAAGAAGCTTATTATAGAATGTGCCCACGGCATCAGAAATTAAAAGTTATTTCCGCATTCGGTGAAATTAGACGAGTCAAATAATGACGACTGTGGAAGCTTTATACCTCTAATGACTAATTTAACATTCGCAATTCTGCTCGGCGTCCACACCAGCCCGCCTCACTTCCCAGAGAGATTTGTGCATTGCAGATTTGACAAAAGCAATAACCGCACGCTCACACGAACGCTCACACGCACACGCACACGCACACACACACACACACATCCAGGGCTCATAAATGAAACAATCCCTCCGTCATGCTCAGTGTTGTTGCTTCCACCCACCAACTCTTCCCTCACACTCCCCAGCTCGCAAATGACAACCGACGGAGCTTCAAGATTCAATTGGCACGGCATCTTAACGACCCCCACGTGGCAAAAGGCGCAGATTTCCCGAATTTGATTTAGCGTTTTAAATAACAGGTGTCTCCTTCAGCGGTCCTGATGCTGCGGCTAAGGGATGATGTTCTTTTGGCGTGGGGGGGGGATGGGGGGGGGGGATGGGTGGAAGGTGAGACATAAGGCGACTTACCTCCCAGGTGATCACCAGCTCAGATCTGCTCCCGCCACCTCCGTTCACGTCCTGCGGTGCGGCGTCGGGAACTGCGCGTGGACATACATGAAGGTGGGTCATGGCACCGATAACTGGGTTTCTTTAAGGGACCAATCACGTGGGGGTTCACACCATTACTGTCCGGAAGATCGTTCAAGACCGCTGGCGTCAGTGAAAAACAACACTGGCAGTCCGACGGGCCGGATTACCTTGTGGTCAGGCCACGGCGGCGTTCGACAACCAGCAGAAAGGGTTCTTGGTTCAAACCCCCAGTGTCCACAGTCTACCTGTAGGCATCCTCGAGCAAGATGCCGGCCTGCGCATTAATGACGGGCACTTAAGACTCGCTTCGGATAAAAGCGCCTACAATACGGCACTTCACTTTTTTTTAATTATCCCTGCCTGATCTCACACCATGTACCTCTGCAAATGAACGCCCATGGCTCTCGGAGGTTCTAGACATTGATTTGTCCATATGCTGAAACAGTGGGATAGTTGGGCTGAGAGGAAGTAAAACTTAAGACGGATATAGCCAGGGAACTGGAACGCGGTGGAAATGTCTCAGAGCCAAGTGCTGTCAAGGATCTCATTTGACTGCACATTGTGCACCTCGTGGAGCCTGATTTCCACGCTCAACGGGTCCTCCCGTGTGGCTGATTGCACCGCGCCAAACGAAACGCAAAATATATGTTTCTTCACTTCAGAAACCAACGTGTCACAGTGTCAATTTAAAGGTCTTGTGCGCTTTTTTGTTTGTTTCCTTCTTTACTCAGAGGATGTGTTTGCGGTGGAGGAGGAGGAGGAGGAGGAGGAGGAGGAGGTGTTGGGGTAGAGGAGTGAACTTGGCTCACCTGCGTCTTCGGTCCTTGTCTTGGCGCTGACGGGGCTGGGTGCTCCCACACCGACGCTGTTCCTTGCCAGCACCCTGAACTCATACTCCACCCAGGCATTCAGCTCCACCACCGTGGCTGTCAGGGTGCTGCCATCAATCACCTCGGGGACTGAGGAAGGAGGAGGAGGGGGTGGAGGAAGAGGAGGAAGAGGAGGAGAAGGAGGAGACTCAGGATTGAATGACTAAAGTATGGCACAGATTCTTAATGTGGGATTTATGAAATGAAACCATAAAATGGATCCAGCCCTCGCCCACCAGGTGCTAGCCCTCATGGATATATGATGAACATATGTCATAGTATTTACAGTATATCCACATATACGTCACTTGTGAACTAATTTCCTGTTATTTATCACAAAATCCCTCTATTTAGGGTTATTTTATTTCAAATTTCAAGTTCTTTATCTGTATGTGGGCGGGTAATGTTCAAACACAGATTCTGCCACAATTAGGAAATGAACATGCACTAATTCTAATCCCAATCCAATCCACGGATTTAGTTTTTGGATAATGGGTCACCAATAGTAGTAGTAGTACAAAACAATGTAGTCTAGTCATAGCTATCGCTATATAGATATGGCCAGGCATGGCTATCAGTATTCATGGCTATCGCTATCACTATTCATGGCTATCAGTATTCATGGCTATCGCTATCACTATTCATGGCTATCTCTAGTCATGGCTATCCCTAGTCATGGCTATCGCTAGTCATGGCTATCGCTAGTCATGGCTATCACTAGTCATGGCTATCGCTAGTCATGGCTATCGCTAACCATGGCTAAAGCTAGACATGGCTATCACTAGTCATGAATATCCCTAGTCATGGCTATCGCTAACCATGGCTAAAGCTAGACATGGCTATCGCTAGTCATGGCTAAAGCTAGACATGGCTATCGCCTGTCATGGCTATCGCTAGTCATGGCTATCTCCCTCTGTCCCCCACCTGTGCTGACTCTCTGCCAGCCCACGGTGTAGGGGTTCCTGGTCTGGATGAGGTAGATGGTGACGGGGCTTCCGTTTTCCCGGGCGGCGCTCCAGGTCAGCTGGGCGGTGTTGTCCGTCACCTCGTCCACCGTCACCGTGTCCGGGGGGCTGGGGGGGCCTGGGGCATCCAGAGAAATACACACAGGCTCAGTTGACTTCAATGATGACAAGATATTTATGATACAAGCTTTGGACGGAGGAAACGTCTCTCTCCGCGTGGCCACCTCACAACCGTTTACATTAAGCGATTCAAAGAGAGATTCACAATGCTTGTGTAAACAAGGCCATAGGCAGTGTAACACAGACACAATGTACAACAGCACCTAACTTTATATATACTATGTAAAACAGCACCACTATGCTCCCTTATACAGACAGTATAATACAATGTATAACTATACTACCTTCTACAGTAGAACACAATGTATAACTATACTACCTTCTATTGCCAGTATAACACAATGTATAACTATAATACCTTCTACAGTAGAACACAATGTATAAATATACTACCTTCTATAGACAATATAACACAATGTATAACTATACTACCTTCTATACAGTATAACACAATGTATAACTATAATACCTTCTATAGACAATATAACACTATGTATAACTATACTACCTTCTATAGACAGTATAACACAATGTATAACTATAATACCGTCTATAGACAATATAACACAATGTATAACTATACTACCTTCTATAGACAGTATAACACAATGTATAACTATAATACCTTCTATAGACAGTATAACACAATGTATAACTATAATACCTTCTATAGACAATATAACACAATGTATAACTATAATACCGTCTATAGACAATATAACACAATGTATAACTATACTACCTTCTATAGACAGTATAACACAATGTATAACTATAATACCTTCTATAGACAATATAACACAATGTATAACTATAATACCTTTTATAGACAGTAAAACACAATGTATAACAAAGGTTATACAACCAAACGAGGTAAGACACAGTGTCTCACAGCAGATTACAGCTATGCTGAATCCCTGCCAGCACACCGGCCTGACTCTATAAAAGTAGCCACAGTGAACCATTAAACACTTACTTTCAAGCTGGCCTTTACCGCCTCTTTTAAATAATAACCCCAGTTGCTTTATTGATATCCTCCCGACTGCCGATCGCTGGTTTTAACGGTGCTGTAGCATTAATAGCGCGGCGCGAGGACGGGTTGAGCCAGTCGCAGGGAGTCAAATTAAAAGGTAACGGACGAAATTTGGCCCCGGGCCCCCCAGAGGAGCGGGCCCTTATCATTTATTTTCGTTATCCTCGACGATTAAGCCGCAGTGGGTTCTAACCTCGGCGTGGTTCCGATGTCGTCCCCCCCCCCCCCCCCCCCCCCCGCTCTAATGAAGGCGTCAGCGCTTCACAAGTAATGGACCACCGGTGAGCTTTACCAATGCTAGCACAGCCCCGCGCGTTACCGCTAACCATGATAAATACACCATACACACACCCAAACAATAACAGTCTATGACTTTCTGTGTGCGTTTGGGTGGGAGTGTGTCTGTGTGGTGTGCATTTGCGTGGTGTGGGTGTGCATTTGCGTGCGTGCGTGCGCTGTGCATATATGCATATGTGTGTATGGGTTAGTGTGTGCGTGTGCGGTTGTATCAGTGTGCATGCATTCCTGTGTGTGTGTGTGTATGTGCATGCAGGTGGTTGAGTGTGTGCATGTGTCTCTATGTGCATACTGGGGTGTGTGCCTGCGTATGGAGTGTGTGCACGTGCCTGCAGGTGTGAGGGTGCTATGTGTGTGTGTGTGTGTGTGTGTGTGTATGCATGTGTGTGTATGCATGTGTGTGTGTGTGTGTGTGTGTGTGTGTGTGTGTGTGTGTGTGTGTGTGCTGTCGATATACATTAAGCCTTAACCGCACCATTCTCAGTTTGAGATATTGATCTGTGTAAAACTCATTAGAGGGTTATAAAAAAAGAGAAAAAAACGAATACGTTGGCCTCATTAATACATATTAATGAAGCACACAATCAAGCATCAATTCCTTATCCTCTTAATTATATTTCCTTGGCTGAGGTGAGAGGGTGTTGTCAGTATCTGAGGGGCTGTTGAAATAATCTGTTAATAAAGTGGACAGACTGCCAGGGCTTCTGGGCTAGGCTCAGCACAGGGGAGGATTCCACGACACGGACCGTACCGCACTCGCCCAGAGCCATAGAAGGTGTTTCATCTTTTATTTATCAACCAAAATAAAATAAATAAGTTCGGTTTGTAATTTTTCTTCAGAATGAATCTTTACAAAGCGACGAACAAAGCACCGGCCCCCATTAGGTCCCATTAGACCACAGTCGGGCTTAATGGCTTGCGGCGGTGAATCGTAGAAGCAGCTTTAAAGTCCCTTTCATCACCCACAACAAACGGCTCGCCAGGGCTTCTGATCACATCAGTAAACCCCGGTTACCTTACAATGGCGTGAACGCCCCCTTTTAGAGGCCCAGCAATGAGCAGCAAAGAGCTAAAGCTAACATTTACCAAGCCGAGCGATGTGAGATTGTATACGAGTGGATTTTGACCGCGACGTATCCCGAATCTTTCAACCACTGCCTTTATTGTCGCCTGATGATGTTGTTCAGCGTTAGCGGGGGCCTTAATTTGTTTTTTATTGACTTTTGATTCAATAATTAAGATTTGCTTAGTGTGACTCTGCTTGTAATGTTACAATTCCGCTGCTGCTGTTGTTGTTGTTTCTACACCAGAGTGAAACGCTTTGGAACGCTGCTTTAAACAATATAAATCAGCCGCTATTCAGCTACAACCTGCCAACAAATTGTAACACGCCCTTTAGGGTGATTGGGGCCGCTTAACTGGTATACGCCATATTCATCTAAATGCTTTTAGCGGCATCCATTCCAGGGCGCTGGCCGTATTGCATTACATTTTATTACTGAGCGATTGCAATCGTCCCTTCCCACTTTTTCGTTTGGCCCGCTGGTGGCGATGTTGTTATGGCGACCATGATGACCCTATCATAAAAGCACCGGGGCCAAAGTGGCTCTAATGGTGGCCGCTAATGATGAGATGCACGTGTCGCAACCTTCTGAACAGGCGGCGAGACGCGACACTCGTGTCCGCGAAGGGGGGGGGGAGGCCGTTTTCTCCCTCCCTCTCCCGCCAGTGTACAAAACAAATTCAATTAAAAGCACCGGAAAAAATGATTAAAAAGAACTGGCTGGGACGAAGAACTAACAATAGTGGTTTAGCTAGTAGTTACCAGTGACCTTGTCCCCCCCTCTCTCCCAAGAAGAATAATTGGCACAAGACAATAGCGTATAAAAACCCTATAACTGCACAATTGATGAGTTACCGTCAGCGCGAGATCTCCTTGAGATCATTTGCATTATAATGACCATGGCTCTATTACAGGGCCAGTGATTTAACACAGTGTGTGTGTGTGTGTTACGAATGGCTGAGTGGAAATATGCAGCCCATCCCTGACCATTTAACCGCTTCAATTCACTGGAAGATAATTGAGAGCTGATAACCTGCTGTGTGTTATCCTGTGTGTGTGTGTGTGTGTGTGTGTGTGTGTGTGTGTGTGTGTGTGTTTGTGTTTCACTGTATTCTTCCTGTGTTTTTATGTAAATGTATTTACAGTATATTGCATATGTGCTTGTGCTTGTGTATGTACACACATGTATGTTCAGGAGAATGTGTGCATGTTTCATAAGCCGTGAGTCAACAGCGCACCGGTAGCATGATGGAAAGCTACCTGGGGATCGACAACAGCTTCCAACCAACGCCCTTTTCCTGTTCCCGTCTATGCCTCATCGTAACGGTCGATGTTTCAAGCTTCCAAGACGTGTTTCGATCCCTTCACCGAGGCGACATCACTAGCAGCTGTCACAAGGTGGGGATTTCACAGAGCATCGCACATAGTTATTCACCCACACACACACACACACACACACACACACACCCACACACACACACACACACACACTTGATTCTAAAGAAAGAAAGAAAGAGAGCATAGAGCGAGAGAGACAGACAGGGAGGCAGACAGACAGGGAGAGAGGTAGACAGAGAGAGAGAGAGGGAGAGCATGAGAGCGAGAGAGAGCGCGAGAGAGAGCACGAGAGAGAGCGCGAGAGAGCGAGAGAGAGAGAGAGAGACAGGGAGGCAGACAGACAGGGAGAGAGGTAGACAGAGAGAGAGAGAGGGAGAGCATGAGAGAGCAAGAGAGAGCGCGAGAGAGAAAGCGAGAGAGAGAGAGAGAGATAGGGAGGCAGACAGACAGGGAGAGAGGTAGACAGAGAGAGAGAGAGAGCGAGAGAGAGAAAGAGAGAGCATGAGAGAGAGAGAGAGCATGAGAGAGAGCGAGAGAGAAAGAGAGAGCATGAGAGAGAGAGAGACAGGGAGGCAGACAGACAGGGAGAGAGATAGACAGAGAGAGAGAGAGAGCATGAGAGAGAGAGAGAGAGAGAGAGAGAGAGAGAGAGAGAGAGAGAGAGAGAGAGAGAGAGAGAGAGAGAGAGAGAGAGAGAGAGAGAGAGAGATTCCCCTCTCAGTGGTCTTGATATCAGTAACACCTGAGTGACGGTTGGGGTTTCATCTTAATCTTTGGTAAAGGAGGTCCTATTTCTTACCGCGTACTCGGCCGACCCCTTTCCGGCTTGATGCCGACAGCTCCCGCCCTCACAAAATAAAGATATGGATCCAACCTTTTCAAAACTTGACACCCAAATCGTCGCTCACCCCGTGTGACATTTAACAGATGCGGTGTGCGGGGCCCACTGGCCGGCACTGTTTGGCTCATTGATCTGAGCTACAGACACTGCTCATCGACGGCCTTCGCTTCGCACACTACGCTACGCTACGCTACGCTACGCTACCCTTCAATGAGGAACAGATTTGTTTCATTAGTGACATCTCCCACCCGATCTGCTGCTTAATTAGTCGGACTATGCTTTGGTAGAGGTAGCCGGTGTGATGATAGCATGTAACTCTGATGTTGTAATGAGTGTTGTACTATGGCACATTTTTATTATTATTATTATCATGATTTCGTACAGCGTTACAGGTATTTTGCGACTTTCTTTTGTCAAGGAATTATTCAATAAAAAAAAGTATTAAAGAAAGCCTTTTTGGCAATGCTCAATTATAAAGCTATTTTTCCCAAAAACTATTTACCAAAATAACACAAACATAACTGACAGGCTAAGAGCTTAGCCCTTTTGACAAAAAGTAGAAGAACAACTTTTGGAAACTATGATTATGCCTATATACACTTTTATGCAAAGTAAAAGAAAATTGATTCAAAACTGTAATGAGAAAAAAGAAAATCTATCCTCTGCGTGTGACCAAATGTCAGCCTTTATACAGCGCAAATAAATTACGCCTTTCTAGCCAGTGCCTCCATTAAAAAGCCATTTTTACATTCGCACCGAATATCCCAAAACCACAACAAGAAAAACACTCAGAGACGGAGACGGCCACGACGACCCAGGCCGCGGCACTTAAAGTACCCCTGAGCTCGGGAACCAGGGGGGGGGGAACACGGCGGAGAGCCGATCAGAACCGTACCTTTCACCACCAACACGGCCACCGCAGACAGACTCTCCACGTCCGTGTCCACCACACAGATGTATTTCCCCGCGTGGCTCAGCTCGACGTTCCTGATCATCAGGTCCCCCGCCGATCTCTAACGGAAGAAGAAGGAGAAGCGGACGATGAAGATGATAAGAGAGAGGAAGATACAAGGGCTTTGCGTGTCACAGGAAGAGCGGAGGCTGTTCCAGGGGACGCCCCCCGCAGACGTTTTAGTCACTTTGATGCCCAGCGACGGGGGATCCGCACCTGATCATTACTGATATTATTAGGGAGAGAAATGTCTGTCGCGTACAGATTGATGTCGACGGTTTCGGGTGAGAGCCAGGCTGAAAGGAGATGGCAGTGAAGTTTGAACAGCCACTTCGGGCGAGTCTCTTTTACTGAGGTCTTTACGAGATTGCGGGGCTGCGGTGGAAAGCTACAACAAAAAAAAGGAGAATTTCTCGTTTTGGATAGTGTGCGAGTGCTAGATTTTGCTTGGTGAAATTTAAAAAAAAGAAACGAAGGCTGTCTAGATTCTCATCTGAGCAGACGTGCACTAGTAGCAAATTGCAAATTAGTGGTGAAATCCGTCTCCGGGCTTTGGCAGGGGAAAATGGCGGTGGGGCCAACTTGGTTTAATTATGGAAATGAATTCCTTGAAGCAGTGAACTTAAGTTGATCATCTCATTGGACTGGGGACATTATCCAGCGATTCAGAGGGAATCTAATTTCAGATAAGAACTCTGTCACACACATATTCACACATGCATGAAAACACGCTTACACATTTGCGCATGTAAACACTCGCATACAAACACATACACACACACACACACAAATACACACACTGTGGCGCTGTCTTTCATTTTCCATCCACAACACACTTATACATATTAAAAACAAACACATACACACACACACACTGCAGTGTCTTTGTAATTTTTCATCACAACACACATCTACATATTAAATACAAACACATAAACGCATAGAAACACACACACACACAAACACACACACACACACAACAAACACACACACACACACACACATACAGACAAACAGACACACAAACAGATTTGCGTAATCCCTTGACATGGGGGAGATTGGAGGGGGGCTGGCATCGGGGACTCGGTCAAGCTTCCGTCCCACTAAAATAGCTGTGATGATGTCATGCGTTACCACTGTATGCTGTGGTCTCCAGCACGGCGGGCCCATAAACCCAGAACCCAGAGCTGGAGACTTGAGACTCGAAAGGAGAAACGTGTCATGGGGACGGTTAAATCACGCGGGATTACTTTACAAATTGGGTGTCAGGTTTACGTTTTTGGTCAGCGTCCCGGGTGACAACGTCCCCCCCCCCCCTCCCCAACACTTTCACACCGACAATTACAATGCCCCCCCCCCCCCCCCTCCGCCGAGGAGCGCTACAGAGTTTAGCATATTTCACCCAATAACCCCCCCCCCCCCCACCCCCACCCCCGCCCTCCGCCCCCCGCCCCTCCGCCCCCCACCCCCGTAGGCCGACGATGATCGTCAACATTCGCGGGGCGCGCAACACCTCGGCAGCCAGGGCTGCGTCACAAACCAGCCAGCTGTCCCCATCGCAACGCTCCCATTACCGGGGAGAAGTGGAGCGCAATAACCAGGTGCCAAACTGCCTCTTCGCACTCGCACTCTCTCCCTCCCCGCCTGGCACTCTGGGAAAAGGTAACGCACGGCGGGGGTCGGGCTGGTGGCGGGCGACTCACCCCTCCCAGCAGCTCAAAGTGGCGGTCTCCCTTGGCGATGAGCTGCCCGTTGAAGGCCCAGGAGAAGGAGACGTCCAGGACGGGGTCGCTGACCACTTGACACGGCAGCACGATGCTCTTCCCCACCGTCACCTCCGTGTCCGTCGGCCCCTGCGCGATTCTGGTGGGGTCTGCGCACGCGCGCGCGCACGCACACACACACACACACACGGGCAAACGCACGGGCACACACACATACACACACACACACACACACACACACACAAAACGGTGCCATTGACGTCAAAACAGGGGGCAAGTGTCACTCCGTTTTTTTTCGTGTCTTGCAAAAAGCTGCAGGAGGAACTCAGGAGGCGAAGCCATTATCCTGCAGGTGCAATTTTCCCAAAATGTTGAACTGTTGGTCAGACTGGTGAAAGAATAAACCCAATTGCACTGTTTGCTCTTACAAAGGAGCAAACAACGGCAGAAAAATGCTACTTCTTTTTTTCTTTGCACGCTGAAATCCACCGGCTTTGTGTTTGTGTGTGTGTGTGTGTGTGTGTGTGTGTGTGTTGGGGGAGGGGGGGGGGGGGGGGTGGGGGGAGAGAGAAGAAGGGGCTTAGTTGCGGTGGTGTGATAACACGGTGGCTGACGCAATGCAAACGGCCTCACGCACACTTCGGTCATACCCGACAAGAGAAGTAATCTCCGGTAATCCTGAGAGCTATTATCACAAGACGCTGTATCAGAAAACACCATCGGGACATTCTTGTTATTCATGTTGCCGGGGCGATACGTGCGCCGCTTTCTTAATTAGAGGCAAAAAGCCAAAGCAGAAGTCACCACTCAGCTCCATTGATCTCTGTGATCACGGAAAACAGTCAGGCATTGAGCGCAACGCTGGCAACAAATTACAGCCGCGTAAATCAACCCTCCGACTCTCGCTTTGCCGCAAAAACATTGTCCCAGCGTCAATAGCACCTCTTTTGCTAACACCTCTATCGCCTCCATCGGGATGCTTTCATTTGTCACTCGAAATTGGCGGTTTCGAGCACCTGTAAGGAAAACAATGATGGAGTCGTTCCCTGAACCCTTTTCAAGTGCATTATTGCGCCGGCTTTAAGATGTAAGCAGACAAAAACAACTCAATAAAAGAGCCAACCTCAAAGGCAGGACTGAGATGAGGACGGGCGCTTTCTTTTGTCTTCTGAAAATGAATGAAAGGAACGCATTTTTCCAGAGGCGCTTGGTATTGGTGAGAAAATAAAGCAGAACAAAGGGAGACGTTTACCGTCGACTCGTCCCTCGAAAAACGATTTTTCACGCCGCGTCTCCCGGGGGGGAAAATATACGTTTATTAAAAGTTGAAAACGTATAGCTTCTTATTAAACGCCGTCTATCCAGCCTCGTATACCTGTGAGAACGTACCTGTAACCAGGAGTCTTCCCGTGGCGCTAGACATGCCGAAGCGGTTCCTAGCGAAGCAGGTGTAGCTGCCCGCGTCCGCCCTGGTCACGTTAGCCAGCCTCAGCGTGCCGTCCGCAGACAGCCTGATCCTGTGCGAGCAGAGACAAGACGACAAACTCTGATACACTGTGCGTCTAGTGTGTGTGTGCGTTTCGTGTGTCTGTGTTTCGTGTGTGTGCGTGTGTGTGTCTAGTGTGTGTGTGTGTGTGCATGTGTGTGTGTGTGTGTGCGTTTCGTGTGTCTGTGTTTCGTGTGTGTGTGTGTGTGTGTGTGTGTGTGTGTGGATGGTAAGGGGAGATATGCGTCTGTCAGAAATAGAAGGAGTGTGATGCAACACTTTAAAACAAAAACATGACGATTAGCATATGAAGATTAGGATATATACGACGATTAGAATGATCAATGGCTCTGATGTTGACTAGTTTGTGTGTGTGTGTGTGTGTGTGTTTATGGTAATGGAGAGAGATATGTGGGTGTAAGAAATAGTAGGAGTGTGATGGTAAACATTAATATATTAATATTATTTTTACAAATGCAGAAAACTATAATATTGACATTTCTATTTGTAAAATAAAAATAAATGTGACGATAGGATGAGACATCACGTTGTCTAGTTTGTGTATGTGTGTGTGTGCATGTCTGCCTGCGTGTGTGTGTGTGTGTTTATGGCAGGTGTAAATCATTGAGGGTCTAAGAAAATGATTGTAAGATCGTCACTCCATGGCTCGGATGTTGACTAGTTTGTGTGTGCGTGTGTGCTTGCGTGCGTGAATGCCTTCTTGCATGTGTGTGAATGCGTGTGTGCATGTGTTTGTGTATGTGCGCGCGTGAATGCCTCCCTGCACGTGTGTGTACATGCGTATGTGTGTGTTTGCATGCGTGTGTGTGTGCGTGTGAATGTCTGCCGGGGCGCGCGCGCACTTGTGTGGGTGTGTGTGTGTGTGTGTTTGCATACGTGTGTGTGCGTGTGAATGTCTGCCAGCGCGCGCGCACTTGTGTGTGTGTGTGTTTGCATGCGTGTGCGTGCGTGCGTGTGAATGTCTGCCAGGGCGCGCACGCACTTGTGTGTGTGTGTGTGTGTGTGTGTGTGTGTGTGTGGGCGGGTTGATCCGGTCACCTGTCGTTGGTGTGGATGGGCAGAGTCCCCTTCTTCCACAGGATGCTGGCCAGAGGGTAGGCCTGGGGCTTGCACTCCAGGGAGACCGTGGAGCCAGCCTTGGCCTTCAGCAGAGCCCGCAGGAGGTTCCCCGTGAAGTCCGGGGGAGAAGCTGTGTGCCACAGATAGACCACAGATGGACTCTCTTCAGTAGTCGCTACAACCCTCCCCTCTCCTCCCCCCCCCCCTACAGCTTAATCTCTGACCCTGCCATGCACACGAGTACACGTATTACGCACATACGCACACTAACACCGCCAAGTACACAAAGCGAGCCACGCAGCTTGGCTCACGGCTGCAGGTGTTGCGTCCCGACCGATGCCGTGACCGAGAGACATTTGAAATGTTTGCTCGTCCCGAAGTTGCACCAAACCACAGACTGGGCTGACGATCCCCTGATTTTCCTTCAGACAGATGTTGTATTTGAAGTGGCAAAATACAAAGTGACGAGCGATGATACAAATCGTACAGGAGGAAGTGAAAGCAGTGGAGAAAAAGCTCCTCGGTCAATTTCTGCACAGCATGTTTGTCATTTAGCCCCGGAGCGTCGAGCGCGTCTCCCCGGGGAGAGAATGTTAAAAGTCAAACGTGTACCTCGTGCCGTCCATCACGCTCCTTCTTTAAAACCCGGCGCGAAGAGGAATACCATCCATATCAAGATCCAAAAAATGAAAAATATGTTTGACCGCACACAACCAGTTTTTCCCCCCCGACCCCATTATCCAATAATCCCCATAACCTTTAAAATGACAGCGAGATGACCTTTTAAGATCCACGGCGTGCCGCGGCGGCGTCAAGGTTTTTATTTTTTTATTTTTGTATCGCCTTTTTATGCAGAGACATGATGAGCGTACCCAAAACCATGAGTTCGGCGCCGAAATACACCGCGCCGTGCTTATTCTCAGCCACGCACTGGTACATGCCGCCGTCGGTCAGAGTCAACACCGCTATGGTCAGAACCCCTTCCTCCGAATGGATCCTGTCCTGTAGAGAGGAAGAGGAGGGGGAGGAGGAGGAGGAGGGGGAGGAGGTTGAAGAGGAAGAGGAAAGTATATGAAAATGAATGTTTGGCTTGGGGAGGGATTTCTCGGTGGATCAAGAGAAAGGATTTGACACTTCAAGCGTGTGTGTATGTGCCTGTATTTTGTGTGTGTGTGTGTGTGTGGATGCATGCGAGCCTGCAGGCGTGGATGTATGTGTGTGTGTATGTGTGTGTCTTATGTGAATGTGCGTATGTCGTGCGTGGGCGTGTCTCTTAGGGTGTGTGTGTGTGTACGCCCGTGTGTATCTGACGATCCCCGTCACGACGTGGATCTCAGAGTCCTACATGTGGTCCCTCCGTGGTTTCCCTCCATCGTTTCCCATCGTTAAGGCCTGTGGCTGTGGGGAAGCCGGATGACGGTTGCTTCGATTCGACCTGCGGTGTCGTTACAGTCACTTTGTGGGCTTAATCGCCGTAGGAGACCTCAAGCCTTAGCCCTTCACCGCTGCTTTCGGGGGGGGCCCTCGCCGCTGTCTCCCGGGGGCCCCTCGCCGCTGTCTCCCGGGGGCCCCTCGCCACTGTCTCCCGGGGGCCCCTCGCCACTGTCTCCCGGGGGCCCCGGCCCCTCGCCACTGTCTCCCGGGGGCCCCACGCGCTCTCCTCCCGATGTGAACCGCGCCGCGTTTGCAACACCTCTCGCTGTGAAAGTGTTTGTGTCGTTCTTTTTGTGCGAGGCTCCGGTCGTCTCGCACATATTTTCTCATTTGAATACAACGCAAAAGAAAGTCCTTTGTGAACGGACCTTTCGGTGGGGCGGGGGGGTATTTATTATGTGGAGTAAAAAGGGAAAAAAATAACACAAGTGGTGCGGTTCAATTAGAGAAGTCCTTCTAATGAAAGCGCTGAAGGTAAATGGGAGCGGGGATTGGTTCAAATCGATGTTCCACTTGGGTTGGTGAAAGACGGCCACGCAGCGAGGGGAGAGGATGGGGAGGCGTGCGGGGAGAGGGGCCTGAGCAAGGTGTCCCGGCCGCGTGTACGTTTCACAGCAGATTAAACCCATTGTCCCTCAGTGTGGAGAGCTCCAGCGAGCCACATGAATAATGAACTAAACCAGTGGGCTCCGTTCAGATGAGGTGGAGAAATCTCCCGGGAGCTTCACTCATCTCATCCTCTTTCTCTCTCTCTGTGCCCGTCTCTCTGTCTCTCTCTCTCGCTCGGTTTCTCTGTATCTCTCTCTCACTGCATCTCCCTCTCTCCCTGTCTCCCTTGCGTGCGTGCAATCTCTATCTCTCTCTCTGTCTTGCTCTTGCCCTCTCTGTGTCTATGTCTCTCTTTTTCAGTCGCTCTCCCTGTTTTTCTGTCTTTTTTTCTCTGTCTCTGCTGCTCACTCTCTCTAGCTCCCTCTGTCTCTCTCTCTCTCTTTGTCTCTCTCCCTTTCTGCCTGTGCCTCACCTACCCCTCTCTCTCTCTCTCTCTCCATATCTTCCTGTCTCTCTCTCTCTCTCTCTCCATATCTTCCTGTCTCTCTCTCTTTCTGTAATCTGCCAGGAAGGGGCAGAGATAGCGAGAGAGAGAGAGAGAGAGAGAGAGATAACGAGAGAGAGAGTGAGGGGAGGAGCCGCGGTCTCATCCATGTCTTCGCACTTTCATCACCGCTTACACCTCGTTGAGGTGTGTACCCAGGGGGCCCAGAGCTGCCTCTCACCCAGCCCCCAACCCCTCCTGCTGTGAATTAGGGACCCAAAACCTGCCCCACCCCCCCCCCCCCTTCGATCCTCTTCAATAAAAACGAATGAGCAGCTCGATCTGCCCAATATGACAACCATAAAAAAATAAAAAAGGCCCAATAGCAAGTGATGGACCCCATGGGGGGGAGTGTGAGTGTGTGTGTGTGTGTGTGTGTGTGTGTGGAAGGGTTCATTTGCTTTTATCCTCCTACCTCGGCGTCGAGCGGCTGGCCGTTCTTCAGCCAGGTGTAGGAGGGCTTGGGTTTGCCGTTGGCTCTGCAGTCCCACTGCAGCTGCTCCTCTATGGCCAGGGCCGTGTCCTTCATGGTCTGCACCCACTGGGGCTTGGCTGGGGGGCACATCGATAAAACACAGCCCATGAAACACCCCGCCTCCCCGAGGTCGGGAAAGGGGGCGGGGGAGACGAAGGTGGGAGGTTACCACTATATATATATATATATATTAAAGTGCATAGGGTTACACCGGATTCAGCCTTTAAGCAAAGCAAATTGTTCCACCATATTGGCTGTTGTAAAAAAGTATCACAGGAGAAAATGTGTGAGTGTGCGTATGCGTATGCGTGTGTGCGTGTACAAGGTATACAGTACGTCTTCACATCTGTGAATAAGAGAGCCAACAAAGGGGAATTTGGGCTGCGCCGCCGTAGCTTCCCCCGCTAAGCTAAGTGGGTCAGCACCTGGAAGCGCGTCAGGATTAGCACGGCAGCGAGAGAGAGAGAGAGAGCCGCGAAGACGCAGGAAGCTCCTCCTCAGCTTCCTCCTCGCGCGAGAGGGGGCGGGGCCGACACCCAGCTCCCCCCCCTCCCCCCCCCACCTTCACCGTAGTTACCGCTAATGAGAGCCCATCTCTCCTGCCGTCGCTCCGTCGTCAGAGCAAACATAGCCTGCCTCTCACCTTCTCACGTTGGGGGGGGGGGGGGGGGGGGGGGGGGCGTTAATATTGGAGTTTCATTAAGCCATTATAAGTAAGCTAATTAGCTCTTGCCGGCGTGCAGAGTTCACGTTACAGGTGCGCGTTGTGTCGGGTCCAATTAGTGCCGGTGTGTTTTTCGGCTCTCGGTTTTTTTTCGGCGCCCCCGTGGAAAAATCAGGTCTAAAGCTGTGCTGTGAAATTGAAAAACAAACCCGTCTCATCTTCTCTTACGTTCAGATGCCGAGATGACAGGTCTTTATTTAATCCCCCGCCTTTAACCGTATTATCGGACTAGATTTTGTTATTAACACCTGCTGTCGATTTTTCGCATCCCCACCTTCAAAGCAGCAGCCAAATGTTTCACCTAAAATGTGACGAAATGACAAGGTAATGAAATACTGAATACATTAAACACATTAAATACATTAAACAGCAAACAGACACTAAAAGCGTTTTGCTTCATTTTGGGCCAAGAGTGCTCTCCAGTGACCGTTGGTGGATCTTTCCCTGACGGCACCAATTGTCAGCCAATCAGAATCAACAAAGTAATCACCGGTGTTTAACCCAGGTTAAATGCTACACTGCTGCTATGTTAATCTCCCTTTTCCACCTGCTTTCCTGTCTGTTTTCACTGTCCTGTCCATAAAGCCACAAACGCCAGTAATACATACTGTATATGTATATATATATATATATATATATATATATATATATACATATATATATATATATACATATATATATATATATATATATATGATAAACAAATCCCATCTCTGCCTCTGTGGTGGCAGTGAGACAGGGCAGGATAGTCTAGTGGTCAGGGGGTTAACTCCAAGCCGGAAGGTTTTGGGTTCGAACCCCAAAGTCTGCAGTCTATCTGTGGGCATCCTTGAGCAAGATAACCCATAACCCCTACTTGCTCGTCAATGTAAAAAAAAGCTACGAAAAAAAGAACCACTGTACGTTTCTTTGGATACAAGCGTCTCCTAAATAAAAACTATAAAAAACAAAACAATTTGTCAACCGGTTCTAAACCAGACACGTGTGAGGTTCCGGGTTCCACGGCCGTTACCGTAGAACGCCAGGCGTCCGGCGGCGGCGTTCCTGCCCATCCGGTTCTCGGCCACGCACTCGTAGCCGCCCGTGTCATCCTGCTGGAAGCTGGGGATCTCCAGCACGGCGTTGGAGTACTTCATCTTCACCTTGCTGGGGAAGGGCACCCCGTTGGCCCGCTTCCAGGTCAGCTCAGGGACAGGGCTGCACACACACACACACACAGGGAGGGAGAGAGGGAGAGAGGGAGGGAGGGAGAGGGAGGGAGGGAGAGAGGGAGGGAGGGAGGGAGGGAGGGAGGGAGGGAGAGAGAGGGAGGGAGGGAAGGAGGGGGAGGGAGAGGGGGAAAGAGAGCAAGAGAGAGAACACGAGGGAGGGAGGGAGAGCGAAAGAGAGAGAGAGAGAGAGAGAGAGAGAGACGTAAAGCCAGAGGAAAACGGAACCAAATGTAATGGCGTCTTTTGATGTAAGCACTTTAAAAGCTCTTCCAATCAGCGGCCGCGTTCAGCTCCAGCTGAGAGAATGTCGGATGGTATTTGCGGCTGGAGCCAGAGTGTTAGAGGTATGGGAACTATTCGCACTTGCAGTGAAGTACTTTTAGAATGCTTGGGAAAGGAGGCTAGAAAATACTTGAGCGCAGTCATGCAACCTTTACAGGCAAAAAAAAAAAGCGTTTCGCCCATTGTTCAGACTAATTAAACGGAGATGCCACACTTCATAAAGCATAAATGCCACAGTTGTTATTACTTCATAGAAAATAGGGGGGCTCGTTTTACTGGAAATAGTAATAATAATTCAGAAGACTGAAAACACACTTGAAATAAACCCAGCTTACTTCCCAAGGGCAAAACACTCGAGAGAAACTGTTGATCCTTTGGCGGCAGGCACGTTGTCTGGGAAATGAACTTCTATTTTCGGCTCGTACTCGCCCATCACGTCTGCGAAAAGGCAAGCACAAACGCGCACGCCTCAGTCCTCCATTATTCACGAAGGTACATACGACATGCGCCTCGCTGCGCGCCCGAAGAAACAACAGCACGGCAACGCATCCACACTGCATCGCGTCAACACGCCCAGAACAAACCTTCAATTTTGAAATGATTTGAACTCTCGACATTGTTCCGTTTAGCTGGGGAAAAAGCACGTGTTGATGATCGATGCGTCGTAAAAAACCAAACAAACCCTTTTTCCAGATTAGAACGGAGAAGAAACGACAGGGGTGTGCGACCAGGATGGGACTTGAACCAATCGTTTGGGTGGAAAACAGATGATGAGAAGTCAAATAAATGCCTTTGTTTAGTACATTTAGACCCTTATGTTTAGCTATTGTTGCTTTTCACGAGACTAGAAAGCAAAGGGGGTCACGAACCTCATACAAAAGGCGTGGAGCTTGACTTATCAGCTAATGTTTAATTCATCACAAAAAAAAGGGCAATGTTTATTTTCTCCACTTTTCTGAGACGGCATAAAGGCTGAAAGAACAACGCCGATGCTGAGATTTGGCACGAGAATTCCCCTGAAAGCAAAGCGAAGGGCTTTTAAAGAAGAGGAAAAAGTGGCAAAAGCGCTAAATCAGCACTGAAAGAGATTTAGGGTGCTTTATTTACTGGCCTACATTGTGACTATTTACCAAATAGCCGTACCATTCTTTAATGCCACTACGATGCATCAAGTGCAGTTAAAGTAGTGGATGTGCTAAATATTTGAACGCCCTTAAATAAGCCTTACGAATAGCAAACGTCTCAAGATGCTTTCAAAGTACAGTATGAAAACAGAATTTGCATCGCACCACCGAAACGTGGCCACGTTATCAACATAGTCTGGGTAACCGTGACAATAAATACAATCAAATATCGTCGGCGTGGATTATAAAGACAGCATTAGGGAGGGCAGCGACTCAGTCGAACTCTGCCGTTGCACTGCTCAAAACGAGATCTTCCATATCGGACGAGTTACGGCGGTAATGTTGCGATCGTGCGAAGCTGTGAATGTTGCCCATCTCGCTCTCCACGTACCGCCCGACCTGAGGATCAGAGACGTGGGCGAACTCTGAACTTTGCCCTTGGTCACGCTGTTCATCACCACGCAGGTGTAGTTGCCCACGTCGGACGGCTCCACCTTGGCGATGTACAGGTTGCCCGTCCTCTGCGAGACGAAGCGGCGATTGTCTTGCTGGACGAAGTACGGGTACTCGTTGAAGACCCACGCGTACGTTAAGTCTGCGGGAAGCAAACACAGGAACCACAGAAAAGCAAGACACGAGGGTCGGCTTTTGAAGACGAGGGCGAAGCTGAATGAAGAAGCACATTGAATTCTGTACAAACATGTTTTCTGTTTTCCTTTTATGTTATTATTACATATATTTTGTATATTTATGAATAAATATATATATATATATATATATATACTGTTGATATATTCGACTTTTTCTGTCTCTTCTTGTTTTAATTTGGATCTGATCCTGGCTTTGCACTGCTATTCGTCTGCTGCTGTGACACCTGCATATTGCTGCCGGTATTAACGAAGTGCTTTCTTATCTCATCTCAGGGGAGCAAAACAGTGCTTCACACGAGCAGACGGCAAAAGGCGACACACGGAGCGAAGGCAGAAAGAGCGCTCACCTCCAGAAGACATAGGGGTTCCACAGAGCAACACCACCCCCTGTCCCTCCCGAACCGACACCCCACTTCTGGTGTGCACTTTGAAATGATCCAGGACTGAGGAGAGGGAGGGGAGAAGAGGGGGGGGGGGGTTAGCGGCATTTGCTGTATAATCTTAATGAAAACAGCCGTCAACCCGTATGGTAATGAGCAAACACTGTAAAATGTGATTCCCTGTGAATCTTAATTAGTGTTTTAGTTTGCCTTTTCTCTTTCGAACAACTTTCTTCTTGTTTTTTTTTGTTTTTTAGTTTTTTTGGACCGCAAAAGAGCACTGGAGAAACCAAGTCTTACGAGACTTGGTTATTTAAAATGTATTCGGTTCAGTATCAGCATTTCGTTTTTTTGTTGTTGTTTTTTTAACATTTAAAAACACAAATTCTGTATCTCAGGTTTAATACTAGGTTAGCACTGGAAAAATTCTGCCAAGTCAGTAAAGACTCACATTCAAGATGTTCCAACATCCTCGGCACAAGTCAACACACAAAAAAAGAAAAGAATCAATAAAGAGCAGAACTCACAGGCAAACTGCAGACTGGCTCTGCGGCTGAGGATGGCTCCCACCGCGTTGTAGGCCATGCACTGGTACTGGCCCACGTCCTGGTAGCGGTCCAGGCTGCTTATAATGAGGTTTCCCCCGGACAAGCGCCGCCGGCGATCCAGACTCAGATTGATGAGGGTCCCGTTCAGCGACCATCTGTGAGGTGGGGGAGGAGGGGGGGGGGCACGATGCAGAGCACACCATCAGCGATGCCCAGCTCTTAAGAGAATCGTCACCGTCAATCGTTGGTTCGGTTAAAACCAAGGGGATTCGCCACCATCGGCTAGTTTTTTGTTGTTGGACCGAAGCAAATTGCCGCAACGGTTGAAGTTTGGGGTTCACGAAAAGCGACTGGATGTGAGAAGGTGTTTAGACTTTTGGCATTTTTGGAAAGATTGGCTTTACCTTTATTCATGTATAAAAAAATATGTTCTATATTTTTTTTAGAAAGATTAACTTTAAAAGGTCTTCATTTTTTTTAAATTGGACATTTAAAAGAAAACAAGGTGAATTGACATCTAATAGAATACACTGGCCTTGGCTTTCCTTGGGGCAAAGGAAGATGAATGGTTTCAAAGCTAATGAAAGATATATCGACTGTATTTCCAGACGAAACACCGCTCACCTTGTTTATCGCCACATTGCTCTTCTTGTGTTTTCTCACCAGGAGACAGCATTAGCACCTGACACTAGGTAGGAGTGCGTTTAAAAAAAAACAACAACAGCAAAACACACGGAGCCCTTCACACCTTATTTCTTTCTTAAATTGCATCCTTGCCACACTTCAACAGACAGCAATGAAAATAAAGCTGATGCTTCATGGAATACAGAGGCGGAGAAAGAGTGTCTCAAACTGCTTTTAAAAGCCCACAAAGTTCGATGCAATAGATTGAACAATTGGCGCGTTCTTATTTCGGCGGCCCATCCGTGTTTAAACGCCATTTATCCGCCGAGGATTGTAAGCATTCAAGAGTGATACAGCTACTTTATTCCCCACAAAATGACCGGCTTTTCAAAAAATCACAACAAACATTTCCTTCTCGGTGCCCGCCTTTGGCTTCGCTTCGACTAAGTGCAAAACAACGTGGACGGGGAGTAGGGAGCAACTTTTTCAAAAAAGGCTTTTAAGACCAACCTTGAAATCTGTCTCTCAAAAGCACACGTCAGGTTTTGACGGGCGGCGAAGCCACGCTGTAGACTCTCGTAACTGCTCATGGCAGGTGCCTCTGTAGGTGTACAATGCAGACCTGCTGAAGCCCCAAAGTATGGATTCTACTGCTGCATTTTATATGAGATTGACCTTATTATGGACATTCAGTGGGCTGGAACAGGTGAAGCTGAATGTGTTTCCAATGTGTGTGTGTGTGTGTGTGTGTGTGTGTGTGTGTGTCGCGTGCGTGTGTGTGTGTCGAGTGTGTGCATGTGTACATGCGCACTGCGCCACTACCCTCGGCCAACATTTCACACCTTATCTGACTCGCTTTTAAGTTGCTGCTACAGAGCAGAAGACAAGGAGACGGTTTATTTGATACTTTCCCATTCTGAAATATTCTTTCCTTTTAAAGTCACAGGTTTTCCATGTGAAGCATTAGAGCGGGGCTGTTGGACCTGGTACCGACCCTCAGCCCGTGTGAGTGTGTTGTAAATCGTATGAATGGGCTCCTATCGACTTCATAATAAGCGCTTCATGTTTAAAAGCAGTTCATTATCGAGTGCATTTAATGTCATTAAAATGCAAATACACAGTTAGCTGAAGTGTGCACTACTTTAATTCTGTGTACAGAGGCTCTTGGCTCTGGATGTACCACTGTGTGTGTGTGTGTGTGTGTGTGTCTATACTTTATATCTGTGTGTGTAGGTGTGTGTCTTTATGTGTGTTTGTCCGTGTCATTGTGTGCGTAGCTGTGTATGTATGTGTACAACGTGTCCATATGTGAGTGTATATGCATGCGTCTGTATGCGTTTGCGCTCGCACGAATGTGTGTGTGTGTGTGTGTGTGTGTGTGTGTGTGAGGGCATGATGTATTTCCCAGACAACACATGGGTATCGTGGACTCTGGATGGGGGTCTGTGGTTTCTCTCTGTTGGGTATGTGAATCCCCACCCTATAGACAAAGTGTGGCTGGATGGGTGGAGGGATGGGACGATAGAGAGCAAACACCAGGCTTCCTCAAGGGCACACACAGCCTTCATCCCTCGACCGCAGCTGGGCTCCAAGATCTCCATCGCCACAGTGTGTTGTGGTGGACAAAGAGAGAGAGAGGGATGGAGAGAGAGAGGGGAGGGGAGACAGAGAGAGGTGGGGAGAGAGAGAGACTGGTGGGGAGAGAGAGAGAGGTGTGGAGAGAGATTGAGACAGAGAGAAAAATGGTGAGAATGGACGACAAGAGACGGAGAGGGAGGCAGAAAGAGGTGGAGAGAGACTGCCAGAGAAGGAAATAGAGAGGAAGCGGGAGAGATTGAGAGGGGGAGAAAGCGAGGGAAAGTGTGAGTCAGAGAGAGACTGAGGGAGGGAGAGAGATAAAGAGAGAGAGACAGATAGAGGAAGGGGGAGAGACAGAGCCAGAGAGAGAGAGATCGAGAATCAGTGAAAGAGAGAAAGGGCAAGACAGAGAAAGAGCGAGAGGTTGAGGGGTTGAGAGGGAGAGGGAGAGGATGAGTGAGGATGCGCGAGGAGGGTGCAGGGAGCAATGTGTCTGAGCACATTTACACTTCAAGAGAGAAGGTGGAGCGGGGCTGCTCAAGGCACAAAGCTCTCATCGCTAAGACACACTCATCTCACCCTTTAATCAGCGCCACGGAAATGCTGCTCCCGGGCCAAGGAGAACCAGTGAAGCGGCGCCGATAATGAATGCGAGCAAACCACACCACCGCTATCGCTCAGATCATCTCTGCTAGCTGTCGGCGGAAAGCTAATTCCACCGCGGAGTGGCGGCGGCGGCGTCGACGACAACGAAATAAAACCTCATATGCGGAGCGTGGTGTGGTAAAAACGTGGTAAGAACTTCAGGACGAGTGTGTCACTGTGTTTGGTGAGCAGGAAGGGAGGGGAGAGCAGGTGATTAAGATGCGCCGCTGCGTGTGTCACTGAGATGCTATCGGGCCAGACGAGAGAGAGAGAGAGAGAGAGAGAGAGAGAGAGAGAGAGAGAGCGAGAGAGAGAGAGCGAGAGAGAGAGAGCGAGAGAGAGAGAGCGAGAGAGAGCGAGAGAGCGAGAGAGAGAGAGAGCGAGAGAGAGCGAGAGAGAGAGAGAGAGAGAGAGAGAGAGAGAGAGAGAGAGAGAGGGAGAGCGAGAGCGAGAGAGAGAGAGAGAGGAGGGATGGGTGAGGGGGCTGGGGGGGAATGGTGGCATGCTCGTCAATATAAATCGCCGGGACTGCTTAAAAGTCTCGGCGTTTGCGTTTGAAAACATATCTTCGGGTAGGGGGAGAAAATAAACAGGCAGAGTTCAGACTCTGCATTTTAATATACCTGTATACATATATATAGATAAAGTGCCGGTTTGTGATGGCTTGGATTGTGACAGTCTGCGTCTACGTGAAGGATGAGCAGGAGAGCATGTAGACCAAGTCCCCTGTCGTTAGGTCCTGATCTGAGAAGACAGCTTTATATCTTTACTTCTGTAGCTTGAAAAGAGAACACTTTCTCGTAGCTTCTATTTACAACGCATGTGTAATTAAAACACAGCGGCGTAGGAGTGTGTGTAAATAAACTGTTAATATTCCAAGACGTTCCGCTGCTGAAAAACTGATTTCGGCAGGTGTGACATCTGTCAGGAAGATTTTGCTGCTGACTTCTTAGTTTTGTGTTCACTTCAACTTCTTTTGATTCTCAAGGAATAAGATACATACTATAGGTTTAACACACAAAAACACATATCCATCCATACATATACATTATCTACATGTTAATACCTGTACTGAGGGGGAGGGATTCCCTTGGCATCACAGGTCAGCGTCGCTTCCTCCTCTATGGATTCAAGAGGGATGAAGAGGTCTCCAGGCTCCATCCGCCATCTTGGACCATGGAACGACCCGCTGTCCAGACACACTGTCAGGAGACAGTTAATTCACTACCGAGTCCTTTAGCAGACGCTTCAATTCAAAGCGAATCACAGTGAATTCAGATACAGGACATCAAGCAGCAGTCAAAGTAATTGTTTAAAGGTGCAACGTGTACGATTTGGCCAGCTGTCGAATTAGTCCTCCACACAATAGGGGGCAGCATATTAACAGACAGTTGTGGTGGCCACTTCTATTGTAAGAAACAAAGAAATGCACAAATGCACCGAATCAATAGGGCTTGTACATCAGAATGCATCATGGGATTTTTTGTTGCCAGTATTCCGACATTTTGAGAGGACTCAAGAGAGTTGTAATACCGTAAAATCCTGAATCAACGTAAATATACCATAACTTAGGCTAAATAAAACGTCAAACCGTTGAACAAAACAAATAACCTTTGTTTTGTCACAAATCTCATGAGAATCGCTAAGGCAGTTTCAAACACAACAATTTCTCCCCATAATTACAAATCATTTCACGATTAATTAGTAAGCAATGACCAAAAAAACATTACTACTAACATAATAACTAACATTGCAATGCTCCTATGCTTCCAAAATGGAGGCGTGGAGTCGTTGCGTTGTGACAAACTGTTATTTCTTCATATTCTGTTGATAACTTTTCTTTAACTAAGAATCGTACACGTATCACTTTTAGGCATCTTGCTCAAGGATGCCCTTTCCTTAAGTAGAATGCAGACATGTGGGATTGAACCCAGAACCTTTCTTCTGGGAGTCAAACACCCAAGCCACTGCACTATCCTGGCCTGAGATGCAGATGCTTGTGATAAACCAGGGAAAGCATCCACATCAGCTGAGACTGATGCAGCAGTGGATGGTATGCGAGTGGCTCACGTCACTGTTGGATGGGGAGCGATGGGGCTTGCTTATTAAACGTATCAGGAAGATCGTTACTATGGTATCAGGGACAACAGAGTGCTACTGCTGTGAATATGAGGGGAGGGGGGAGGCTACAAGTCAAAAAGGAAAATACATTTCAAATGGATGATCAGTGTTTGATTCAGAGGCCTTAACTGGCCGGGCATATTGGAGTTGTAGTTTAACAGTTTTACTATTTGATCTTGTTAGGGCTAGCCTTTACTATGAAACTTTAATACATACATGCACTAAGAAAACATTTGGAAAGGTCTAGTGTTTCCTAGTGGTTTTTGACCATTTCCATTAAACTTTAATACATTGAAGCGCTAAATGTTTTATGACCAATGTTTCATGTCTCAATGGTTCACATTTAATGTCTAAATCCATATAACTCATTAATGAATCATGGTTTTCTGCTAGCGGTTTGACCTTTTCTCAAACCACTAGCTATGAAAATGCATATGGAAGCTCAATTTGAAGCGTTAATTAAGTATTTACCATACCTAGTTGTGCCTGCTGTAAAACAACAAG
This sequence comes from Lota lota, assembly GCA_026745465.1. Taxonomy (NCBI): domain Eukaryota; kingdom Metazoa; phylum Chordata; class Actinopteri; order Gadiformes; family Lotidae; genus Lota; species Lota lota. The sequence goes on along the minus strand of JACYXH010000415.1, from coordinate 86,331 downwards.
AGAACTGCTCTGGAATGGTATGATACTATTGTTGAACAAAACAGTTAACGATTCAATTATTTAAAACCCAAAGGAAGGCCGCTTCTTCAGTGCTAAGGGACAGCACAAATTAAGATGAACATTTGAAGAAACATGCTGGGAAACATACCATTTATAAAGGTTTCTTTGTTCAGAAAACCAAAACAACCGTGTTAGATGTCCACAAATGGTATGTCATCAAAAGGTAAAAAATACGCTACGTTTAACTTTCAAGTAGATTGTATGGGCTATTACACATTTGATCTATATATCATCTTAAATAAGAAACATATACAATAGACAAATATATCAAATATATAGATCAAATATATAAATATATATATCATTCCCTTGTCCTTTTGCGGTCAGTCTAACGTTAACACACTATACAATATGACTCTATTTCCGATAACCGTTGGCTGATATCTTTATCATCCTCGTGATATATGTATATATATTTATACAAACGCAAGACAAGGAAACTGCCGCAACGATTTAAAAATAAAGTGAGAACAGCCAAAGATTTATCGCTGGCAATACAGTATTATTTTCTTAACCCTGCCTCTCGTATTGAGTGGAAATCAATGGAGAGGAGCGCTCTGCACAGCAGGAGACCCTCCAACCCATCATTCCTGACAGCGTCATTATTTCTGAAACTCTACAGATACAATACGCGAGTTGTAAACGTCCACAACTAAATAGAATCATTACACATATATAACAAAAACAACCAGAAAACAAGACAATTTACCTGCCAGATTGTCAATGATTGATAACAGTAGAAGCTGTTTCCATGGCAACGTCATCTTTGGCAGCCAAGGGCGAAGGAGAATTTCATCCAATAAGCTTTGGAAATGACACTCTTTATCCTTCGGAAGAAGGGGAGCTTGACCTGTTGGGATCAAAAACCGGGGTGGTTAAAAAGTGATGACCTCTACAGAATCGTGTGTATCTCTTTTACAAGACAGACCGACAGAATAGGGGGGGGGGGTCAGGAACTCCCTTCTTCATCCTTTCTGCACCAGCGTATTAGAGTAAAAGCGTATCAGCGTTGGAAAAAAAAAAACACATGTATTTTTTTATAGCTACGTCTACTTCCAACTGAGCGTTTTTCTTACTCCGGCTCGCCACGCCGGCTATCCATCACTTACGATGATGAGATAACCTCACGGAGCAGCAGGCGGAATCGCATTGACGCTGGGGTTTTTCTCAACCCCACTGCAACCGACGCGCCTGTGAAGACGTCGCGTTTAAGGAGGCACAATGTCTTGGTAATAACAAAAGCTACCCGCTGGCTTGGCCTACATTTGAGTTGTTCGGAGCTCCGCCGCACATGATTCAAAACGTTACTTTGGATGGATGGAAGGGTGAAATGGCTGGGTAAATGGGGGGAGAGAGAGAGAGAGAGAGAGAGAGAGAGAGAGAGAGAGAGAGAGAGAGAGAGAGAGAGAGACAAAAAGATAGAGGGATCGACAGAATGATAGATCGATCGGCAGACCGAAATAGCAAACACTGAGCAGCTTTCTAAAGGTATTCAAAAAGTTATTTTGAATTTTGTATGGATGAGATGGCTGGATAGATGTACAGACAGACAGACACACACCAAAAGAGAGAGAGACAGCGACAAAGTCAGGCAGGCAAGGCAAATGGATCGTCGATACTCCCGATAGTCAGAGAGATCAATAGATCGGCAGACAGAAATAGCAATCAGCTTTCCAAAGGTATTCAGGGGGAAAAAAGCCACAGAAGTGTGATATTGACGATTGAGTGCGGAGAGAAGCATCTATTCTGCGCGTCAGTTCCCACATCAATAATCCATGGAAACCCTGAGCCGTGTCCTCGGGTGGCCCGGCGCCGGCCTGGTACCAGCGCAGAGAGGCCCGAACCGAGGGGGGGGGGGGGAGACATATGGGGCGAGCTCCATGCCAATCTATTAGGGAGAGCGAGGGAGACCCGGGCTCATCCTTCACTTGGACGGGTTCACTACCCCAGCCCTGCCTGAGGAGGCTTGGAGCAGGGAATTGGGTGCCGTCCAATCAATTAGATTCACCCAGAGCAGCGTGCGTCTGGCCCCACGCAGGGGCCCGAATCAAGACGCCGCGATGAGAACGTCATGCCGCCTGGGGCCCGTAATCAAAGGCAGGTTGTCTGTCTACCCGGAGCAGTGTGTGTGTGTGTGTGTGTGTGTGTGTGTGTGTGTGCGTGTGTGTGTGTGTTGCGAATTACGATGCAGCAGACGAAAGGAGTAAAGCGGCGGAGTAACGATGCAATTACAACGTGTCAAACATGCACACAATGCGATGGAGAAGATGAGCATAATGGGGGTAGCCGCGATGCGGTGTGGCGCACGTGGTGGGGGAACGTGCACGTGGTGGGGGAACGTGCACGTGGTGGGGGAATGTGCACGTGTGGTGGGGGAACGTGCACGTGGTGGGGGAACGTGCACGTGTGGTGGGGAACGTGCACGTGGTGGGGGAACGTGCACGTGGTGGGGGAACGTGCACGTGTGGTGGGGAAACGTGCACGTGGTGGGGGAACGTGCACGTGTGGTGGGGGAACGTGCACGTGGTGGGGGAACGTGCACGTGTGGTGGGGAAACGAATTTGTGGGCATGTATATGGGGGGGGGGGGGGGGGGCAATGGTGTGGAACCATCCATCCCTATACGCAAGACACCTCGTTCTATTATAATGGTGCAACGGTGGATGCTGAAATTGGTGTCTGCAATGCAAGCCTCATCCAGGGACAGCAATTACCACTTTGGAGATCAAGGCAGGGATCGTCATCATAATCTCATTATCTCATGGTATCATCGCCCGGGCCATAAGGTAACATAACATGTGGAAGCAAATGCAGTGTGCTCTATGTTAAATTGTCGGTGATTATTGTGATTATTCTTCGCCAGTGCTGCCACCCATCCCGTGCCTGCACTTAAGGTGTTATTCTGCCTAATAAATTATTGTCCATACGTGATTTCATACGTTACACGATCATGGATCTACACGACCCACACAAAGCTACACACATGCGTGTGAATGCACACATGTACATGCACACGCACACACACCCACACACACACACATAAAATAATATTGGAGAACGCATCTGGTAATTATCCAATAATATCCACCTGCCAAAATCACACACAAACACACACATACCTTTCCTCTCAATGCACAAACACACAAACACACACACACACACACACACAGACGAGCGCACAAACACATACACATATGTTGGACACATAACATAACACATAACACACTTTGCCTACACACACACACAAACATACACAGTTGCATGAACGAACACATATCTACACACATCCACACATATGCAACACACACCAAGCTACTCCTGCTTTTCTTTCCGGTTTCTCCCTTTACGTATCCGCGGTGGGGGGCTCATTTGAGGCCTAAACCTGGGGCCGGCCTGCTTCAGAGCTCCACTTATGGAGTGTGTAATTGTTTGTCAGTCGTTTGTATGTCAGTGCAGACATGTGTGTGGTGTGGTGTGGTGGGGTGGGGGTGGGGCTCAGAAAGGATTTTCCCTTCCCCTTCCTTTCATGTATAGCCCAGCTCCCTCGTTATTCTCCCCACAAACGCCTCCCAAATTGGATTTACATGCTCCGGTTTCAAAAGGAAACCTGGATGCCAGTGTGCAATGATAGCCCCCCACAATCAAACACACACACACACACACACACACACACACACACACACACACCTAGGAATGGCTGGCAAACTCAGAAGAGGGGGATTGGACAGATTGAAAGGTATAAGGTGAGCATTACACCTATTACACCACTGTCAGCTTAGTGTGGGGCCTTTGTATGAAAAAATAAAGGTGGTCTCTTTGGGCTTATAGGGGACACCTTCCCTTAAGTGGAACGGTTTGTCAGTAGAGGTTTGTACAGAAGTGTTCTTCGTCTTAATGCGTCATTTACTGAAGCTAACATGTTGTCTAATTACGTGCTGCCAGTGTGAGAAGTGTGGGGCGGACGCTGGGCGGATCAATGCGCAGTGCATGAGGAACTGTTAAAACCCACTCCGACTACGCGTGCACCACACACACACACACACACACACACACACACACACACACACACACACACACACACAGACAAACATTCCCGTAAGGACATACACACACACATAGTATACACATGAACAGACACACACACACACAAATAAAACACACATTGACAAAAAGCACACATGTACCACACACATGCATACACACAGAGTGGTGTGTTTTCAGCTTCACCAGTCACCTACAGGTGCTGGTGCTGGGTGTGATGGTGGGCGTGAGGTTTGCTTGGATGAATAATTCTTGCACCGTGACTCTCCCACTCCTGATTTGTGAATTCAGAAGTGCAGAGGCTGTCAGAATTAGTTACCAGCATCTCAACCACCAAACTGGCACATAGCAAAAGCTCCTACTATTTAGAAGACCCGTTTTTATCCAAAGCGAATTGCAGTGAATGTTATTTTTTTCATGTGATTAATGAGTAGGGTGGGCATCTAGATCAAGGACGCCCACAGGAAGACTACGGATATTGGGGTTTGAACCCACAACCCTTCGGCTTGGAGTCAATCACCCTGTAACCACTAGACTTACCCTACCACAAAACACCACTGATGCTGCAGGTCAAAGTGTGTTGGGGGACTGAGCATTAATTCAACAGTCATTAGTCATAATTAACATAATAGCATACAATAGTAGTTAATATCTTAACCATCCAAGTTGAGTTGAGAAACGTGTCAGGCTTTGAGTGTGTGTGTGTGTGTGTGTGTGTGTGTGTGTGTGTGTGTGTGTGTGTGTGTGTGTGTGTGTGTGTGTGTGTGCGTGTGCGTGCGTGCATGTGTACACTTTCAAATCGGGTGCATCTATCTCTATGCTAAGCCAAGCACTACGAACTGCTACTAAAGGATCTCTCTTTGACAACCTTGATCGGTTCTGCTTAAAACGGCAATTGGCCATGCAAAGTTCATCTTCATCTGCATAATATATGCACGTCCACCTCAGCTCGTGCACCACCCCTCGAGCATCAAAAGACGAGGAGAAGTAGATAGAGGCTGCTGCGGGGATGTTACTATCCGTGCTATTGGTGGAGGTGGATGAAAGCGACTGTTAGACTAAGCTACCATTAATGATATACCCCCCTAACGTAAATGATACAATTTCGTCTTAATCATTTGGACAAAACATGACCCGACATGCAAAACAACGTCACATTAAGAAGAAACAACTAGCCGTTTTATTAGCTCCCAATAACAAGTAGCACACTGTGACTGAAGGAATTGATCGCAGTTGGGAGGGCACGCTGCGCCTCGTTCTGGCCGCTAGCAATTAGAGCCAAATTGGCCATTGGAGAGTCCTTTTATACGAACATGTGGGATTTTCTAATCGTAGTATTACATTCACGTTCTTCTCATTGTTATGCTCATTCTTTCGGAATAAATCAATGGTAAACTCGTTGATAAGTACGTGTATGTGTGGTATTAACGGGTGGTCCACAATTGCAAAGCGCGCGAATAAGGTTGTGCTCTTCTTACCTCGCGCCCCCTTATCTTGAAATGTCTCGAGACCAGCAATCACCAAAATCTGTCCTGGTAGAAAAGGCAAGTGATTGCTCCTCCATGAAAACCTTATTTCGAAGAGATGTGCGTACAAGTAAAAAAAAAAAGAAAAATCACTGGCGGTCAGAGATGATGGTGGTGGTGGTGGTGGTGGGTAACGGAGGGTGCGTAAACACGTTTCATTCCGTTCTTTTCTCCCATCCGGATAATACTAATAAAAAATACACCCACGCAGCATGTTGGTGAATCTCATGAAGCAATGTCTCCCGAGAACGTGTGGCGTGGACACGCTGCTATGTTTCTCAGGTCGCCGGCAACATCTTCAAATGAGGGTTTGTAAGGAAATCTTCAAATCTGCAGGAATTGTTTTTTTTTTTGTGTGTTTTTTTTTGGTGCGCAGCAAGTCCAGTCTCCGGCGAAGTACCGTAGCGAGGCGATGGAGGAGGCAGCAGCAGTAGCAGCAGCGTGGGGAGGCAGGCAGACGCACCTGGCCAGGAAGTGCGCCGCTCTCTGGCAGACAAGAGAACTGCACGCAGAATGGCCAGCATCGAACAGTCTATCTACATGGTCACTGCGTACAACAGGGTAAATTAAACACAAACGCGAGATAACTTAATATATTCATGCTAACTCACTCATGTGAGTAACTCGTGTGTCATTGTTATCACCAGGAACATTAAGATACGTAAGCAAACATGAGGGGTTTTATGTCAGGCTGGCATTTTGTGTTGCGGCTGTCAATGAGCGTCCTCTGGATGGTGTCTTCAAAAAAAAGACAACAAATCTTTTCTTTCACTCTCGTTATTGGTCATTTTTCAAGTCAACACTCTCAACCTCCTCTTCGCTCTGACTCTCTCCCCACCTCTATCTCTCCCAACCTCTTTATCTCACTCTCTCACACTCTTTCTGTATCCCATCCCAGTCTCCTCTGTCCTTCTTGCTCTCTGGCTCCCTCTCATCCTCTGTCGGTTTATCAAAAATGTCCCTCCCTAGTTCTCTCTCCACTTACCTCGCTCTCCATCGCTCCCCATCTCTCTCTCCCCTTCACTCCTATCCCTCAATCTCTCTCTCTCCACCTCTGCCTCTTTCTCTCAATCTATATCTCTCTCTACCTCTCTGTCTCTCTCTCTTTCTCCATCTCTCGCTCCAACTCTCTGCGTCTCTCTCTACCTCTCTCTCTCCCTCTCATATGTGCTGAGGTCAAACCTACGCTGAACCTGGGTGAAGCTCTCTATTAGCACTGCACTGCCTACAGTCTCACCGGCACCCCATTAAATCCACATTGATCATCCTCATACCCCCAGATCCTCTAACACAGCAAGGCCACCATTAATAACACCACATACAGCAGACATTTGACATTTCCTTTAATTATGCCCGTAATTTATTCATGCACTTGATCCTCTGAGCTTGTTGTGAAAAGCTTCCTTGAGGAATATTCCGGAGCGCCTCTCAGGGCCTTACGGATTAGTCATCATAATGGCTGAACCCCCGGGGGCACCACCTCTTCCTGCGCCCTGGTGTCCACGAGTGTGTGTGTGTGCGCGCGTGTGTGTGCGTGTGTGTGTGCCTGTGCACCACTAGTCTATGATGTGTCTTTGTATGTATAGTGTGTGTGATTGAGTGAGTGTGTGTGTGTGTGTGTGTGTGTGTGTGTGTGTGTGTAGGTGTGCCAGGACACGTGTCTGTAAACGTGTGTGTGTTTGTATGTGTGTAGTGTGTCTAGTTTAGACTGTGTAAAGTGTTTTCTGTGGTGTGGGCGCGCGTGTCTGCGTGTGTTAAGCCGTTAATGTCAGTAGGTGTTATTTCTCAAGCGTTCAGTGGCGACCACATGCAAATCATTATCCACGACTACACCTTGTCTATTTCCAGCAGAAAACACAACGGAAAGTGCCAACCGTTGCAAAGATCCGCGCTTATCGTACCTCTCAACGACCCCCATGTTTAACCCAGATTTGCTGAAGGGTGTGGGGGGGGGGGTGTGGAGGGGGTGTGGAGGGGGTGGGGAGGGGGTGGGGAGGGGGCGACTTCCACGCTTAATTTGCTCACTCTGCATGTTGGCTTCCTGAAATCAGGCGGCAAAAACACAGCTGTCTCCGACGGTTAACGCAGAGGTGGCACATCACCGGCGTTGCGCTCTCACATCAAATGGGATTGGAGATGTTAATTATGATGCTGGATCGAGGAACGCCGCTGCCGCCGCCGCCGCCGCCTCCGCCGCCTCCGCCGCCTCCGCCGCCGCACCCCATCACGGCCGCTCGGAAGGAGCTGGCTGGGAGAAAGAAAGGTGTGTTTGAGATTGTGAAGAGTTGTTCAGAAGGAAAAAGAAACACAGGACACACACACACACACACTCAAACACACGTGTGTGTGTACACACACACACACACACACACATGCCACGCATGCGTGCGCACACACCACTCTGGTGTGTAGTCTGTCATGTGTGAATGGGGGGTAATGTGTCAGTTTGGAGGTGCTGGAGGAGGACATATCTGGCCGCGGCCCCACCTTATTATTTGATGAAAGTTTAAACAGCTCCCGCAGCAGATCCGCGCCGACACGGCCCATCCTTTCATTACCATCATACTCCCTCCACACACAATAAATAACGCAGCTTTTTATCTCACAGCCTGCCGCCTTGCATGGTCCTGTGAAGTGCAATCAGAGAAGCGGCACTGCTCCATGTGCATTTTGCTGATTTATATCGCACCTTTATATATATATATTTTTATATTATTTATATTTTTTTATTTATATAAGGCCATCCTATTTGAGCCAAGGCTCCATCCACACCCACCCGCCTTCACTCTCTCTCAGACTCCTCTTTTTGCGGTTTTGCTGAATGCATCTTGCATTTTTATCTTCCCACTCTCTCTCTTACTCTCTCTGATGTGTTTGTTTGTGTGTCTGTGTGTGTGTGAAAGGAGGCGGTCATATTTGAAGTCTTCATCCAAACCCTGTCACCAGACTTCTCTCTCTATCTCTCTCTCTCTCCCTAAGTCTCTATAGCTCTCTCTATATATTTCACTCTCCCCCTGCCTCTCTCTCTCTCTCTATATATATATATATATATATATATCCCTCTCCCCTGCCTCTCTCTCTCTCTATATATATATCCCTCTCCCCTGCCTCTCTCTATATATATATTTCACCGTCCCCTTCTCTTTCTCTCTCTCTCTATATATTTCCCACTCTACCCCTGCCTCTCTCTCTCTTTTTATATATATATTTCACTCCCCCTGCCTTTCTCTCTCTCTGTCTCTCTCTCTCCGTCTGTCTCTCTCTATCTCGCGCTCACTCGTTCTTTCAGTATATATATATATATATATCTCCCCTGCTTCTCTCTCTCTCTCAGTATATATATCACTCTCCCCCGCTTCTCTCTCTCTTTCTCTCTCTCTCTCACAGTATATATATCACTCTCCCCTGCCTCTCTCTCTCTGTCTCTCTCTCTCTCTCTGTATATATATCACTCTCCCCCTGCCTCTCTCTCCCTCTCCGTCCTCTGGTCTGTGGTTTGTGTTTCCACAGTGGCCTCAGTTCATTAGCCAGACGGCGCTCGGCAGCCCTGCTAGAAGACTAATGGGCCGGCATGCTTCTTAGTGCACACAGCAGCTCCACGGGCTGCCCAGGTCCATTACATCACAGGCTCTCCCGTAGAAGAGAGAGAGGGGGCAGTTGCTGGTTGGGTGTGTGTGTGTGTGTGTGTGTGTGTGTGTGTGTTTGTGTGTTTGTGTGTGTTTTTGGTTTGTGTGTGTGTGTGTGTGTGTGTAAATGTGTATATATTTGTGCATATGTGGGTGTGTTTTTTGTATGTGTGTGTGTTTGGTTTGTGTGTGTATGTTTGTATTTGTGTATCTACGTTTGTGTGTATGTGTGTGGTTTTTGTATGTGTGTTTGTGTGTGCGTTTGTGTATACCTGTGTATATCTTCATATGTGTGTTTTTTGTATGTGTGTTTGGTTTGTGTGTGTGTGTGTGTGTATGTGTGTGTGTGTACATTTGTGTGTATGTGTGTGGTTTTTTTGTGTGTGTGTGTGTATGTGTGTGTGTGTGTGTGTGTGTGTGTCTCTGTGAGTGTGTCTAATGAAGGGAGGGATCCTGTTGGAGATAATAAATTCTCCTGTGAGTCAAATTCGCCCGGCTACAAAGTAGAGCCTTGCAATTAGGAGCGTAGCGGCTTTTAAGGGTCTGATGTACAGTCTCTTTGTACACTTAACTCAGGTCATCTCTCCACCGGCGTCACTTAACTCCTCTTATTCCAAGTGGAAGCATCACACACCGCAAGGAAAGAGCCAGCGATTGCAGTTTTATTTCTTTCCACCGTACGTGAAACTTGACAACAGACATGGTTTGTTGACTGATCGTTTCTTACCAATAACTAGGTTTTACTATAGCCATGGGAAAACTTTGGAAAACAGTTTAGTAAAACTGGGTTTTATTCCAAAATACACGTTATTGGACCTTTCTTTGAGTTCATTGTACTACGTGCTGCCCATGTGAATGTATGCACAAATACACTGTCTGGTAAACATATATAATGGTCAGTGGGATATAGGGTCATAGAAGAATGAAGCCCCCCCACCCCTCAATAATGCCCAATAAATACTGTATCATTATCAGTATGTAGTACTTGACAGTTTATCCATGTCCATGTTCCGTGTAAGTGTAGAAGCAGAGGATGGATACTGTTGGGTTGCAAGCCAACGGTGTGCTATCCAATCCTCTTCATGTCCCAGGAATTGAACCATCAAACCGATGGTGCAGTTAATATTCAGCCTCTCCCACTGAGACAGAAATTAAGTCTTTGGGCACTTTTGCATGAAAATGACTCAAGCTTCATGGTTGTGTTTTTTGTGGTTAATGGGACCTAGGATTAGTACGACTGTGTCTCCACATAGTAAAAGGGAATTGCCTTTCCACATTTTTCCCCTCAATAAAACACATATATTCCCCGCTAAACAATTTTTTAAAGTATACATATATAAAAATATATATATTCACAAAACCATATCCTAGTGCCATGAATTGATCTATCAAATTGTCGAGGCATTAAATCGTCTGTTACTACCCCAGCGTCACGAACGCAGCCTTAAGGCACTTAAGAAATAGCACCAACAATTTTCTTTTTTAAAGTTGTTTGAGCTTCGTCACCCAACTCATCGAACACCTTGTCACCCAATCCATCGCCGTGCCGCGCCTCAAAATGAGTCACCGTTGTGCCCACAAAGCAGGCGAAGCAGAGATACGAGCGATGGAGCAGGTGGTGGCAGGCATCACTGCCCACGTCCTCACGCCACTCTGAACAGAAAAGTATGCCGCCCCAGCCCATTGGGCGGCCATAAATCCTGGCAGCGGGGGCACGTTAAGTGATAGCTGACGCAAAATGTCCCCTAATGCGCTTCGTTTTCAGTCAAAAGGGGGAGAGTTATTACCGCTGGGTTGACTTGATTGTTTAGAATTGCTAAGTACAGAGTGTCATTTCCTTTTAACACACTCGCAAGGGTAATGGCTTAGTGATTAATGTAACGGATATGTAAGGGATTAGAACGCAGATTTAAGTCCACGGGCAGCGTTAAATCGGAGGGAAACGTCGGTTAACTGATCTCGCTAACAACCCATAAAGATTCACATATCAGTTCACAAGCACTCCATCCCGGGGCACCTCCTCTGCCTGCACCATGAGTAAAGACTGCACAACGAGGGAGAGGCTACCCGCTATTCAAAACAAACACCCTCGTAAATTCTCTCATTAGACCAGGAATGAGAAATCAATGGATGATATGGCGGTTTTTGGACAGGATCCCTTAGTTTTAACCACTTTCCTTACATAACTCTCGTTTGCCCTTGGCTCCTTTTATAGTCGAGGATATGTTTATGTAGGACAAGTGAGTGAGACATATAGGCACATCTTCTGGCTAGTTTCAGTGTGGCCACCTGGAACATATTAATTAAAACTCGATGAAGGCCTATGTCTTCCAGTCTGAGCAGAATGACCAGATGTGACAAACATTTTGGGATACTTCCTGACTCCCTAATCCCTGTACTTTCACAAGGTCTGACGAGCAAATTCACATCCATGATGCAAACATTGGCATTATCTTACTGACTGGTCGATTTCAGTAGTTATTGATAGTCCTATATGTCCTATATAATGCAAACATTTTCATCAGCTCCGTACCAATATTATTGAAAAGATCCCAGAAACCATAAGAAAATTATGTTGTTTTCATCGTACATCGATACCACGATAATTATCGTACGCCCGACAACACTGGACGCGAGCGTCCCACAGTGCGTTTGTGTGTGTGTTTGTGTGCCTGTGCGTGTGCACAGGCACCCCCCCCCCCCCCCCTTAAAAGAATTGCATTGCAATTCATCTACATAACACTGTGTAAGCAGTCAGGCTGTACAACGGTGTCAGCCTGAAGCCAATTACAAAATGCAGGGGGAGGGCCGGAGGAAACCAACATGCCGTTTAGGTTGCCCCGGGAGACGGGGATGTTGTACTATCTTTATTGTAAAGTTTCAACATTTGTATTCATGCGGACGCCCCAACGCCCCAGATGGGAGGCACCTCCATTTATTTACGCAGGGATAAATATTTAAAGAGTAAAAGTGTTGTGGAGGGTGATACAAAAGCCCTCAGATGAATATGCACTATCTATAAATATTTTAGCTCTTCCTTCGCTAGCCTCCTATCGACTCGGAGAATGTTTGTGTATGTGGGTGTCTGTGTGTCTGTGGGTGTTCGTGTTTGTGTGGGTGTGAATGTGGCTGTGCAAATCCGCGTGAAAAGCTGCAATATTAGTTGTGAGGACGCCTGCGATCAATGCAGCCATTAAACACCGAAGGTCAGCCGAAATTACATGGAATTGAGTTTTCCAGGTAATTAAAAAAGGTGTTTACAAATGTCTGCAGCACATACTAAAGATTTAATTGATATCGAGCAGTTCTGATGAAAGGGAAAGGGATAATAAGAAAGAGAGAAGGAAAATAGGTGGCTATTTATCGCAAGAACATGATAACGGGTTAGAATATCACGATTACGTCCAAACCAATCTCAGAAAGTCCTCCAAAAGAGTGTCCAACACTGTTTGTTCTCGCGTTCCAACAACAGTGCCAACGCACTAACTTGACCAAAGTTGACAAAACTAATAAGTGGCGCCTTGCCCCTTATCGCACCTCTATAAATGAAATGTTTACCTCAATCTTGAGGAAAAACCAGCCAGCGGAGCCCTGTGTTTGTGTTTCATTTTGAAAACATTAGTGGGCTGTACCTAAGTATACCACGCAGTATAATGAAACAAACAAATGGAAATGCCACTCAATTTGAAGTCTGTCATGTTTCTCCAGGAAAAACCCTCTGCCCATGAACACACACTGGGTTGAATAATATCTTTGTTTGGGGAGCTAGCTCAGTGAGACAGAAAAATCGATGCCTTGGTTTAGGTGGGTGTTAAGGGTCACGGTGCACACAATATTATGGATTTTCAATAGCCACTCTCTAAGGATCGCACCCCTCGCCGTCGATAAGACCATGATCCATTTCACTTTACATACCAGAGTCACAAGCTCAGCTTGGGCTAAGTACATTCTACAGCAACACAAAAGCCCAAACCAAAATCTTCAGAGCTGAACTGCAATTAGCCAGGAAACATCATCCTCATGACAACCAATTGATCAGCAACCTTCTTATACATTTTTACCAAATTGAAAACGACAACAGAGAAATTGCTCTATACGATGTGCCAAATGATCACCTTACTTTGCTTGAAGAATGCTTGCACTACTCAAATAAAAAGGTTCTGTGGTAAGAGCTATTGGCAGATCTGCGTAGATGTCCAGTTTTCCATGAATGATCATTAGCTGTTCAGCACACATGTTCTTCTCCAACGCCTCTGCATCCAGCCAATTGTTGTGACGTAAAACAAATGAATTATTCAAAGACTTAATTAAAATTAAGGATGCCTTATCACTCAACCTGCTGGCTTGGTATTGGGCGTGAAACAAGAAATCGATATTAAGATGTTCCAGAAGGTACAACTTGTTTTTGGTCTGAAAATACCCCATCAATAATATATTTGGGATTGGGATTAATCTAATGTTACGGCAAAGTTGATATGAGTTGTAGGGAATCGCTAAATTTGATACGCTAATTACTGAAATGATGTTAATGTTACAGTATACTGCTCACATTGTACCAATAGATGTGTGAAGTGTTTATACAACATATGCACAACGTATGCACCAGATATTCATAAATTAAATTAATGAGAGGAAAGGAAAAATTTATAATTTATTCAGAAGAACATTCCCTCCGTCCTTAGTGATTCCCATTTGCACTCTTGTTCTCATTCTTTCACTTTTTTATTCACTCTCATCTCTCTCTCTCTCTCTCTCTCTCTCTCTGTCTTTGAGTTCTTGTCAGCTGTCACTTCCCACATGTTGACTGACTGTGTGTTGCATGGTGCGTGCAGTATCAACACTGATCCTATGTGTTCTGCTATCTTTACTTAGCATCAAGATTATATCATATCCTTTATCATATTGTAGCATATCAAGCTTCACCCAAGTGGAAGATGCCGCTCTGGGCTATTTGGAGAAAACCAAAAACAAAACAATTGTAGTATCTTCATACATACTAGATTAGATAAGAAGATTGTATTGTCCATCGGTGACAGAACAATGTCTCACATTTGGAGGGGTTACAACAAAACAACCAATTAAGAACACGATGCAATGAGATAAAGTGCAATGGGATGAAACGCAATATGAAATATAACATGGTACTTCAATAATCCCAGACGGGAATTGTGGGCGTCACAACAGAGAGTAGAGGACAGAAATAGAAATGTAAAATGATAAGAAAAGAAAAGAGTAAAAAGACCAAGAAATACATCAGGACAGCATAAACAACCATGGCGTCTATGGAAATCTCCATGTACACTAGCGTGTATTTTGTGCGGAGTCCACAGGATGTTCTGCAGCGGTGCAACAGAGACACAAAAGGCTCAGGGTTTGAGTGACACCGCGGGGCTTTGTCATCGCTATCTGTGCATCTCACTTTTAATTAGCATCTCAATCACGGGGATGTTCATCTGTCTGGCATCACTTGCTTTTATTTTACTGTGAAGATGATTATTGCCAGTACACGCTGCAAACACATACACACACACGCACACTCATGCTCACACACACATGCACCCGCACACACACACTCGCGCACACACATACACACATGCGCGTGAACACACACACACACATGCACCCACACACACACACACGCACACACTCGCGAACACACACACACACACACTCGCGAACACACACATGCACACATGTGCGCGCACACACACACACACGCACCCGCACACACACACATAATCACGCACGCACACACATGCGCGTGAACACATTCCTGACCACATGTGCATGCACACACACACACACACACACACACACACACACACATACATACATACATACACTCACACACACACACACACACACACACACACACATACATACATACATACACTCACACACACACACACACACACACACACACATACATACATACATACACTCACACACACACACACACACACACACATACATACATACATACACTCACACACACACACACACACACACACACACACATACATACATACATACACTCACACACACATACATACACTCACACACACACACACACACACACACACACATACATACATACATACACTCACACACACACACACACACACACTTGAATATATAGGCCTATTCGCATGTAGTATTCCCAACCCGCATGGGTATTAAAGACATTTAACATTTGAATTGCGTTTTCTCCCTTGGGTGCAAAAAAAAGAAAGTCTAGCAAAGTGCCAGTAATGCTGTTAAGTGGTGGTGATGTAGCTGCCTGTATTACACCGCAACATTGATATCACACATACACACAAACACACACACACACACACACATAACCTCGCACACTCGGATGCACAAGCGTGGGTCTGGAGACCGCAAATCAAGGCCATTCTGCTTGATTGCGTTCATCAATCAGCGTTCATTCACAATCCATCACCATGCGCTGCCAATAATAATGTAGACATCTTTGTTAGGAAGCACATATTGGATAATCAATAAGCCCCCGCACAGGGACCCCCCTGTTTTTACAACCAGGTTTCGGTGGCAGGGAATGGAAATCTATTCAAATGCGATTGAATGAATGAAGAAAAAGCTAAAAACCCAGCCATCCCAGCCAGTCCTTGGTGGCTAGAAGACACGTGTGCTCCAGCTCCCCACGCACATTCACGTGGAGCCAGAGAGTACCTTGGCTCTACGTTATACTTCCCTTCTTTTCTTCTTTTCTTTCCTCCATCCTCCTTCCTTTCCTTCCCTCCCTTCCTCCCGTCTTCCCTCCTTCCTCCCCTCTATGTTCCAGACATTTTCTCTCCCTCCCCCTCTCTCTGGGAGAAATTATAGGCCAGCTTGCCTGACACTTAAAAGTAAGCATGGCCAAATCAATCACTGAAAGGTCCACCTGGGTACTTCAATTATTCTTCCCTACCCCCCCCCCCCCCCCCCCCCCCACCCAACCACCACCACCACCCCCCCCACAACCACCACCACCACCAACGCCGCCCCGCCGCAGAGAAATACGAGGAGATTTTTATGAAGAAGAGATTGGACATGGCCGGGTCAACGCGTCCTCGCGCGTTCAATATGAAGAATCCTGTAATTGGATGGTTTGGCGACGAGAGGGGCGATTCAGCGCAGACGTTCACCGCGAGAAGAGCCGTCGATGTTTGAGGCGCGCCGAGATAGGCTTTGTGTGTGTGTGTGTGTGTGTGTGTGTGTGTGTGTGTGTGTGTGCGTGTGTGCGTGCGTGCGTGCGCGTGCGTGCTTATAATACGCTTCCCTTTCAAAAGCAGCTGTTTTGACGAGTGCGTTGAATCCTCTAACTTTTACTTCACATACTCTCTTCTGCTCATCAAAGGACACTAATTACCGAATGTGTCATGCTCAGTTCAGTGTATTAATGAATTACAATCTTAGTTTCATTATCAGTCTAGTACGCCTGAGGCTATGGTTTTCCTATTCATTGCTAGGATGCAGGTATTTATTACTAACTATTTCCTAATAAGACTACCTGTTCCCACCAAGTGGTCACACAGTGATTGTCATCGCCCGGGGTTTTCAGTGATCACCTGGATCACCCACCATGTGGCCTTACTGGCGGCGGGGAAATCTTCTAGGCTCTTTGGGGAAACCATGACAACTCCATCGAAATGCATTCTAAATTCGACCTGGGTGGTGAAATGGAATGCATAAGGTTGTCATGGTTTCGAACGATTCTAGACGGTTGTTTCACCTCCCAGCTAACCAATATGGCCACTAGGTGAATAATAAATTTTGGGAAGACCTGTCTTGGCTCTGTCTGTTCATAAAATGTTTACTTCACCTCAAACATCGTACAAAGGATCTTGTGTCTGTTGTGCCCTACATTCATGTAATGCTATACCGTTTAAACAGTGCTCCTGTTTCAATGGTTTCTGACAGGCATTATTCTCCAGGCATTCAAGTAAAAAAAATCAAAAATCAAAAGACCAGGTATTTTTTTCTTTTTTTTTTCAAAAACTGTAAGTTAGTTTCTGAGGCAGCGACAAACAGAGGATAGAGAAGAGCAGCAAACATCTGCCAGTGTTTAATTTGGGATGAACGCATTTCACTTTCTCTGTTGAGCGACACCATGACACGTTTAAGAGCAGAGACGGATGTGCTGACGGAAACAAAGTGACAATTTAAAAATTGGCAACGACTCTGATAGAGAAGCTTACCGGTGTGAGTGTGAGTGAGTGAGTGAGTGAGTGAGTGAGTGTGTGTGTGTGTGTGTGTGTGTGTGTGTGTGTGTGTGTGTGTGTGTGTGTGTGTGTGTCTGTGTGTGTATTGTGATGTGGGAGGGCGTCCTTCATTTAATTAGTAGTCTATCTAAACACTGAACAACCAATTTCAGCTATAAACACGTTACATGTCATAGGCAGACCTCAACTAACGAATTGCACAGGTAACACGCCAAGCGCCTGGGAGAGATCATGTGCGCTTGCAGCCAATGTGTCTGGGTGAAATGTGTGCACATTATTTATTTAGTTATATGTTGCTATTTGGGAGGAACACACTCGCGTTGATTCTGCAGAATACAAGTGCTCCGAAGTACCATCTAGTGGTCGGTTCACGTGGACGTAGTACCAAGATTATAGGCCTATGTATACTATGCAGGCCAAGATGTAAGCATAGCTAGGCCCTCATTTAAAACAGGTTTTAAACATGCTGTTAGACTGGCAAACCATGCTGTAGCCCTATCAGTGAACGTGCAACTGTTTCCACATGCAGTTGAACCTCCATAAACACTGCGTTGAATTGCAGAACTACGTTTCCCTATCGAGGTGGGGCATCTTTATTTTTTATTAATTTTTTTGCACCATCTATTGGTTTCCTCACACAGGTTGCGGCATCTGAATTCAACTTATCGTTGCGTTTACGTGTAACGTGAGATGTCACTAGGGGGCATTGTTATACCACAACAGAGACGGACTGGTCTTTATACAGGTACGGCCGACCAGCGTCACCGTAGCTACCGACTTTCTTCTAACGTATTGTCTCGGGAAGATTACATCACCCTCCTATATCGTTGATGTGATGGAAGTCAACTGCGTTGAGTGATGCGTTCCCATTTAACGTTTTCTATTCAAAGCCTGGATTAAAAAAAAAAAATTTGGGCAAATATTTGGACTCATGCCATTAGCAGTCTTCAGTCCATTGCGACAACTCTGAAGCTGTTCAGGCAAGGAGCAGACGCAGCGAAAGGTCAAGATCACAGATCACCGCAACTCAATGGCGTCGTAATAAGTGACAAAGAGCTCGTCTCAACACACCACTGCGACTTGTCACCGAATGGAAGGTAGTGCCAAGGTTCAAGGACAAGCTTTACGGCAATTCTTCCATGGAAAGAAATGGAATCCGGTGGCGCCTTAAACGAGGAGTGATTACAAGCGGAGCTTTCGTTCCACGGCTCAGAACGTGGTGGATTCAGTGTAACACTGAAAAAGATGACACTACAAAAGATGAAGGAAAATGCACATGGCCTACCAATTTAGAATAACGCCGTTCAATTATTTGCTTTTTTTAATTTATAAAATAATACTTATAAAATAGGTATCCACAGATACACCGTGAATACCTAAATAGAGCCTTTCAAATGCAACACACAATTAGGTGTCAGACTTTGAGCTGATAATACATCCCTATGGTCAATAGGGTTGCACAGATCGACTTGTCCATGTGACAGGCGATGTTTCCTCTCCAATAAGTAGGTGGCTTTGTGTTCTGAATATAGTAAACAATCACAAACAACCAATGGCGCCAGGCTAATCTATTTTATTTTTTATTTTGTTTTGCAGCAAGTCTGCAGTCAAGTCAGGGACAGTGTTTGCACAGATACATGAGAAAGAGAATTGCCAGCCACCAGATTCATTCTCTATAAATTCGAAAAGGGCAATTACGTGCCTGAATGAGCAATGATCTTCCCCTATAACAAATGCAATTTGTTGCTGTTCAAGATGATTCCACTTCGCGATTTTATTTATATTTTTTTACAAACAGACAACCCAGTGTATGATTTTAGAAATGGAAATTAGCGTCGTCCTCGTCTCTCGCTTTGTTTTATTTTGGGTACGCACGTAACCACTGACACGCGCGCATAGCCACTCACACACTCACACACTCACATACTCACACACCCACACACCCACACACTCACACACTCATACTCACACACACACAGACACACACGTTTTCAATCGGATGACTTCCAAAATAGAGGCGCGTCCTTTGGAGTTGCGCTTGTCCGTGAATGAAGTTCAGGCGAGGTGACACATATCTGTCTGTGCGTTGGCCTACTACGCGTTATTGTTGCATTAGCGTTTGAGCTTCACTTTTAAAAGTCCCGGGGTAGTTGGCCAAACTTTCAATCGAAGGATCACTTCAACCCGATCGAAGACTTGTGACTTGTTGACATTGAAGGACATTGTGATTTACGAGTCGATCCACTCACTGGTAAGGTACATTTAACACATCTGCAATATGCCTTCCTTAAAAAAAAGTTGTAACTAGGCTTGTTAATGTTTCTTCGCACATTGAAACTAGAAGACGATAACAATAATGCGTCATTCAAACCTTAAAAAAACGGTCTCATTTATAAAGACTATCTATTAGGCCTAGCTGAATTTAATAGGGAAAAAAGTAGAGCGTTCTGTGGAAAACCACAATGATGTTCAGTTAGTCCTGAACGAGTGTGTGCGAAAGCATAGACTCGTCGTTTTTCCACTTGCCAGTCTTTCTGCCATTCATCAACTTTTGAGAATGTTCCAGAGACAAAACTTCCCTAACTAAAATGTTATCTCTGTAAGGTGCTCTGTTGCACTATCTTACCTCTTGTGTGTGTGTGTGTGTGTCTCTCTCTCTCTCTCCCTCTCCCTCTCCCTCTCCCTCTCTCTCTCTCTCTCTCTCTCTCTCTCTCTCTCTCTCTCTCTCTCTCTCTCTCTCTCTCTCTCTCTCTCTCTCCGGTAGTATGCTGTATAAGCATCTTCCTCCCGCTCTCTGAGCGGTTAAAGAGATAAGCGCAGATGCTTGTCGCAAGCTTGGTGATATTAACCAACCTTGAGGGAATGTGGATAGGGACGTCCACTCAGGTGTGAGACGACCTACGAATTCATTCACTACACAAGTTGCTACAGTGTCCCAATGCCACTTTCAAGCTGGGAGGTCATAAAGAAAATGGATTAATTCATGTAAGCCTCCATGTGCATAAAAGCGTTTTTTCTTCCTGCTTAAGGTATAAACACATAATTCATGCACGAGTTAGAGGCAGGTGTGCCAACACAGGACATGTATCCATGCACAGATTATACTGCTAGATTTGGCTTTCTCATCTCTCCATCTCTGGCGCTAAAACACCCTGGCACTTGCCTTTATTGTTGCTTTCTTTCAAATTATGTGCAGGCTGTGAAGAGTGAGGCAAAGTGTCAGTGTGAATTGAACTTTTCACATCCACGTCTCCCTGGCATTTTCTAGTTCATTAAAGGCAGGTTGGGGAGTGTGTGTGTGTGTGTGTGTGTGTAAACTGTGAATATCCAAGCTGTTCATCTACACACAGAGTGAAGCTTTTATGAAAGAAACTCGTAAATGCAACCACTCTTGTGGATTCACCCTTACGAAATGTCATGACGCGGCAAGCTGGAAACCTCTAGCTCCCCAGCGGCAGCATCAGGAGCATCGCGGACGCAAAACTATGGTAGGCCTACAAAGGCGGAAAAAAGAAAAGAATGTCTTTTTTTAATACAAAATGCCTGTTAAAATGTCACCCAGAAATAAATTGGTATAAGCAGATTGCAAGGACAGATGCTAAAGCTCCTGTCTGCTCTGGTCTTATTGTTTGAAGAGGCCGTTTGATTAGCCGCTAGCTAACAACTGTACTACGCTACCAGCTGAGCTAAAGCAGAGCTTGTGTAAATCCACTTTCAGTCCACTCGCGTGTTGCTCAATGGGCCGTTTCACATGGGGTGGGCAGATTTTATCCATATTTTTTGTGAAAGCTGTTCAACGATATGCAATGTAGCTGCTTCGCGTCATTAAATCAAATAGCGAGCTTTTAAGCAAAATAAGTGCTAGTTGCTACAGTGGTTTGGGTATCACACTCCCAGCTGAAAGCTAATGGGTTTGAATGCCAAGGTCTATATGCTATATCAAGGCATCCTTGGGCAAAAAGCCATAACCCCTCCCTGCTCTTTAATGGCATGCATCAGAATTCACTCTAAGTCACTTTGGATAAAAGTGTTAAAACACTAGCCTAATAGTGGGCCGACTACACCACTCAATAGCGTAGCCAGAAATCTACATTATGAGACAAAAAATACAAGAACTAAAGCATAGTTTATTGTTAAGTCACAGTATTTAAGTATTTAAGAAAAGATGCTTTGTGAATCAACGTGTTACTGTTTCGAAAGACGTCTTGGTCTGGCGCCAAGAGCCTCAACGTTGCTTTCATCATCACCGTAACCATTAAGCCGTGTCTGCAAAAAATACACATTTTACTTGCCACAAACATTCATCTTTTAAACTATGATTCTTTAGTGGGCAAGCTGCAGATTTCGGCAGTAATACCAAGCTTAGGTTTCAGTCTGTGGTCACATGGTCACAATTAAGTTGTACTACGCCTTAACGGTGTGTTAGCTTATTACACTAATGAGAAAAAGCTGCAGAGGAAGTCCACTCCTGGTGTTCCTTGCAACGACAAAATAAGCGCTAGCTGGCGAATCTGTGCGGAGAACAAAACACAAAACCCGCGTCCTTTGGGAGAAAGCTGACGCAGTAGAAGGCCCGAGAACAGCGGTGGAGGAGCTGAGCCGGCCGCATGCGGCGGTGAAACCCTCTAATTGACTAATTGAATCAGGTTTCCGGTTTCCGGTCTCCTGACTCTCCAGGGCCGGGCAGGGCCGGGGTGACGTCCGGGCCCTGGAGAAACATTTAGTAATGATAGAAGAGGGAAGTGTTTTACTCAGAACTCAAACTGAGGGTGGCAGGGTGGCTCCCTCAGGGGGGGATTATGACAACTCCAAGAATTGTGTATTTTGAATAGATTTAACCTAATCTCTTTAGCTTACTGCTTAGTCAAATTGTGTGGAAAGCAGGCCAACGACACATGGCAATTTGATAAAGAAGATTGCTTTTTAAATAGGTGTCAAAGGGCTCTTATTGCACATTTCTAGTATTGCACATAACAGGCAGACTGTTTTATGTGTAAGTGGTCCGTTCATTCACAAAAACAAAAAAAAGACAAACACGACATTAGCACCCACAGGGGACACGGTAGTTTGTTTTCTTTGCACACTGGGCGTACACAAATACACTGAGTATGAGTAGAAGTAACATCGTGTTGTGTTGGAGAGGATTCCGCTTCTATAGCCTCTCTTCCTTAGGTAGCGTCATGGTCCGTTTGAGACCGTGATGCGTCGTACTGCCAGACTTTGACACAGGGGCTGTGGTAAGTCCCTGTGCCAGTCGAACCCAATCAGGAGGCGCGCCTCCGGCTGCATCAAGGCCCTAAGGCAAAGGGATATAGCACAATCTCCAGAAAAAGCCTCTTTAATCCAATTTAGTGGCAGGGTGGGTCAATCCAGATTGAAGGACCCCCCCCCCCCCCTCCGCCCCCTCCCTCCGCTGCTCCGTGTGTGTGTGTGTGGGGGGGGGGGGCTGCAGCAGGGAGTGGTGGCGATAGGACTTTGGAAGCAGAAGGGTGGAGGACCATGAGAAAATAAAAAACGGAGTGGGAAATAGACACTGTTAAGTGCAGATAGTATTTCAAGAAGTATTGGCACTGGAATGATGGACCGAGGTCCCTTGTGTCTAGACAGCAGGAAAATGATCTATCTTTCATTAGAAATCGAAGGGTGGACCTCTTCAGGGTGGACCTCCACTCTGCCAATTATAAAAACAAACGTTGTAACTTCTCTGATACACTCCCTTAGGGCTGCAAATAACAATTACTTTCATGGTCAGTTCATCTAACGATTCTTTTTTTGAATCTTCATTTAGTCTATAAAAGGTCATAAATAATAGCAAAGGCCAGCAAACATTATCAGATTCCAAAGTGGTGTCTTGACTGCGCTTGCTTTATCCGACAAGCAGCCCCCCAAAAAAACGAAGCTAATCCTTTAATAATGATCCATGAACCAAACATTTGAATTGCACTGCAAAATTAAGCAGTAAATGTTTGTTGTATGTACTTGTTAAATGACTTTAACGATTTATTGATTATCAAAATAGGTTTTGATCGACTAATTGATCAAACAACTAATCGTTGCAGCCCTACTCTCCCTGCTTCGTAATGAAGGCCTTGCAGAGAGGAACTAGGCCTACAATGTAAGCCAATGTAACCAAAGAGGTCTTGACTCACAACGACACAATAATTCAACGTCAGTCACCTAAAGTATACATCCTGGATGATGCATTGCAATTTGACCACGCTGTAATTTAAAGATGAGCTCAGGAGAACTTGCGCAAACTCACACGAACTGGAAAACCAGACAAACCTGTAGGGTAAAGTGGAACGGGGTTGGGACGGGGTTGGGGGGGGGGGGGGGGGGGGGGGGCAGTGCCTACTGCGGTTGGCATCCACGCCTACATGTTGCAAGACGTTGAAGAGCTCCTTAATCACCCACACTAACACACACACAATAAGAAGAATTGCAGCACGAATACGTGCACGCACCCACTCACAAACACCCACATACAGTACGTGCATGAGCGTCACTCCATTCACTATGTAAAATATGTAAAGGCATAGTGGCAAGGCTATGCAGGGTATCTTCCAGGGGTGATGTATTGTGTTGTGTTGCGATGTCGGCGATCATTTCAAAGCTGCTGTGAAGCAGTGGGGCTCTGGTACCCCGTTGGGAGGGGATTACCGTCTGAATGGGGGAGGACCACAGTCTGTGTGACCTTCAATAACGAGATGACTCCCAATTAGCAAAGGATGTTCCCTTCAAATACGTCAAGGTTAGGCTAATGAAAGACTACAGATTGGTTAAATGTGTGACTACTTTGTTGTGTGTGTGTGTGTGTGTGTGTGTTTGTGTGTGTGCTATACTGTGATGATTGATGGATTTATGTTAAATCTTCTCATTTCATATTACAATGAACGACGCATCATCTTCAATCGGTCAAGAGTCTGCTGAATCCAAAAGTCTGTTGTTTTTGCCAAATACGTAACGTTCGTTGATTCACAGCTTCTGGGGATGGATATAAAATGAAGGTAAAAAAATATTGAATTACCAACAGGGAGGGACGTGGCATTGTATTTAAGCATTAGAAGTTAATGATTTACAGGCACATGAATGAAAGAAAGGCTTAAGTGCCACTCACAGCCAAACACATACCTATAGATATAGATTTATACATTTAATAATGAAGTAGTTATCTGCTCAGGGTCAGGAACAGCAATTAGAGAATTTTGATCCACAAGGGATTCTGTTCAAAATTAATTTATTCAGGTGTGTAAAAAAATAAATAAACTCCACTCCAGACTTATTTGCTTTCCCAGAGAGTATGCAGCGGCCATGGATTTACATAATAATAGTGCTAATAGTCTAGCAGAAAGCAATGAAGCAGATCAACTATTCAAAAGTGCTGTTTAAGCAGATAATCCACACATCCAAGGAGCCATGAATAAGTTAAGCAGACGCCACTGGCCGCAGTGATGAAGAACCACTTGAAAGAAAAACATGTCATTTTGAAAGAGGATGGACAAACATATCGGTTGGTTAGACAAGTGTTGTCAATAGTGTTGTTTAACCGGGTTTAACTTAATAAATATATATAGGTCTTTCCCACAAAAACACAAGAGAAAGTCATGGAAGCTTCTTAATAAAAGGACAATCCACAGAGCAAGAAGAGGCTTGGCGGTTGTTCCACAGAGCTAATTTTTTACACACGCTGACGACTATTGCCCCCCCCCCAACGCAAATGTCACGCTGCGATCCCCAACCCTTTCCGTCTCGCCTTTCAACAGTTCCCTTTCTGTCCCTGTTTAAGGGCCCCTGCAGACAGAGGCACCGTAGACGCGCGTCCACGATAAAACGCTCAGCACGATCATTTATTGAGTTCTTCGAAGGCCGACTATTCTCAACACGGAATGCTGTGAAATGCTTACCGCGTTGTCACCGCGATCGGAATTTACTTTGGAACACCTTTTATTGTGGTTGGGGAATACGGGGTTTGTTGTTAAGCTCAACGTGCTCCAGGGTCCTGTCCTGGTGTTTTCACGTTTTAAACACAGGGTCTGACTCGTATTCGACGACTCATGGGTTGTGAGAAAATGTCTCATTCCTCATGGACGTCTTAGTATAGGCAGGAGCATTCCTGTTGCCATGGCGCCTGGCTTCCCGCCTCTAGAAGCCAAGGGCAAAGGTCGCAACCCTCACTGCCGACAACTGTCCTCGCACTGGGGCACAAATAACTTTGCTCCTCTTCTGAAAAGGAAGGAACGATATTCGTTCCCGCGACCCACCCCGGAGAGAGGGGAACCGCGGGGGCATATCTGGCATCGAGGACACCCACATATTAACCATATTGCCCCCCCCCCATCCCCGTCGTGAGGTCTTACGGAGCGCTAGCTTAATAGACAATAGACCGCATTCCTCGCAGCAAGCGAGAACCACGAGCGGCTCTTCTAATGCTCTTCACTTCATTCAAAATGGACACTTCACTTTTGAACAGTGCCCTCACTGTTTGAGACCTTGTCCTTTTGAGGACAAGTGTCCCTTTTTATTAAAGAAGAAGTACGGAAATACCCCATGGCATATACACATAGCATTGTTGACAGTTGCCCGTTGCTATGAGGTAAACAGCAACGTTTTCACTTGTGATTCCTTTTTCCCTGTGACCCCTTTAAACCACTGTTGACAGCTGGACCTGGTCTCATAGACCCAGCTCGGTGTTCAGGGGTCAGCCCTGGACAGGTTTATTCTTAATCCTAGTCTGTTCACACCACCAAAACCAGTTGTTCCGACATCTGATATTGAGGTTGTCAGAGTTTTCTGTCTGTTCCATGAAGCGTAGGCCTATCGTATAATTTAAAACTCTAGTTACTATTCTCCTATGACTTCCTCTCTATCTCTTTTATACACACACACACACACACACACACACACACACACACACACACACACACACACACACACACACACACACACACACACACACACACACACACACACACAAATACAGCCAGTCAAGCGTACTCAAGCACATTTGATTATTTATTCAAACATGAACTAGGCCTATTTTTACACATTGTATTATTTATTAAAACATATTAACTCCATAATCACACTCTATTATTTATTACAACATATTATTTATTCAATATTTGAGCAGACTTTATAAAAAATATATAAAAATATATTAACTACTAGCACATTTAATTATTTATTACATTCCTTGTATTACCCCTTTCCAATTAGGGAGAGTTTTTTACACTGAATATATATATACAGGTAATTCAGGAGCAGGTAGGTATGATGCAAGGTTAGGGATTGATTAGGGTTGACATTAATGTGATGATAGGGCTAGTGTTAGGTTCAAGGATTCCTACAGGTACACTGCGGACATTGGGAATCGAACCCAGAACCTTTAATTTGGGACTGTGAGTCAAGCATCCTAACGACGATAGCACATTTAGAGCTTCAAGCGTACCAAACTTGGCCTGAAAAATAAAATAAAAACATCAAATCAAATTCGAAAATAAGAAAGCGATGTGAAATAGTGTGTGTGTGTGTGTGTGTGTTTGAGTGCCTGTGTGTGTGTGAGAAAGAGTGTGTGGCGTTCAGATACACACAGGGTAATAGAAACCCACTAAGTGGCGTGAAGTGAAAGTGCGTGTGTTTGGCATGGTGGGAGGGCAGGGGCAGGGGCGGGGGGGGGGGGGGGGGGGGGGGGGGGCACTCTGGTTGTGAAATATGGAGACCATGTTGGCACATGCTGCCTTGCTCCGGGGCTGGGAGGAAACAAGCGTTGAAACAAGCAACAGGTTCACACAACTGCTTTTGGCCCGGAATTTGAGCTCTGCTGGAGCGTCTTCCTGACGCCGGGGGGAGGTGGCGCTGATGCCTCGCTCGAGGTGAAAACACACTCAGACACATTTGCCGTTTCCTCTCCAAGGTAACGGGTGCGTTTATCGTATGGTTCTTTATCGACTCTGACAAAATTTTAACGGTCCACGTTCCACGTTGACCCCCTGTGCCCGGCAGGGTAATTGTACAGTGCAAAGGGCGCCCATGGTAATTGTTGTATTTGTTGTTTCGGGCGGAGGATCAGTTCTGCCACTGCTGGGGGCGATACCAGCAGGGTCGCTCCAAGGGGAGGGTAGAGGTTGACCCCTATCAACACAGTTCACTGGTACTTGTCCTCTACCGCTGATCTTCTCAACAACACTGAATGTCTGCTTTATTTTTTCCGCTGCTGCTGGAATTTGATTCACATGCTAATGAGCAGAATTCCCATGGCTCTCTCTCTCTCTCTCTCTCTCTCTCTCTCTCTCTCTCTCTCTCTCTCTCTCTCTCTCTCTCTCATACCCCTCCACATACCCTTGCACAGTAAGCACAGAAGCACGCAGATACAAGTCCAAGCAGCCCATCACACACGCACACACACACACACACACACACACACACACACACACACACATGCGCACATGCACACACACACACACACACACACACACACACACACACACATGCGCACACACACGTGCGCACACACACGCAGACACTTCTCACTTTCTCCTCCCCCTCTTTCTCTTTTCTATGCACAAAAGTCACACTTAATCACACCATTGCCATCTTACACCTAATCCTGAGCAGCGATTACATGTAAAGCTGTGTTTCGTCAGTTGACATGTTCATACGTTGCAGTGAAGATGACCATTGACCGGTGCAACCTTGATGTGATGCATGGATATACTAATTAATTAGTTTTGAACTTTACCACAGAATAGTATGACTTACTATTAAAAATATCATTGCCATACCAAAAAGATCACATTTTTTAATTAACTGTAGATTTAATTATATTAGATCAAAGAGACAGCTCAAAAACGTGGTTTTTAAAAATGCAGGCTTAAACCTTTCTTACTTTTTATACAATTTATAGTAAATGAAGACTATAAAATTGTTTCTTCATAAACCTTTTACATCTTATCGTTAGGCCTGATTTTGTGATGCGCCGATTTTCTGTGCAGTTTTATTTTTTATTTTTATTTTTGTTATTTATATCATCACACTATCTTTGAGCACATATTCAATCATACACGATTACGAAACAACCTTTAATATAACCTTCTTTAACAGGAAAAATATTATTTTTGTTTAAAAATGTATGATTTATTATTATTATTATTTATGTATTATTTGATTTTATTTGATTGGCCAATGGCAGTCAACAAGTCTGCATCCCTAGTCTTACTACCAAATTATTTGCTAAGAATACAGAGAATTTGACTTGGTTCCATATAACTTCAAATCATATCCTAGTTTGTATCCTCTTCTCAAGCCTTTTGTGTTGCTTTTTCATTGTACTACCATTGAAAAGAAGATTAACAAAAAATGTAGCTGACCTGGTTGAATGGCATAGTTGCAATTGTGACTTTCGTTTCTATGGAACGAATTAAAGGTATGAAGAAGTGGTTTGAATAGTAATTGCAATCCACAAACCTTTAAGTTTGCCCATGGCCCACGTTGGTTTTCGGGACACGACCCGCCGACTCTACACAATAACAACCCGCCATGACAACTAATGAACTGTATCTGCTGGTGTTTTTATATCGAAATATTATATACAGGTTGTCCCACATGTTGTTGACAGCTCGGCAATGAAGAGTTTGGTGTCATCCGAAAAACTTGGCAAAGCTGAGACGAGCCGGTTCTATCGCAACTTTTGTTTCTACGTTTGTTGTTAGGCACCAACTCCCCAAATGTAACCCGTCAGACCGCTGAAACCCCTTTAAAACCCTTTAAAATACGTTTAATGGACCCCTTTTTTCACTGGGAAACACAGACCAGGAAACACGTTTGTTCATGCTGGTCCAAGATGCAAATTCACATTCAAGGCCCTGACACTTTATTCAAAAGATCCATCTTCAGACTCTAGTGAGGACATTGAGGTGTCTCTAGCCTCGATATCCAGTCTCTCACACTTCTGTTGCACAAGGGAGTCTGGAGGAAGACCCTAACAATTTGGACAAGCCAATCAGGTGGCACTTGAGCTGTGATGGGGCGGATTGGTGTGGTCAAGAAGCGAAGGGCTGATCGTGCAGCTCTGTGGACCAATGGATGGCTGCGCACATGCATCTAATGGCCATCGGAAGTGAGGGAGCTAGACCGGTAAAGGCAACTCATTGGGCCAGGCTACGGGTGTCTCAAACACGTTCCAGTGAGATTCCCGAAGCGACCAACCGCTTTGAAATTGAACCGTTAAAAACCCGTAGCGGGTGTGTGTATCTGATATTCTTCCATAGATAAATCTTTCCATAGCTTATGTTCATATCCAAACACGGTTTGAGGTTTCATCCCAATCTTGTTTTAACCACCATGGAAGGTTATACCTAACCCCCATGACGGTAGTATCATCATGCCCGTATTCCCAAGATCTGAGCCAGAGTGCGGACAAGTTTATTAAAAACAAACCCCACCGCAGGTCCATAAAGCTGTATCAGGATCGTATGAAATGGAAATAGGCCTTTATGAAATACGGCGGGCCCCCAAAGCCCTCTCCGTCTAGCACACTATGTCCTCCATCAATCATCTTTTATCATGATGAAGAAGATGAAGATGATGGCCGTGGCATTTTGAGAAGGAGCGGCTGTTGTTTTTATGTGCTTCTCACAGACTGACTCACCTAAGTGGAAATGGCTTATTCTTCCACAGCTTGTATCATCATCAGCATCTATAGTGTGTGTGTGTGTGTGTATGTGTGTGTGTGTGTGTGTGTGTGTGTGTGTGTGCGTTGTGTGCATGTGTGAATGTAGGTACATGTTTGTGTGTTTGAATGTGTGTGCGTGTGTGTGCATGTGTGCATGCATGTATGTTTGCCTGTGTGTATATGTGTGTGTGTGCATATACTATATGTTGGGGTGTGTTTTATGTGTGCGTGTGCCTTTCACACGTGCAGGTGTGTGTGTGTGTGTGTGGGTGTGGGTGTGGGTGTGGGTGTGTGTGTGTGTGTGTGTGTGTGTGTGTGTGTGTGTGTGTGTGTGTGTGTGTGTGTGTGTGTGGGTGTGGGTGTGGGTGTGGGGCGTAGAACTACAGTGTAGAACGCCGGGGCGTGAATCAGTGGGAAGTGCTTATCAGATGTGTTGGAGAGTGTTTTTATCTGTCACTGTCAGAGCTTGCTGTAGATGTCATGATATTGGGAAGTATGTGTGTGGGCATCTTTTGAAAGGATAAGTCACAAAGGTTTTATTGGCTGGACGTGTTTCTGCAGATCCTTAGAAACCCTTAGTTACCCCTAGATTCACTGCTCCGTGTTGATTCCTTGAGAAAGTTATGCGGGAGCCAATGTCTGTGGGCTGTGTGCTTCCATTCGGTGTCCTGGCTTTCTATCATGAAATTCATTGTTGTGAATCCAAAGCTTGTGATTTGGCTCTGTCCCATGTACCGAGTCATTCAACAGCGATTAAAAAAACATGTCTCTTTCTTATCTTTACAGACCGTGCTTGATAGTGCTGGCTGTCAGAAACACTTAGAGGGTTTTGGATTACTGGCTCGGACATTCACTTCCTCCGGCCGAACAATGCTGAGGGCCGCGAGCGTCTCACTCCACGTCGCGCTTCGCTTTCAGTCCCGTTTTAAGAGACGTGGTGGTGGTGGGGGGGCTACAGGGGGGGGGGGGGGGGGGGGGGGGCTACAGGTGCACGACGCTTCTAACAATGAGGATTGCAACACGTTTTTCTTTCTTCAAGTGACACAGAGATGGGTCCAAGCCCGTCCCCCCCCTCCTTTGGGGTTAGCCATGAAATACTGTATATCTGCTTCTCTCAAATATGAATGTGGTGTGTGTGTGTGTGTGTGGGGGGGGGGGGGGGTATGTGTTTCAAGACCGGACAGGCCTGGTTGTGCTGATTCTTTTCTTTTTAACGAAGATTCCTGTCTTCGTCTGAGCTGTGTGGTGCTAAATACTGATCGTGGACGAGAGAGAGAGAGAGAGAGAGAGAGAGAGAGAGAGAGAGAGAGAGAGAGAGAGAGAGAGAGAGAGAGAGAGAGAGAGAGAGAGAGAGAGAGAGAGAGAGAGAGAGAGAGAGAGAGAGAGAGAGAGAGAGAGAGAAAGAGAGAGACGACGGATAGAGAGAGAGAGACGACGGATAGAGAGAGATAGCGAGAGAGAGAGACAGAGACGACGGATAGAGAGAGAGACGACGGATAGAGAGAGATAGCGAGAGAGAGAGACGACGGATAGAGAGAGACGACGGATAGAGAGGGACAGGAAGTCACAACAGCTGTGGTTTTATAACATAATAAAAAGTTATGAGGAGTTTATTTTGACCTGTCATTGGAGTAATTGTATTCATCTCTCTCTCTGAGACATCTCATCTCTGTCCGTCGTTCATCAGAAGAATAGGGCGTGAGGAAAATGGCTGAAGGCCGATGCTGTCGATGTGTCAACAGGTGTTTCATTTCAGCTGAACAAAGCTGCCGAGGCACCTTCTGTGCACATCCATTTCAAGTGTCTGCACGTCGCAAATGCATTCTGCCTTTTAAACGTTCTGGTTTCTCAAATAGTTGGATCGTTAAGTTTCACAGGAATGCATGTTGATGTAACAGAAATTGACAATTGGAATAATTGAAGACAACTTCCTCACTATTTGCTAAATATTCAAATGACTAGACATTCTTTGCATGTTGGCTTTGCACCTGCATGTAATTATTCATTTCATACCCTGAATACGCAGACCGCAGTTCTACAGCAGTGCCACCCAGCCAGAAAATATGGTGAAATATTACTGATATTGTGAAGATCCTTTGTCTTATTCATATAAACATTGACTGCCATTATCAGCTTCCTCCTCATATCCATGTTAATATTAATGCATTTTTGACTCGAACAGTCAAATACCCACCCCGAAATCTCAAATTCTGCCGCCAGCTCTCAACTGCAAATGAAGGCAGACCCCCCCCCCCCCCCCCCCCCCCCCCCCTCGCTTATTCGTCTCACCGACGGTGGCCTGGTGGAGATGGAGATGACGAATGTGCCAGAGAAAATACGAGGCTGTGGGTGTGAAGACCCTCTCTCCAGGGGCTTGAAGTGAGGAAGCCGAGTGTGACTGTCTGTCTCCCCTCCCCCACCTCCCACCTCCTCCCCTGTGTCCCTCTGTTTTCCTACCCTGCGCTGCTAGCCGCGCCGCACTGATTAAGCTGTTGAATGCCACTCATTGTCACTCTCATGTGTCCGGTCCCTGGGAACATTTTATCTTGGGGGGGGGGGGGGGGGGGTGGTATGCACACACCGGAGGAGTCTTTCCGCCGCCGTTGTTTGTCTCGGTCCTCTTCAAAATGTGCGCCTTATCCGTAGTATGCGCCTTGTCTGTGCGGTGACTGCGGCTGATTGTTGTTGTCAGGCGACGAGGGTTTCGGTGGGGTTATCTGAAGGCGTGAGCGTAATTTGATTTCAAATTTCATTGACTCGTTTTTGTCTTGTGATTCTGTCTTACCCCGATTAGCTTTGTGTTTGTTTTGACGGGAAAGCCGCGCGGATACATGAATGGCAGGACGGCGGGGTTGACGTCTGTTTTGAATGGAGTGGGGGGGTGCTTAAATGGAGTTTAATGTAGTAAAAGTTAATGATGCACAGAACTGGTTGCGTGCCAAAGCCAGTTCCTCATTAAGAGATTTCTTCAAGGAAATAATCACTTAACCCTGTGGGGCTTAGTGGAGCGTGTCTTTTCTGGAGTAATGAAGCCCATCCGCAAAATTAAGCTCCACGCATAGGACTATGTACGCAAACAGCAACGTCAAAAAGAACTCTCAAAACACGAAGCAACAGGTTTGAGAGCCTCTGAACTTTTAACGTTGGTATCCTAAAATCGTGTAAAAATCTGTTACTAAACTAACACTCTGATCAGCTGCGAGTCTTGGAATCATCTGGAACGTTGCCAAAAAGGTTTGGAAAGGCAGACACTAGATTTTCATGAGGGTTTACATTTTTTTCTTTCTGGTGTGGGGGCGGAGAGATCTTCTTTTCAAAGTCTTTTGAAATATGAAACAACCCCGCACACTTCATTTATTTTCTCGAGGAATCCTTGCATCTCTGTAGTTTACCTTTTTCTCCAAGAGCCCCAGCCTCTCTTTGCATACTGGGCCTGCAGGTTTTTTTCTGTATGTGCAGTATGTGTTGGAGGACCTGTCAGGGGCTGGCTCTGTGTTACGCGCATGTGCGTGTGTGTGTGTGTGTGTGTGTGTGTGTGTGTGTGTGTGTGTGTGTGTGAGAGAGTTCCAGGCTTAGATGATTACTGCTTTGCATTCCAACAGTGACAGAACGGTAGCAGAACTTCCAGGGTGTTTTGAGTGTGGGGATAAGTAAAGACGATAAATGAGGAGCGCTGAACCTTAAAGGTAAGAGATGGAGTCGTCTCATTGACCTCAACTGACTTTTTTTTTTTTATGTTGTTGTTGGCAGCCAGAGCAAGGCAATCAGCTGCCAAAGAACTGGCTGGAGTTAACTTATGTTATGGATGTGGCATGTGTGGATATGACTGGCTTTAGTATCATGTAATTCCTCCCTTTTCAGACAGACATTACCACACAAGGCTTCAGATCTCCCCTGGAGTGAACTGTGCTGCTCCTGCTGATTTTAAAAGTATGATATACAGGAATGGGAGAACTGTTGACATTTGTTTTGGTAATGGGCTTGAGGCAACAGCGCCAGGAACACTGTGTTTTGACCACACACTTAGTGATCGACGGATAAGCAAAGCCTTTACAGCCGAAATGAAAAGGGTTTAGCGGTTGGGATCCCCTAAAACGTTTTTCCGAAAGCGAATCAGTTTGTACACAACGATCAGCTGTACGGCTCGGGTCACACGAGATGGACCGAAAAACAAGTGTCCACGTTAGCATGCTACGCCAGTCAGACCAACACACACACACACACACACCAAACACCCAAACACACATACACACGCACACTGACGATACTGTAAATGACCTGTGCTTACTAATACATGTGTTAGTGTTTTAAAGTGCAAAGCTTTTCTTTTTTTCTTTTTTTTTCTGTTTTTGTTGCCGTCAATATGTTGCCATAGTT
This sequence comes from Lota lota, assembly GCA_026745465.1. Taxonomy (NCBI): domain Eukaryota; kingdom Metazoa; phylum Chordata; class Actinopteri; order Gadiformes; family Lotidae; genus Lota; species Lota lota. The sequence goes on along the minus strand of JACYXH010000415.1, from coordinate 51,807 downwards.
ACCAGGATACATCTGCTGTTTTTGCTGCTACACAATAATTCAATACACAGCTATGTGTTTTCTCTGTCTTTCACACACACACACACACACACACACACACACACACACACACACACACACACACACACACACACACACACACACACACACACACACACACAAACAAGCCAATACTGAGAGACATGCCATTGCGATCCACACTCAAGCACTGCGCATGCCCAGCTGGCATGGATGAGTTATTTTCTTTTCACCTGACCAACCACACCAAACTCCTTTCAAGACGTTAAGCACTGGGATTAAGAAGCAGTTCTGAATGGAGTGCATATATTCTGTACCCAGGATGTCAAACACGCTCTCGCCATTACTGGAATACCTCACACGTTTTTCTCAGAGCTTTCTTGCATTTTGAAATGGAATTTTTAACTTGAAAACTTGACCTCATTGTTCGATTGACTTCTTTCTTCTTCTTTTTTTATACCTATGGCCTCATTTTGCTTGAAGTAACACAGAAAGGATAAATTTGTTGTTTTCAGAAGCACACCGTGTCGCTAGCTCATGATTAGAGCTTTTGAAGGCCGGCTTTATCTGATTCATTCATTGCTCGCAGATGTTTGAAGAAATAATGCTCTGGGTTTCCTTATCACGGCCTTTGCCTGTGTTGACAGAGCAGTCTCTCATTCATAATTGTGTACCAGTGTTTTTGTATGAGTAACATAGCTCACAGAATAAACTACAATAGCCTGTTTTTCTATGCATGCCTCATGATATTTTTGTTATTTTTGTGCATACAACAATACAGTTTGACTTTATTCACAGTCAAATTCAGGAGTTGCCAACACCAGAACTACCTTAATGTGTGGTTGCAATGACCACAATGACTGGACAAGTCATTACCCTCATTATCTCAGGTCTCAGCCATCCACACTCCCATTTGTTGCATAGAGTCCCTATGATCACCTTGTTGTGACCTTTGGCACTAAGTGCGGTGCAAAAACATGGCAATTAACACAGACAAGAAGAAGAAAAAAACGCCATAGGCATTTGTTCCACAGTTTCGCAGGAGGTGCATCATAACAAAAGGCGAACCTACAATTTGTCTGTGACGGTGGAGACAGGAGCCATGAGGCATCTCAGAGGAATTCCTGTAGTGAGCAAAGGAGTACTCCAGGTCAACAGCTATGGGACATGAACAGCCAGTGTCTCACGGTGACCCAGCTGCTGACCCAGCACACAGAGGGTTAAAATATCTCCGGGGAAGGCTTCTCAGGGTTGGGCGTCCAGCTTAGTATATGTAGACTACTGAAGACCTCAATTTACAAAATGAGCTACTGCAAAAATCGGAGTTAGTCATCCTATTTTTCGAGTCGAATTGTGTACAAATGTGCGTTTACAAATGTGTACACACACTTAGCCAATAAAACCGGTGATAAAATCATGTTATTTCATAAGTAAGTTAGTGAGTGTGGCTTCAGTTTTTTTGCTCTACTGCAGGATGTTATGTGGTCTCCTATTCAATGGTAAAATCGGTTTAATTAAAACATCCAACAATAAATATTCCTGCTTAGCTGCTTTCAATATGTTCTTGGCAACATCTCGGTTGACGAATTGTATAATGATGACAAAAAAGTTGGAAAAGTTGGAAAAAGTAGACGCATTATCTATAAATGTGTTAAACTAGAGGAATGCATCCCATACCATATGTTCAGACCAAGTACTAAAGTCTTATGTTTACCTTATGTTGACCTTTTAGTCGGCTAAAGTGTTCTACAACGTAGTACGTTTATGATCACGTGCCTTAAATAGGTTGACTCTATTTCATGTTTATTTTTCTTCAGGCATTATCCTTGACTGCCCCATTTTCTACAAAACATAGGTCAGCTAAGTTATTTACCTAGACATACAATGTAAGCAAAGTTGCGCTACAGCCAAAGCAGCTTGACATATGTATTTAGCTTTGTGTATACCCGCTCCAACAGTGTTCGTGTTACATCAAGCTTTGTTTGGACAGAGAAGTCATCATTTAGCTTTTCACTCCTCTTTTTTTCCCATATGATTACAAAAGGCAAGTTTCCTCAGATGTGTGAACAAAGAACCATTGAGAGCGATGACATACGTTGTTTTCTGGGGACCATAATTACGCGCTTTAGGTCTAGACTGTACATTGCCGGCATTACAAAAGAAATAACACAGACCCCTGAATCTCATCACTTGTTTTGAAAATAGGAAACCTTATAAAGGCAAAAACCAAGTGGCTCAAGATGCCTGGTGCCATTACAGCGAATGGTGTCCATATCACACACGCATACTAACCCACATACTATCTGTGGCTATTAAAAACCCCCCTCAAGCATTTTGATAAAACATGGTGCGTATGGTGACGAGAGAGAGGGAGAGAGAGAGAGAGAGAGAGAGAGAGAGAGAGAGAGAGAGAGAGAGAGAGAGAGAGAGAGAGAGAGAGAGAGAGGAGAGAGAGAGAGAGAGAGAGAGAGAGAGAGAGAGAGAGAGAGAGAGAGAGAGGCGGATGCTTTGAGTCAAACACACGCTGCATTGAAATCACCCAGAGAAAATAAACATGGGTGTGCAAATTGGGGTCAGGATAGATAAAGAGAGAGAGTAAAGAGGTGACGGACAGAGACAGAGAGATAGAGATAGCGAGAGAGAGGCATGGGGGAGAGGACAAGAGGGACAGCGAGATCGACATGCCTATAGGTGGATGGAGACGGACGCAGAGAGAAAGACGAGGAGAGAGAAAAAGCGAGGAGGAAAAATAGATAAACGTTTGCATGACAGCGTAAAGAGTAAAGAGGTGACAGAAGCAAGAGAGGGAGGAAGAGAGAGAGAGAGAGAGAGAGAGAGAGAGAGAGAGAGAGAGAGAGAGAGAGAGGGCCATCCCCACCACCCCCCTTAGCCCCCGCGGTGCAGGCTTTGTCCTGGTCATTGTCACTGGCTTAGTAGAGGAGCGTTCTCTGGCCGGCAGAGCGGCTTGGGGCAACATATGTCACTTCAGTGAGTCTCCTGTCGCTCCTTTAGCTGCTTAAAAGCAGGGGAGGGACGTGTTCTGTCCGACCGCAGGCCTAAACAGAGCGACGCCGAGCGACAGAGGAGCCAATGACACAGAGAGAGAGAGAGAGAGAGAGCGAGAGAGAGAGCGAGAGAGAGAGAGAGAGAGAGCGAGAGAGAGAGCGAGAGAGAGAGAGAGAGAGAGAAAGAAAGAGAGAGAGAGCGCAGAGAGAGAGAGAGAGAGAGAGAGAGAGCGAGAGAGAGAGCGAGAGAGAGAGAGTGAGAGAGAGAGAGAGAGAGAGAGATCTGTGGAATACTCCCCTGTCACTCCTGTCACACACTTATTGCTAAGGACCTGGTGAAATACAGCTGCCCCGGCTCTGCCAACGAGGTCCCCGTAGGTGGTAGAATGAGAGCCAGCACAGTAAGTAGTGGATACTTCTGGGTGTATGCAGCGTAGAGTTAGTGTGTGTGTGTGTGTGTGTGTGTGTGTGTGGAGGTCGGTGTTTGTGTGCTTTTAAGGGCATGTAACTGGTTGAACCCTGAACATTGCCACATTGAATCAAAGGCCTTATGCATGTAGATGTCCCATTTTAGTTTGTAGTGTTCATCTCTGCTCCCGTGACTTACACATGCTTAGCCTGTGTGGGGTTTAGTGGAATCGTGCTGGGTGCTGGGTGGAGCGGGGGGGGGGGGGGGGGGGGGGGGGGGGGGGGTGCTAGAGTGTAGGTTGGATTTGAGGTTGGAGGGTGTGGGGGTTGGTGAATGGTAAGGACGTGGGGGCTGTCATTGTATGGTTCACAGTGTATGTGTGTGTGTTTGTGTGTATGCATGTGTGTGTGTTTGTGTGTATGCGTGTGTGTGTTTGTGTGCGTGTGTCGGCAAGGATTACCGGTGTAGCTGTCACACTCGTGCGGGTCCTGGTCTGCTATTGGTTTTAGCGTATGGTCCTGCAATCCCTGGGGGGATTTGTGGCCAGGTCTCACCATGTGTTCAGGTAATAGGGCCCCCCACCCACCCACCAACACCAACACCTCCCCACAAGAACTTAGACTTTATACCTCGCCGATTTCACACTCTGTGGTTTCTGTCGAGTAGTGTAATTGCTAAAAAGTTGTGCTAACCCTGATTGCTGGGGCTGTGTTGAAAGAGGGCAAGTTTAATAGTTACCCTGACGTCAGTGATTTGGTCTAATCCACGAGTGTCTATCAAAACAGTGACTTTGCCACAGTTGATTGAGCATTAACTGTTTGGCAAGGTTTCAGTTCTCTCGCCGCCTTCGGGTTTGGGATGAACCGAAATCTGAGTCGATTTATTTGGCAGACACTTTTATCCGGTGAGACTTACAGGGAATTTATTTCGAGACATGAACGAGCAGGTGGATGTGAGGGCATCATTCTCAGTCATGCCTACAGGTAGACTGCAGACATCGGGCTTTGAACCCAGAACCTTTCGGCAGGGAGGCAGGAAGACAGAGGGTTTCTGATTCCCCCGGGAGTCTGTTATCTTCAGTAGGACTGAGAGCTTCACTACATTTAAGTAACATTGATCGAAATCGCGGCAGCTTCTGTTATTTTGCGGTTCACTAGTGTGTGTTTTGTGTGTGTGTCTGTGTGTGTGTGTGTGTATTGACTCACACAGGCATGTTTGTGTGTCTATGTGACAGAAATGTGACTGAAAGCGTCATGTCTCTTCCTGCGTACCTGCAGTGTGTTTGTGTGTGTGTGTATGTTTGTGTGTATGTTCTATAACTCACAATACTGTAAGCACTGTTCTCTTTCCTATCATCTTTTATTATAGCTTCAACCGAGTGCTCTCTGGACTCAATCCAACATAAGCATCCTCTGTGAAAGAGTCCATCGTGCAAGACAACCACAAAGCTGAAAGAAGAAATACAATTAGCATATTGATATGTTTCATGTTTATATCTTTATTTCAATACCCGTATTTGTATTATTTTTCTTATTGTTGAACTGGGTATTTTGTTTAGCTACTTTAGAGAAGTACTGGAAGTCGCATACTTGCTGCCTTCTCGTAGTTTTAGCCGGCGCACGGATTGGTGAATACGATGTAGGAGCTGAGTGACGTATAGTTTATAGTGGAGTATAGTTTATAGTGGAGTATAGGCAGTGAAGTATAGTTTATAGTGGAGGATAGTTTATAGTGGAGTATTGTTTATAGTGGAGGATAGTTTATAGTGGAGTATTGTTTATAGTGGACTGTAGGCAGTGGAGTATAGTTTATAGTGGAGGATAGTTTATAGTGGACTGTAGGCAGTGGAGTATAGTTTATAGTGGAGTAAGAGCTGTAGAGCATAGTTTATAGTGGAGGATAGGCAGTGAAGTATAGTTCATAGTGGAGTATAGTTTATAGTGGAGTATAGGCAGTGGAGTATAGTTTATAGTGGAGTATTGTTTATAGTGGACTGTAGGCAGTGGAGTATAGTTTATAGTGGAGTATTGTTTATAGTGGACTGTAGGCAGTGGAGTATAGTTTATAGTGGAGGATAGTTTATAGTGGACTGTAGGCAGTGGAGTATAGTTTATAGTGGAGTATTGTTTATAGTGGACTGTAGGCAGTGGAGTATAGTTTATAGTGGAGGATAGTTTATAGTGGAGTGTAGGCAGTGGAGTATAGTTTATAGTGGAGTAACAGCTGTAGAGGATAGTTTATAGTGGAGGATAGGCAGTGAAGTATAGTTTATAGTGGAGTATAGTTTATAGTGGAGTATAGTTTATAGTGGAGTATTGTTTATAGTGGACTGTAGGCAGTGGAGTATTGTTTATAGTGGACTGTAGGCAGTGGAGTATAGTTTATAGTGGAGGATAGTTTATAGTGGACTGTAGGCAGTGGAGTATAGTTTATAGTGGAGTAAGAGCTGTAGAGCATAGTTTATAGTGGAGGATAGGCAGTGAAGTATAGTTCATAGTGGAGTATAGTTTATAGTGGAGTATAGGTAGTGGAGTATAGTATATAGTATAGTGGAGTAGAGCTCAGAGTAGAAAGTAGTATACGTCCAAACTCCCCACAGCCATACCTCCACTGGTCTCCCACATCCAAGCAGCTTCATTCTTATGTTTCCCACCACACATTTCTAACCTTATCAACCACTAAGGAGGGACAACATTTTTCTTTTGCCCTTTCCATCTTCTCACCTCCAGGAATAGGAGCAGGTAATTTGGCGGTAGCATTAGACCAACCCCCCCCCCCCCCCCCCCCCCCCCCCCCCACACACACACACACACACACCCACCCACCCCCCCTCCTTATTGGAGGATTAGCCTGTCGACGGACTGAGTCCATTTGTGGCGATGCCAGCTCTGTTGTCACGGCCTGGGGAACGGAGGGGAACTAAGCTCTGGAATAGAAACAAGACGCACGTGGTACCCCCCCCATCCCCCCCACACCCCCCCCCCCCCCCCCCCAAAGCCATAGCAATCATAGTGGGAAGAGGCTTAGTCGTCGTGCCAATCGGGGTCCATATTGAAAGCACGCCGTTCAACGGCACCGGCCAAAAGTGGTTTTGCGGTTCAAAGGGTGAGTTCCCATGCAAGTGGTCTCTGGTGGCGTAGTGCGCCACCAGAGCACAACAGTGGGGAACAATCAATTGCGATTGGACGCCTGCCGGAATGAGGTGGGCCGAGGTGAGGTGTTTGATACAGTTTTAAAGCACCGGTCCATTACGGAGGGGAGCAAGGTTCAAACGTGTAATTGATGGTCATTGTTTGTTGGGCTTTTGTGCCGCGCGCTGGCACGCGTAAGCCCTCTGGTGTCCGTTTGTCGGACTTTGTTTTCAGGGACATTGCCGGGAAATAGTACACGCTTTGTAGCTCTCTACTTTGCAAATAAATGTTGAGGTAATCGATGAACCCTCAAGTGACCCTTCTGCCATGGTAGAATTAAATCATCCCTTCTATCGATCTTATTAAAGTTAGAGGTATATTTCTTACCTCTAATTCTACACACAAATTGTCCGAGTAGATAATTTCATTAAAATCCCTTCCTCATACGTGACCTTTGACCCTTTTTTATTTCCGTTTCCTCTCAGGCCACTGTGGGTCTCCGGAGTGTTAACTGACGACAGCTGAAAGATCCTAAAAGATCCACGGAAGCCCCAGCAGGACCTCTACCCCGAGCTCAGCTGTGCCCGCCCAGCCGTGCAGGGGGTTGGGATGGAGTCGTCCGTGACCCTCCTGGGTCTGGTAGTCCTGATCTCCAGGACAGTGGCCGACCTCTATATCCCTCTGGAAGGTAAGGGCTGTGTGTTCAGGTCACTTTAGCCTTCCCTTTCCTTATAGAAAATCCCTTAGAATGAAACATGGATTATGCCTGTATAGGCCAGAATTAAGTTTCCCCTTAAAGACTTATTTTCCTTCAACCTGGTGTGTTGTGTTTGTGTGCTGTTCAAATACTGTGCAAACATCAAGATCCGCATCTTGTTTTTTTCTGCTCCTGACTCCCCCCTCTTCATTGGATGTGCATCCTGTCTGTTTTTAGCATAATATTTACATACTTTCATGGATTTCCTACACATGGAAACTCCTGACCTGAAAGTGTACACGCTTGACTGTATTGTATTGATCTGTGTGTGTGTGTGTGTGTGTGTGTGTGTGTGTGTGTGGTCGCGTGCTTCTGTGCGTTGCAGTGGAGCAGCCTCCAACCATAACAAATCACACCACCAGTCCGGTCATTGTGCTCCCGTTTCCATTCCATGACAGCATCACTTTCACCTGTGAAGCAAGGGGGAACCCACGGCCACAGTAAGACCACCACACCATCCGTCTTTGGCTGTTGTTGTTGTTGTGGACGAGTCAAACTACCTAATTCATTTATATTGTAGACTTTCAAACACAACATTGTGGTGTTTGAAACTGCCACAGCGTTTAGCATGCAAGACGTGGCAAAAATATTTACGTTAATTTAGAAAAAGTGGTGGAGTATCTCCAAACAAAACATCCCATGATGCATTCTGATGTACAAGCCCTATAGATGACTGAAAAAACAACAAATCAATGGATGGATGGATGATGGGATGGATGGATGAATGAATGAATATACACCAAAATATGCCAATGGTTTTTAACAGATACAGATGGACAAAAGACGGCAAGGACTTCACCCCTCCCCAGTCTTCCACAAGCGAAACGCAGCAGCAGAGCAATGGGACCTTCGTGCTGCCCAACATTCACCTAGCTAAGCTGCAGGGGAAGTACCAGTGCTACGCCTCCAATACGCTAGGAACCGCCATGACAGACGAGATCGAGCTGATAGTGCCCAGTGAGTTCATTGAACTAACAAACGGACAAACTACAAACTGTCTAACTAACTTACAACTAACTAGCCAACTAACTGACAAACTAATTAAGCTAACTAGCTCAATAAATAACTTACAAACGACTTAACTTACAACTAAGTAACTAACTAACTTACTAACTAACTAACGTCGGGCCAACAAACTAACTTACTTACTTAATTCTCTGTTTTTACATGTTGGATAACAATTGTAATCAAATTGCTACCATAATAACACACATGTAAATGTGTTGTTGTCCAAAGTTACCAACTTTTATACTGACCTGTGCTGCCGGCTTTTGTTTGTCCCTCACAGTATTCTTGGTGTACGTTATGTCTTTGTAATCTATATTATCCAGGTTCCCCCAAGTTCCCGAAGGAGAAAATTGAGCCCATTGTCATTGACGAGGGCCAGCCTATGGTCCTGAAGTGTAACCCCCCCATGGGCTTTACCCCACGCAAACTATACTGGATGTCTATAGGTGAGTCAAAACCCCTCCAGAGAATTATGTGTTGAACTTGAAACTGTCTCCCTTTCAGGATGAACAAACAACCCAGTCTATTCTACCCAGGCTCACTTCACAGTTAAAAGTGACTTACACTTTTATCATCTGTCCGTTCTCCCACCATTGGCAGGAAAGCTAGTTTTATTTGTTGATGTTTTATTGTGCAAACGGACAAGATAAGTCTCTGTCTGAAGTGCTGTCTCAATGAGGGCGGAGGGGTCTAGTCTAACTGTGCCGCTGGGAGCTCTAAAGCCCTCTCACCCACTCTACTGCTGTCTGAGTGAGGACGTTTAGGGGGTGTCGGTAAGGGTGCTGCTGGATCAACACACTGGCTATAGTGGAAAACATATGACTTGTTGTGCACTGTTCTTAAAATCCCCCGGCCTCTCCCGAGCATGGAAACTCTTTTCAACTTCCTTTCAATGTCTATTGAAGTAAAGTAATTGTTGAACTTGTTAAGACTAGCGATTCAGTTGAAAGCAACTATAACCTTTGAAGAAGTTGATCAAGTTGATCCGTCCAGTTTTTCCAGTAGTTTATGAAAATGATAATAACACCTTTCAGTGGCAGGGACAATCGGCGCTTTGACATGGTGCATTACTTTTGCTGCTGTTTAGCTGAAGTAAGCTGTGCGTCAGCCACACCTTTGTCTCATCGAGGCAGATTTGCCTTTACGGTCGAGCTGTGTGTCATCAGCGCAGCGGTGGAATAAAAGAACGGATCTTTGCTGTTGGACACCGCAGGAGACAGGACTTTGATGCCCCTGGGGAGACACACTCCGTTGCTGTTGGTCAGATAGAAGCAGTTTGGTGAGCCCCATGTTGTCCCGGAGGCTTTCAGGCCGAATCGAGCAGTCTGTAGTGTCGAGGGCGGAGCTGAGTTGGAAGAGGATCAGGGTGGAGGAGGAACCATTATCAGCCGCCCGCAGTGGGTCGTGGGTGACCCTAAGGAGGGCTGTCCCGGTGCTGTGAACAGGCCTGAAATCAAACTGGAGCTGTTTGAATAGATTGTTGTGTTGGTGGTGGTCCTGTAGCTGAGCTGCAATGTTTTTTTTCCCCAGTTTATTTCCAGGACCTTGGAGAGGAAGCCCATCAGGTTGGAGATGGGCCTGTAGTTGGCCAGACGTTCTGGGTCCAGGGTGTGCTTTTTGAAAAGGGGGGTGATAACAGCGTGCTTGAGTGCTGTGGGGACATGGCTAGGTGGAATCGAGTGGTTGGTGACCTGGGGGATGAAAGGGCTGAGAGCAGGGGTGCCCAGTTTGAGCAGGGCAGTAGGAATAGGGTCAAGGGTGGATGTGGATGGTTTCATTTGTGAGATGGCGGCCTCGATTTCTTGCTGAGGGACTTTTGAGAAATTGAGTCGTGGCTCAGGGAGGCGGGGGGGGGGGGAGGGGGGGCTGGCAGAGGGTCATGGATGGGAGGGGACAGGTTGGGGGTATGGGAGATGGAAGACCTGATATTTTGGATTTGTGAGGTTATTCAAGGGGAGAGTGTCAATGGGAGAGTGAGATCGGGGCTTGAGAAGGTGGTTCCCTGTGGAAAACAGGTGTGCGGCAGAGACAGTGATGACGAGGTCCAAAATGGGCCCTTGGTTGTGTGTGGGGACTTCAACATGCTGTTAAAGATCCAGATTCTCATGAAGAGTCAGGAACTCAGCGACAGAGTAGCCTGAAGGGGAGTTAACATGGAGGTCTAAGTCCCGAGAGGTTCTCCGTTTTGGGTGAGGCGGAGCAGATTGAGGTGAGAAGGTCAGATATTACAGGGATGAAGGATGGGTGAGGGGGGGGGGGGGGGGTTGTTGGAAGCGATATAGACATACTGAATGGTAATGCAGTATGGGGTTTTGATGTTTAAGACATTCAAAAGAGGACAGATTGGGAGATGGTCAGAGGGGCATTTTCAGCTTTTTGTATAATTGCTGGGCCAGCGTCACGGCCACTTTCCGTGGGCTTTTTTTCAGTGTGCCTGTGGCCAGGTGGATATGAGTCATTCAGGGTTGAGTAAACCCCAGGCTGCTGCCAGGTTTCGGTTTGTCACATAATGTCAATATTATTGTCCGAAATGTGGACATGGAGCAGGAGGGATTTACTTGAGCACAGGTAGTGTCCTTTCTGCTCTTGACGTTCTGCCATCTAGAAAGACAAATATCTGTTGTCATTTCTGTTCCTTCCGTTCATTTCTGTCATCCTTTCCCGAAGACAAGATAAACTCCACTCACTGTGCCTCTCTTTAAACGCTACACAAGGAAATACTTTGACACATTTGATATACATAAAAAAAAGTAGCTTTATACTTTGAATATCAACCATACTTGCTGCTGTACATCCGTAAATGGGAGGATTTGAGCTACAATGTGAGATACTGGGTGATGAGAGACTGAAGGGTAGGTTACAAACCATTGCCATGAGGCCAAGGCTATAAATAGACGATGAGGTGGAGAGGAAGAGAATGCATTGAGTGACACAGTGCTTCGGTGACCTATGCATTACATCATGTTTCAATCCAGCAGCCCCCCATCCCCCTTCACTCTCTCATTTAATGAGACCATGCTCTCCCCACCAGGCTTTTGCTATGAGCCCCCCACTAGAACCAGTCCAACCAATACAAAGCAAAACCCATTAGCACTGTCGTCATTAGAGAGAGTGTGTGTTTGTGTGTGTGGTTTGTGGGGTGTGTGTGTCCGCTTGTGTGTCCACGTGTGTGTGTGGGGTGTGTGTGTGTTTGTCGTGTGTGTGTGTGTCTGTGTTGTATGTAAATGTTTGTGTGGAGTATTGTACCTTTAATGAAATGCAAAGCTTGGTCATGCATGTACGCTGCAGCTCCATTCCTGACATGAAACACGCCATTGAAATGCTGAACATGACTTTGAATATTGGCCTTTGTGAGCTTAGGGTAGCACAGGTCTTGGCAGGGAAAATCTGTGTCTAGGGGTTGTATTCATCAACTTGAGAATTAAGATTCTGTTTTTGCCAATACCGTATCGCAAGTAAAATATCAACAATGATGTCTAATTTATGAATCAAGAGCGAACGAGAGCTGGCACTTCTCAACCCACTGTAGTAGGTTGCTACAGATTCTGATATCATTATGTAACCCGGCAATATTGTACCAGAGCACTGTATCTGTTGTAATAAATATGAATGCATATCCAGAGTTACTTTTTTAGACCTTTCACCTCATCAAAAATAGTGCAATAACTGACTGTGCCACTAATATCTAACATCCATCAATAGATTGTATCTGTCTACAGCAGCTTCCTATAGGTCACCCTGTGCCTCTTATAAATATTTAGGGGTATAAAGTATATCAAATATTAAAGTGAGCTTGGCCTGTGCCCCGCAGGTCTGGAGCAGATCGAACAGGACGAGAGGGTGTCCATGGATCTGGAAGGGAACCTGTACTTCTCCAACACCGTCCAGAACGACAGCCGCCTGGACTACTGCTGCTTCGCCGCCTTCACCGAGATACGAGCCATCGTCCAGAAGTCCACCATGGCCGTGGTGGTCAACCCCTGTGAGTTCATCACATGCACACACAGCACACTGCGTTTACGGTTCTCGCCACAAAGTCTGTGACATCTGGTTATCTTTAGTGGGATAAGGGCGTGTCCTACAAGTGTCGTGCACGTTTTATCACATCAACCCGCTCCGAGTTGTGTCCACTGTCTGTCGGCAGGAATACCCAGAGGCCAACAGCCTTCCGTGTAGTTCCATGTGTGGGGAGTTGCAGGTGTAAGCTAGTGCGTGCGGGCCTCTGCGGGCTATGTAGGTGACGTAGAGATCCTTCGCATACCTCTGACGGCTTTTCAACGCAGAGTTCAAAAGCAGAGTTGAAAATCCCCCCCAGGGGATTTTGGTTATGTTGTTATACACTGCAACCTTAAATTGTTATTTAACCCCACACACTCATTGTTGTGGCTTATACATCCAGCTTTAAAGGAATAACCTCACATTAAACCGTTAAAAAGTGATACTGTGATAATTATGCCGACGTATGTGGACTAATCCTAACTAATCCGCGTCATACCACAGCAAACAGCAGAACGTGTCACGACTCGCTGCTGTCATGAGCAAAGAGCATCCGCTACAGCGCACTGAAGCACATGCTCATGCATAACTTCTATCCACTTTGATTAAAGCACATTAAACAATTGAACTTTTCCCTTGTCGTTTAGTGCCCAAAACGGACGATGGCGACAAACACAGTGAGTTATTTTATGATACATTATATTTTGAGGTGCGAATGACAGATTTAATCTGCGAATGGCATAAAAATACTGTCAGTGAGCAGGCTAGCACTTAAAGCTAAGAGATGTTTCGATAAGTGAGAGCAGCTAACTACATTTTCCACTACAGGTGTTGTCCCCGCCGTGAGGAAACCCAGCCTTCTGCTGCCCTCTAATGTTCAGTCTGAGGTAGTGCTGCTAAAGGGAAGCAACCTTGAGTTGGAATGCATACCAGAAGGATTGTAAGTTTTATTCAACACTATAGCCATATTTGCTGAATATAAAATATCTAACAATCTTCCCTATATGTTGACCAGCGTTTCTACAAGATGGTTTTCTTATTTGTTTGTTTAGTCCCACCCCATTGGTTGAGTGGATAAAACTGGGAGAGAAACTGCCCTCGCGGACCAAGATCCAGAACTTTGGGAAACTGTTGAACATCTCTCACGGGTCAGAGAAAGACGACGGGAAGTACATGTGCAAAGCCAAGAACATCGCCGGGGAATACGTCCACTACTTTGACGTCATGTTTGAAGGTACGATACCGCCCTGGCAGGATAGGGCATGACAGTGGTGAGGGTGCTTAATCCCCAGCTGAAAGGTTCTGGGTTCGAACCCCAATGTCCGCAGACTACCTGTAGGCGTTTTGTGGCCAAACCCCTTCCTGCTCCTCAATGACTTGTATCTAAAAACATAAAACCAAACACTTTATGTTAATAGCAACTAACAACACCAATGTTTATGTTTTTTCAACAGTTTCAAGTATTTCATTTAGTTTGAATTCAACAGTCGAAGTTTCCCTCCCTTTTCTCTCCCCTCCAGAGCCTCCAAAATGGCTGCCTGAGCCCCCTCAGGGCCAACTGGTTGTGACCAGATCTGAAGTGAACATAAAGTGCATGATTGGGGGAAAACCACGGCCGGACATCGTGTGGAGGAAGAACGGACAGCTCCTGGAGGGTGAGTGTGAAATCTGGACCTCTCTAACTCCAGTTCTTAATCTTCAACATTGAAAGCACAACCCCCTAGGTTATGGTGTTTGTTTTTCCCATTTATGTATCTTGTACCAAAGTGAACCCAATTAACTGCTGCTTTATATTTAAACCACCATTGCCTACTTTGTTTTTCGGTTGTCGGTTACAATGCGAGTAACCAATTAATTGAACCATGAGAGCGATGGCCTCGTTATACACCAAATAATCCTCTTATAACTATCCACAAGTACAACATTATACAAAAACAAAGAAAGTTGTTGCAGCAATGCAGTAGCTCTCCCAGAGCTTCTTCCATCACCCGAAAGGACTGGGTTTGAGCCCCAAATGTCCCCAGCCTAGCTGTAGGCTATCTAACCCCTATCTGCTCCTTACAGATATACATGAATTCACTGAAAATCGCTCGAGATGAAAGCGTCTGCCAAATGACACAAAAAATAGCAAAAATGAAAAAGGGTTAGGGTCTGGATCACGTGACCTCCTTCTCTGTGACGACTGCAGGTAAGCACTTGTCGGACCGGCTGCATGTTTTGGACGACACGCTGCTTCTCCTTGACGCCGGACCTGAGGACAGCGCGGTGTACCAGTGCGAGGCGTCCAACAGACACGGTCGTCTGCTGGCTAACGCTAACGTCTTGGTGCTGGGTGAGTAGCCTGTAGCGCTGCGGTTTAGCCTGCAGTGGGAAGCGTACTTTGAAGTCTCTTTTCTTTTCGGCTGCTGGCCGAGAGCGAAGATGTGGGGGATATGAACTTGTTTTATATTCCTGCGGTTTCGGTTTGAACAGTTAAGGGCAGGAAATCAGCATTCCGATTGCGGAAATAAAACAAAATAATAATCTGCGAATACGTTGGCAAGTTACAAAATCAAAAGAAACTCAGTCAATTTGCCCTTGCGACCTCGCCAAAATGTAGCTTTGAAGAGTGGAACAAAGTATAGCTACTGTTACTATAGCTACCAGCTACTGCAAACTGAGAAACTTGGAACACTTTAGAACAAAAGTTATAAAGTGTGTGTGTGTGTGTGTGTGTGTGTGTGTGTGTGTGTGTGTGTGTGTGTGTGTGTGTGTGTGCGTGTGTGCGTGTGTGCAAACAGATTTGTGTCAATTCATGGAAAATAAAAGACTGGGCACAAATATACACACAGACACACGCGCGCGCACACACACACAAACACTTATTTTGACATAATTATCCTCTTTGCATATATGCAAGAACCAACAAGCACTAAGAGTTCCTTTCATGTTTGGAGAAGGTATCAGTCTGAAAGCAGAGCCCCTCAAGCTCTTCCTGTTGCCTTCATTACCTTCCACGCCGTTGCCGTCGGTTACTGATCTCCCGATGTCCGGCAGATGTTCCTGGATCCACTTCAAGCGAACACACTTCTCTGAGCAGTGTAACACTTATGTCGGATCACTTTGGTCTTCAAAGGTGACCCCTGTTTAAACCTGAAGATGTCAGCCCTGGTTATTTGTATGTCTTCTCCAGAGGCACAGGGTTCAGTAATTAGTTAAAACGGGGTGCCGTGATCACATGGTTTATTTATTGGCGTGCGTTTGTGTTACACTTTGATTGAAAGGCATTAGCATACAACCTTGCAGTGCCACATGGGCTGAAAATAACGATCTCTTTTGTATGTATTTTTTAACTTTCGTTTTTTTTAAATAAATTCGATGTTTTTATTCATGAGGTAGAAAATGATTACTAATGATTTAAATGCAGAGTCCTGGAAAACGTTTAAAGTTTAAACAAAAATTCCGGTAACGCGTTACCGTGCTAATACATGTCAATAATTGGTTAACTAATGTACCCTTACTGTAAAGTGTTACCAAGGATACCAACTCGAGTGATGACCGCACCCGTCAGCGGACAAAGCGGCAAACGCACGATTATGAAGCAGGAGAAGTTAAAGAGATAAGCATCGTTCATGACCACCTAGGTGACCCTCTGCTGTGTGTTATCAGACATGGCTCCCCGGGTCCTGACCAGAGACCACCAGTTGTACGAGGTCATCCAAGGACATGACGTCACCATGAACTGCAGCGTGTTTGGCTCTCCGCCGCCCATCGTCTCGTGGTGAGAACCCCCCCCCCCCCCCCCCCCCCCGGAACATGAGAAGAAACTCGCAGCTATCAGTCGCTTTTTGCTTTCAGGTGAACTTAGAACCGTTTTGTTTCCGAAAAAACGAACGCTGCGTCACAGTTCGCTGTTAGCGTTACTTTGGCTAACTTTATTGGAGCGAACGCGACAACATATTGTCGCATTTGTAGATGAATTTGTATTTGCTCACTTGACTAGTGCTATATGTGTGTTGAACTGTTATTCAACCTCCCCCTCCTCTACTGATTAATGGAGTATTTGTGATGTACTTGCAGTGTATATTGACCTGAACGCGTGTTGGAAGAGATACGTCTGTTTTATATGCTAGAGATCAGCCTCATTTAATCCCATTAGGTACTACACCTGGAAACAGTGTTCCGGTCTGTATCAAAGAAGGAAGGGAGAGAAATTATTCACGGGCAATTTCTCACAAAACATTTTTTTTTTTTTTATGTCCGAGACCTGGCGTAGACTTTGATGACACCAAATCACTGGGAAAATAAAAGTTTGAATAACTGAGGCATTTTATCATGAAATTGAATCGAAGTTTGTTATTTGTTTAACTTTTTAAATAGGCTGATGATGAGGGTATTCCCCCTCCACAGCCCAGTTCAAATGAATCAAATATCTCTTGAATTCTATTTTTCAATGAATTAATTCCACTTTGCTCGAGTGGAAGATGAGTGACTGACTGAACTATAAATGATGCATCTTTGCTTTTGAATAATTCATGCGGTGATACAGATGAGAGGATATTTAGATTTCCTTGAGATAATTATTATAACCAAAACTATAAAACTCACACGGCTTCTATCGAGCGAATTCAAACACTGCAATTGTCAGACCCCACATTCAAACGTCGTGTCCAAAACACGTTTGTGTGTTGCGCGTCAGTGGAGGAGTTTGGCCTGACCTGAAAACTGAATCGGAATTTTCTTTTAAAAAACACATCATAAACCGGGGGGGGTAAACACTCTGGAGCCCCCCGCACCCCCCCCCCCCCCCCACCACCACCCCCCCCCAAGTGGGCCTGGAACGGAATGAGATGTTCTGCAGGAAGTGCGGCGGCTGAGACTCTTTTGTCTTGCAGGGAGAAGGAGGAGGTTGCCCTGGGCGGCGCGGGGGACCGGCGCTCCACCCTGCGGAACGGCTCGCTGCGAGTCACCGGCGCGGAAAAAGAGGACAGCGGGGAGTATGTGTGCTTAGCCGTCAACACGGAGGGGAAGGCTGAAGTCACCGCCGTGCTGGCTGTGAGAGGTACACACACACACACACACACACACACACACACACACACACACACACACACACACACACACACACACACACACACACACACACTCACACGAGCACATGCAGGCACGCATGCACACACACACACACACACACACACACACACACACACACACACGTGCACATGCAGGCACACATGCAGGCACACATGCACACACACACACACACACGTGCACATGCAGACACGCATGCACACACACACACACACACACGTGCACACATGCAGGCACACATGCACAAGCAGACACACACACACACATACAAATAAATGCACACACACATACACAGACATGCATAAGCAGAGAGACAAACACAGACAGACAGACAGACAGACAGACAGACACACAGACAGACAGACACACACACACACACTCTCTCTTAAGTAGGGCCTAGCACAGCGGATGACAGGTGAAGGCTCTTTGACCACGCTCTAGCTGCGTCATGGCAGGCCTTGTGTGGGAGGGGATGACCAAGGCTTTGGGGAAAACAAAACCTTGAGGACATTGGTATACACCTTGTGTTTTTGTCAAATACGGCTACATCCAACTTTTTTTAAGGACTCATTTCCAATGAACCGCTTTTATTTGAAAGGTGCTTCAAACAATCATTTATAAAAAAGATATTTCCCAAGTACTCCAAATAATTAAATTCATTATCAATGAATGACTTGATGAATGGTGAGAAGCTATTATCAGATTTGAATTCAAACAAAACTCTCCAACACAGCAACAGAGCTATTCCCGCCTCTGTTATGCATCAATTTCCCTCAAGAGTCCTCAACGGTTGTTGTTGTTGTTGTTGTTGTTGTTGTTGTTGTTTGTGGTCAGACTCCACCCGGATCGTGGACCGCCCCCAGGACCAGCAGGTGGTCCGGGGGTCTACAGCCCAGTTCACGTGCCAGGCAGAGTACGACCGCAGCCTGACCCCCAGCTTCCACGTGACCTGGGTGAAGGACGGGTCGGAGGAGATCCACGGGGCCTCGGTGGAAAATCCCAGGTACCTGTCCAGTCTTCTGCTCTGCCAACGCCCTCTCCCATCCCCTAACAGGACTAACCGCTTTCAACCCGCCCCCCCCCCCCCCAAATCAAAAGGTCCCATCACAGAATAGGACTGAGGGATTTGTTTGTCTAAGGCGGCATGTCCCAACCAGAATTTTTCAAGACACACCAACGATTCTTCAATCTAAACTTAAGCTAGTCATAGACAAACACACACACACACACACACACACAAATAAGTTTTCGCTTGATAATTGCCATTCCTGCCGTGGCTGTGTCCCTTGCAGCAGGTCTAGAATAGACGATGACCAATGGTTTTTCCACTTGCTCACGAGCGTCGCTTTCACCTACGCCATGAACATGTTTTGTGGTGTGCATCTGTAATATGTGAATCCCAAAATTCGTATATAATATTGCCTAAAGTCCCCACCGGTGTTCCGTGGTCCGAGGCAACTAGACCCGCTGGTCTAAAGCTTCACCCTTTTCCCCCCTGCTGGTTACCCGTCTAGGGTCCAGGCGGCCGAGGGCGTGCTGCTGATCGCCAGCGTCAACCGGAGCGACCAGGGGGTGTACACCTGCCTCGCCCGCACCCACATGGACCAGAGCGCTGCCTCGGCGGTCCTCACCGTACTGGGTAAGCTGAGCCGCAGCGCGTGTTCACGGCGTGATGAATGACACGGAACAGCGGAATGGAAACGGGGAGGAGGAAATGTGCACCATGAGATGGAAAACCCAAAACGAAAAGAAGAAAAAAAGAAGAGAAAATGCTAATTTGTCGGCGTTTCTTTTAATTTCTTTATTCTTTTTTTCACATTCATTACCATATTTAAATCCCACAGATGGTTCCTTGGTGTTGATTGACAGCGGCTAATGAGAGTTTCAACTTGTTGCGGCTGCCATGTTTTGTTGTTTTTGTTTGTCTCAGATGTTGCTGACGCCCCGGGGGAATTGGAGATGTCTGAACAAAAGGCGCGGAGCGTTCGTCTGTCATGGACAGCAGGAAGGGACCATAACAGCTCTATAACAGGTACAACTGGTCAAACAAAAGTCTCTTATTTTTCACAGCAGGAAGGGACCATAACAGCTCTATAACAGGTACAACTGGTCAAACAAAAGTCTCTTATTTTTCACAGCAGGAAGGGACCATAACAGCTCTATAACAGGTACAACTGGTCAAACAAAAGTCTCTTATTTTCACAGCAGGAAGGGACCATAACAGCTCTATAACAGGTACAACTGGTCAAACAAAAGTCTCTTATTTTTCACAGCAGGAAGGGACCATAACAGCTCTATAACAGGTACAACTGGTCAAACAAAAGTCTCTTATTTTTCACAGCAGGAAGGGACCATAACAGCTCTATAACAGGTACAACTGGTCAAACAAAAGTCTCTTATTTTTCACAGCAGGAAGGGACCATAACAGCTCTATAACAGGCACAACTGGTCAAACAAAAGTCTCTTATTTTTCACAGCAGGAAGGGACCATAACAGCTCTATAACAGGTACAACTGGTCAAACAAAAGTCTCTTATTTTTCACAGCAGGAAGGGACCATAACAGCTCTATAACAGGTACAACTGGTCAAACAAAAGTCTCTTATTTTTCACAGCAGGAAGGGACCATAACAGCTCTATAACAGGTACAACTGGTCAAACAAAAGTCTCTTATTTTTCACAGCAGGAAGGGACCATAACAGCTCTATAACAGGTACAACTGGTCAAACAAAAGTCTCTTATTTTTCACAGCAGGAAGGGACCATAACAGCTCTATAACAGGTACAACTGGTCAAACAAAAGTCTCTTATTTTCACAGCAGGAAGGGACCATAACAGCTCTATAACAGGTACAACTGGTCAAACAAAAGTCTCTTATTTTTCACAGCAGGAAGGGACCATAACAGCTCTATAACAGGTACAACTGGTCAAACAAAAGTCTCTTATTTTTCACCGCAGGAAGGGACCATAACAGCTCTATAACAGGTACAACTGTTCAAACAAAAGTCTCTTATTTTTCACAGCAGGAAGGGACCATAACAGCTCTATAACAGGTACAACTGGTCAAATAAAAGTATATTATCAACCGACCACATCCGCTCTATATTAGGTCAAACGAAAGTCTCTTAATTTACAAGGCAGGATCAAACTTTTCAGTTTTTTTATTATAGTGAACAGAACCAAAAATACAGGAATTTACAATTAATGATTGTGTTTTTATCGACGATTCTGTCATCCGTTATATTCCCTGAACGTTGAACATGATGTTAAACATCCAATTTTAAAAGGGATCCTTTGGGATAATGCTGAAAGCCTTTGTTCGATTGTTGCTATTTCCTATGCAATATGTCTACATCTCTTCAGTAACACCTGTTCATGTATCCCTTCATAAAAAGTGATTTCACTAGAACACTAAGCCTTACGCAAAGCATCTCTCCTTGAAAAAAGATTTTATTATGAAAGCATTTATTTAACAAAAGCAAAACAGAAGGTGACACTTTGCATTTTGCACAATTTCAAATATTGAGGAATCTTGTTGATCAAAACAACATGACCTGTAGAAAAAAGTTTTATGAAATATAAATGTGAAGTAGAAGGAGAATAGTACCACTCCTCCTCCTCCTCCTCCTCCTCCTCCTCCTCCTCCTCCTCCTCCTCCTCCTCCTCCTCCTCCCGCTCCCCCTCCTCCTCCACCTTCCTCACCTCCTCCATCACCTCCTCCACCTCCTCCTCCCACTCCCCCTCCTCCACCTTCCTCACCTCCTCCATCACCTCCTCCACCTCCTCCCTCACCTCCTCCTCTTTCTCAGCCCAATGTCAGCAGCACATCCACATAATTAGGAGACCACTGGTGCACATTCCCCTGTGCTGTGTCTTTATTCAATTATGAAACATTGTATTCCACAACTCTGGCACTTAAAGCAACCAAAGCTAAAAGTTGTACCCGTTGATATGATCCAGACTCTACAAAATATATTTTTTTTCTTTCAGGATAATTAAATCCGGGGCTTTTGTTCAGAATGCGAACTGATCATACAAAGCCAAAGTCTTTTGTTCTGTTTAGATTTCACATTGAAAAATGTATCACCTTGGATTCAGTAACTATCAAAGCCATATCTTGCTATTAGGGGATTTTTCTATGTTTGTGTAACCTCTCATTATTCTCATTATTTTCCTTAACTAGGGTAACCAGTAGCTTTGCTAATCAACCATCCTCATTACATGTTTCTGCAGGACGTGTCCTTTTAAACTCAATTGGATTTGCCCACGCAGTTTTGACTGTGAAAAGACAACACAACAATCACAAGTCTGAAGTCAAAAAGCACCTTTTAAAATGTATTTCTGCAGGATATAACCATGTCGTAATCGACCCGTGAACCCAAACTCAATTTGATTTACACAAGCAGTTTAGACTGAAATGGACACTAGAACCATTTCAAAATCTTATATATATTTTCTCATATTTTCTCAAACGGTACCGAATACCGCTTGAAAAGGTGTGGATCATCTCCAACCCTGTGTGACGATAAAGTCAAACAAAGAGTCAACGTCTCCCTCCCTCCCTCCTCCTCCTCCTCCTCTTCCTCCTCCTCCTCCTCCTCCTCCTCTCCCGCCACGGCAGAGTTTGTGGTGGAGTTCGAGGAGAGCCAATGGGAACCGGGCAAGTGGAGAGAGCTACAGCGGGTCCCCGGTAACCAGGCAACAGCAGACCTGGCTCTGCAGGGGAACATCAACTACCAGTTCAGAGTATACGCCATCAACGGCGTCGGGGCCGGACCCCCCAGTCAGCACACCGGGAGATACGCCACCCCGGCCGCAGGTCAGGCCCGCTCCTATTGGCTGACCTTTCCCCCCCCCCCCCCCCCCCCACCCCACCCCACACACTCTGACAGCCACCTGTTGTGTCAGCCTGGCGTGCTCAGACTTAACTGTTGGAAATTTGCTGAATTTTCTTTTTCTAATAAACCTGCGATTTGGCCCCAGACCTTAGAAGCAGTAGGGGTTGGGGTATATACACACACACACACACACACACACACACACACACACACACACACACACACACACACACACACTACACACTCACACTCTGTTGAGCTCTGCTGTTACACTCAGCTCCAAACCGTTTAGTATTCACTCTGGCTCCATTGTGTAAGGTTGTTTTTAGGATCATTCAATCCAGATAGTTATTCAACAGTAAATCCGAAAAACAAGCACAGCTATGCATGTAGTTAGTTAACAGTTCTGGAGTCGTTTCTCAACTCTTCTCCGGAACACAGCTCCGGACCGTAACCCAGAGGACATCCGGATCCAGGGCCACGTCCCTCATCAGATGGACATCAGCTGGGAGGTGAGAGACCTCTGGCATTTAAGACGGTGACCCCGTTGGGCTCCTGTTCGCTGCCGTCCTTTTCATGCCGTGACCCCCCCCCCCCCCCCCCCCCCCCCCCCCCCCCCCCCACCGCGGAGGTTCTTCTGGCCCGGTGCCACACACACACCGAAACAATTTGTGCTGCAAAATAAGAATCACACTTTCATCATCCCCACCATGTACTTAAATTGAGTTTAGCATCATCCCTAATAAGCAATACTAAATCCTCAAATGAAAGAGATGAACGAGCAAGGCACGTAGGCATGCGCGTGCAGTTGTGGTCCGACTAATTCAATAAACGTTGAATCAATATAAGTGTTTGCGGTGGTCATCCCACGACCCACTGTGTCCCCTGCTGAGACCCACCAGGGGGTCCCGACCCACAGGATGAGAACCACTGAGCTAGACCCTCTCTCTCTCTTCCCCCCCCCCCCACCCCCCACCACCACACACACTCTGTCCCCCAGCCCCTGCTGCCGGTGGAGCACAACGGGCCGGGCCTGGAGTACCAGGTGGGCTACCGCAGGCTGGGGCTGGGGGAGGAGTGGACCGAGCAGACGGTGAAGAGACACCTGCTGGTGGTCAAGGACACGCCCACCTTCGTCCCCTACGAGATCAGAGTGCAGAGCAGGAACGCCCTCGGCGGGGGGCCCGAGCCCAGGGTGGTCACGGGCTACTCCGGGGAGGACGGTGAGTTGGGCGCACTATTGGTCGTGTTCTGCTGCTTTATTCAAATTCGACTTGAGGGCTATTAGTATTTGTTGGTTGTTGTGATATTCTGGGTGATAACTGAAATGACAGTAGACTGGCAGTATGTATGACACGGGACAGATCAATATGCTCCATTAAATCGTCCATATTTTATTTCAGTCATATTTGTTTTGGGGTGTTTGCAAAAAGCGGCAGCAGATCAAGTGCTTGGGATTACACTTGCAAAGTGACAAGTATTTTATGACTTCATTAACATGAATGCATTGTTCATAATTCCACACCCTGACGTTTTCGTTCTTTGTCGTGCCTCCGAGCTAAGGACATGTATAGCTACTGTTTTGCATGTGCCTCACATTTCTTCCCTTTCCTTCTCTTGTTCATTTGCCATTGCTAACACATCAGTTGTCGTCTGGCACTGTGTGCGGCAAAATGTGTCAGGTTGAGTTAATTTATTTACTATTTGTTATTCCCACCCTCCTCCTCCTCCTCCTCACCCCCCCCCCCACCCCCCCCCCCCCCCCCGTGGTGTTAGCATTGGCGTGTGTAGGTGTCCATTACTAACTCCCTGCTCCGTTTGAAACCAGCCAACCACACAGAAAAAAACGGATTTAACAAACACCGTCTCGACGTGTCTCCGCTCATAACTAAACGAGCGGGAGGTAAAACAAAGAGTGAAAGTAAATCAAGGGGAATCCCAACTTGTTTTTTGGAAACAGTCGGTGGGAGTTTGAAGGCTAACCGTTAGCGCAGCGCTGGTGACCAGGCACCCAGCGTCAGCTGCTGTTCTCCCCTTTCATCGGCTCCCCGTGACAACCCGAGTGATAATTGTTTTTCTGTGTGAGGCAGAGCTGTTGTTGTTTTTTCAATCTCCCATCGTTAAGACACCGTGTTAAGATGCTGTGTGTGTTTGCGCGCGTGTGTTTGTGTGTCTGTGTGTGTGTGTGTGTTTTTCCAGTGCCTCCAAGCAGTGCCTATGAAAGTGTACACCACACATCTCTATATTTACTTTTGTGATCTCACTCCACCCCCCCTCCCCACCCCCCCTCCCCTCCCCACCCCACCCCACCCCACCCCACCCCACCCCACCCCAGTGCCCACCGCGGCTCCGCGCGACGTGGGAGTGGAGGTGCTGAATGCCACCCTGCTCAGGGTCAGCTGGACCCCCGTACCCCAGGACACTGTGAGGGGCCACCTGGGGGGATACGCTGTAAGTTGTCTACTGCCCTCAGAAAACCCTTCATAATGCACAATACATTTAATACAGACTCAAGACTGCTTTAGATGTATTTAACATTTCGTAAGAACTAACTTTTCATAATGCACAATACATTTAATACAGACTCAAGACTGCTCTAGATGTATTTAACATTTCATAAGAACTAACTTTTCATAATGCACAATACATTTAATACAGACTCAAGACTGCTTTAGATGTATTTAACATTTCATAAGAACTAACTTTTCATAACGCACAATACATTTAATACAGACTTAAAGGACTCGCCTGCTATAGATGTATTTAACATTTCAGAAGAAGTCTTTTTTTGTAATACACAATTCATTTAATTGTGTGTATACACACACACACACACACACACACTTTTCGGAGTAACTTTTCACAATGCACTTAAGACTTATTTGACTGGTTAAAGGTCATTTATCACTTTATTGTATTCATATCTTGTTTTTTTCTTTGTCTTATCCTGTGATAATGCCTAATATCTATTTGATCTGCTTATTATACAAAGCTGATGAACAACCATTGCGATGGTTAATTGAGGCAGATGGGTTGGGAAGGTTTAGCACAGCTTTACACAGATACGCGGCTGATTATCAGACTTCTATTTTTAATGCTGTTTCTCCTGCTGTGGCGTTCATTAGCTTAACAGGAGAAACAACACCACAGCATTAGTTTGCTTCTGCAGTTTTACCAAGCGTTGTTTTGAAAAGTTGCACTGTGTAGGAAATATTGTCAAAATGTAGAATTCAGTGTGCATGGGGGATACAATTGTGGGGGCAGAATGTCAACAGCTGCCCTGTCAACATTCATTCAATCCATAATTTAAGTTGTTTATTCCTCGGTAAACAGACACACATGCACGCACGCGCACACACACACACACACACACACACACACACACACACACACACACACACACACACACACACACACACACACACACACACACACACACACACACACACACACACACACACACACACACACACACACACACACACTACCTGTAGGCGTCCATGATTTAGATGCCCAAACCTTTACTTGCTCCTTAATGAGTCTGCTGTATTAGGAAATAACAAATACACCCCCCCCCCAATATCTCTCTCTCTCTCCCCCCCTCTCCCTCTCCCTCTCCCTCCCTCCCTCTCCCTCCCCTCCCCCCCCCCCCCCAGGTCCACTGGGTGAGACGGAGGAGTCTGCTGCACGCCGAGAGCGTCCGGGGGGAGCGCTACTCTCTGCTGTTCGGCGGGAACCGGAGCCACGGGGCGCTGCCGGGCCTGGCGCCCTACTCAGAGTACACGCTCACCGTCAACGTGTTCAACAGCAAGGGCAACGGGCCGGCCAGCGACCCCGTCACCTTCCTCACCCCGGAGGGAGGTGAGTTCTGGGCCAGGCGGGGACCAGAGAGAAACAGGGGGGGCACGGGAAAATACAGCGGCCATTTGTAGAGGAGAAAAACAGAAAAGACAATGGATTAGCATTAGCATTAGACAAGGAAAATGTAGCATGCTAATAAGAACTACTACTACTAAAACTACTACTAGTACTACTACTTATACTAATACATTTTGTGTCCTGTCAAAGACAATATTCCGGCACTGTTGATGGATAATACCGTTTTTACATTATTAAAATGTGTATTACGGTAAAATTTGAATATTAATTATTGTTATCTTGTTTATGAAGATACTAATAATAAAATCGTAACAATCATAGATTTGACTGTCTATCTTAAGACCTCAAAGTGCTTTACAAGGAAAACAAGGGTTGAAGTTCAGGTGCTTAGGCATTAGTTCTGGCAAAAGAAAAACTCTTGGGAGAACATAAAGTCCCCAGCAATGCAGTGATCCCAGTTTAAATCTCTATAAATCTCTTTGGTTATCCTCCGTCTTTCGTCCCTGAAGCCTGTTTATTATAGCATCATTATATACACCACGATTACAGCATCTCCGAGTATATTATTACCCACACAAGAGCAGATTCACCACCGTGTGTCAACTCCAGATGGAAGACTGAACATAAAATGATCCCTCGATTGAAAACCCCATTTCGTTTTTTTTATGAGGTTTATTTCTTTGTTTATTCCTTTCACAGTTCCTGCACAAGTGCCCATCCTGACCGCGTCCAATGCCCAAAGGGACTCCGTCTCCCTGGTGTGGGGCCCTCCTCTGGAATCCAACGGTGTGCTCGACGGCTATCTGCTCAGGTACCAACTGGGTACGTATCACGGTCCCCAGCCACGCGGCAGCAGCGGTTGATCTTCTGGGGGCCACGATGGCTCTTGGCTGTGTGGAAGTGTGGGTGCAGTGGCACTGTAGAGGAGGTGTGTTCTGTGGCGTGGGTGGGTGGGTGGGTACGAATCCCCTAGTTGTGCGATGTGTGAATCGGATAGTGGCGCGCGTGTGTGTGTGTGTGTGCATGTGTGTATTTTATATACAGTATATAGAACAACACAGCCACCTATTTAAATGTGTTACATGTAGGTGTTCAATGTGGGTATTGAAAATGTCGATGAAGACGGCTTACTCTAACATTTTGTAAGGATTCATCAGTACATGGGATCTGCTTTTCCAGTTTCATGAACGCGGACACAGGGGGGCACTGTTCGTTTCCAAAACTCCCTCCTCTTCCATCGGTCTCTCGCTCTCTGTGTGTGTGTGTGTGTGTGTGTGTGTGTGTCTGTGTGTGTGTGTGTGTGTGTGCGTGTGTGCGTGCGTGTGCGTGCGTGCGTGCGTGCGTGCGTGCGTGCGTGCGTGCGTGCGCGCGTGTGTGTTTTTACACAAACACTTTTCATTTCCTCTAACGAAACTACTGGCGCCCAGTCAGGCTGGATGAGCGAGCACGTGTTTGAATGAAAGAGAGAGAGGTAGGAGTGAACGGTGGGGATGGAGGGGTGCTTTAATGTTGCAGTCAATTTTCAGTGCCTGCTCTTTACAGCTGACATTTCCACATCTTTTGTGTGAAATGTGAGCAGAGAGACAGAGACTCTGCCTGCCCCAGTTGCCCCAACTCCTCTGCCAGCCTCAGCCCCACCTCCGTCACCAGCACCATTGCTACCACACCACCCCCTTCACCATTGGATACCAGTGTCACTCAGTCAACGTCGAATATCAAACATAGACCGGTGTCGTCGGCCACACATACAACACAATACAAAGCTAACAGCTTAGTGACACCGTATGTGATTTCACACAAATAAGGCACTATATCGACGCAACCCCACTCGATTTCAGAGAGCGGGAGGTACTCATCATCAAATAATGATGCAGCGATTCATTCAGTTGAGAGTGAAATGTGGGTTTGTATTTGTTTTTGAACGGTTCGGTATTCTTTTGGTTTCCCTCGTGCACATATTTTTAAATGCAGAATTTCCCGGACGGTTCTCAACCTAATTTTGCCCGCGACCCCATTTTGAGCTCTGAAAATGCTCGATACTTTTGCAAAGTGGCTACAAATCACGAGTCCGTCTGTTCCCTAATACGGGACATTTACGGGACCTTTAAAACCTTTTAAATAATTCGGTTAACCAGTCAGTCTGGTTCATGGGTTTATTTTATTGGGTTATATCGCTGTCCCAAACTTGTGATCGTGAAAGTTTTGTTAGAATTACGCCTCGTTAGTGACGTTTAACGTTGGTGATGCTCCCCCACCGTCCCTCCCTCCCTCCTCCTCCCCCACCATCCCTCTCTTCTCCTCCCCCACCATCCCTCTCTTCTCCTGCCCCACCAACCCTCTCTCCTCCTCCCCCATCCCTCTCTCCTCCTCCCCCATCCCTCTCTTCTCCTCCCCCATCCCTCTCTCCTCCTCCACCACCATCCCTCTCTCCTCCTCCACCACCAGCCCTCTCTCCTCCTCCCCGTTTGCATTGAAGTCGCGGATGGAGGGTGGAGAAAGGCATTCCTACTCTGGTTCTTGTATCGCTCAAGCTTGATCCAATATGCACGTTTGCCATTCTGTCTAATAGTGTCAAAGAGCTCTGCCCTTCTTTTGTCCTTTGTCTCCTCGCTCTTTCATCCCTTCCTCTCCCCACTGTTGTCCTCTGTGAATTTCTAATGCGCCTATTGTTCTCCCCTCCCTTCCTTCTCATCTTGTGGGTGTATGTGGTGTGGCCCCTTGACATATCTTGTCAACATTTTTGATCCCTATGGCCTGTCACTTTCACTAATTGTGTACTCATGTCTACTCATCTGTTACATTTCTTTAATATTTTTTCTGCTCTTGCTTCCTTCCTTTCTTTCTCTCTCTGTTGTTGTCAGCCATAAGCTCCCTTTAAGCACTCCTTTAAGCACTCCTTTAGCACGTTGTAGCATTCAGTTAGCTCGCTCTCAGCCAGCCTTTAGCCTGATCTCAGCATTTCTTCAGCTAGCTAAGCATCCCACAGTGTGCCACAGTTCACCATCCTCGACACCACCATGTCCGCTCTCACACTAACTCCCATCCCCTCCCCCCGCTCTCTTCCCCCCCTGTGTCCTCCTCCACAGTGAACGAGAGCACGATGGAGTTGGAGGACCCCCTGACGGAGGTCAACATCTCGGGGGCTGACACCACCCAGTGGCGGTTGGAGGGTCTGAGGGAGGGGGCCCTCTACCGCTTCCTGCTCAGCGCCTGCACCCAGGTCGGCTGTGGCCCCGCCCTGGCCCAGGAGGGCAGCACCCTGCCCCAACCACGTGAGTCACGGGGGGGGGGGGGGGGAGATAGAGGGTGTATGTAGGGAGTTGGGGGGGGGGTACAAAGTACTAGAAAAAGTCAAACTTGAGATAAAGTACTGGTGTTTCTGTTGAAAGTGACTCGGGTACAAGTTAAAGTAATCCGTATGAAAATCAGTTTCATTTCAAATGTTCTTAAGTATCAACAGTACAGTTAAACAGTTAAACAGTTAAAGTACATATAGGTGAACATTTGCAGTAACTATGGTTACGGGTGTTCGTCTTTGGTCATCCACTAAAGGCACCTCCGCTAGTGAATGTTCGTATTGCTGCTTCCATTGCAGCAAATGGACATCCAGTTGTGATTTTCCTGCAAATTATATTTGGGCTTGATATGCCTCATTTTGTGTCAGTGATACCGGCAGCTATTTCCGCACACGTACCATAGCACTGTCCATGCTACACGCCACCTAGGTGACTTTTACTGGGCTCCACCAGACAAGGACGCAGGGTGGTGGTGGTGGTGGTGTTGAAAGCCGGCTTATTGTAAGGTTTGCAGCCAATGATACATGACGACGGTACTCCATGTTCCCATGCGGGAGATCTCTCCTTGAGTGTGTGTGGAGATGGCTGGTTCAACCCGTGCACATTGATTGCTCGATGTGCAACAGGTGTGCAGCCTCCCCCAGCCCCAGAGTCCAATCAGTCTGACTCGGGCCAGGTGAGGCTGCTTAAACCAGCCAACATCCACACACACTCCACACATATACAACACACTAAAAAAGTACAGAAGTCTGTAAGGATAATCCATTAGCACAATGACATAATTATTTTCAGAGGTTATTTTGTAGTGAGTAACCACGAGGCCACTGCAAATACACTGCAGTAAAAGTAAAACAAAAATGTGTGTTGCGAAGTAAGAGTGGAAGTCGACAGAAATATAAAAGTACAGATACTCCAAAACTATTTAGGTACTGTAACAAACTATTTATTAGTTAGCTTCCATAGCTGTACCTTTGTTTTGTCCAACACAGGTAAGTGCATACGAACGGCCCTGGCTAGGTTGTTTTCTCCAATATTGCCCACAAATGAACAAATCCACAAGTTTCGATTTTCTGTTGACGCGCCACTACGCATGCTCACGGACTTAGAGACTGAGAGGTGAGCAGTTATAATTCTTGAATGTTAAATGTCCTGGTCATGAGCAGGGTGGTGAATTTTGGATGAACTGAGGATATTTTATTGCTTCGACCCACCATTTGCAAAAGACCGACTCAGTGGGGAAAAGGTGAAATTTGTGTTCGGTTGTCACTCTCGATCTACATCCATTCTTACAACCGGGAACCAAGCACTACATTTTGATTCAGAAGTGAATGCTTAGGCTGTGTTCCAATCAGTTAAAAAAACACCCCCCTCCTACACTTAACCTCGCTGTTGAGCTGTTGCTCTGCGCTCAGAATTACAAAAGATCACACTGACTATAACGCAGCCACTGTTTTATAAATAATCAAATTGAATATAAAGTAGTCCCACAGTATTACGTTGTATAGTTGTCAAACGTACCCAACTGGACACACAACGCAAACTCAACTCAAAATGTGACGACGAAAGAAAAGAAAAACCCTCTCTTTTTCCGTTTGTCCATCAGTGTCTGTGATAATGAAACGCATTCTGTCAGGCAGACACCAACTGGAAGCTGGAAAACAACGAGGTTAGAAGGTGGGCATTTCCTTTCATTGCACCATTCATTGTGCCGACCACTCAACACACTGGCAGCTCCCTCCTCACCTGCCATCCCATCGGCCCCCCACATCTCCATCCATCCAAGTCGTTTGGACACCAAACACAGACATGCCTGTTGGATTTCACTCTCATTCAACGGCTGCTTAAAAGCGCACCTGAGACGTTTCAAAGAGAAACAAAAGACAACGTCCTCTCTTTTCCCCCCCTCACGCTGCTGCCTTCCACCTGATTCCTCACCGCTAATTAGACGGTTATTTTTAACCAACACTTTTGTTTGGGGATTAGGAGCGTTGTGTGATGTTGGATGGGGTTTAAAGAGTGTAGATATCTTGTCAAGCGATGAGTGACCGAGGCTCTTGGTAGAAGCCGGACCTCAAGCACTAATGCTATGTTGCTGACCTTCTTGCCAGTCCTCCTGCAGAACCGCAGATGCCCAGAATCACCTTTGCTCTATCTGGAAGTAAACTCGTATAGCTTACGTTTCCTGCAAACAGCAGGAAGGAATCTCAAACTTGTTCGTTTGATGAGAATCCGTTAATGGAACGTCCATCCTAGTTATTATCTGGACGCTACACGGCATCATGTGCTTCGCCGAGCAAATCGTTTTCTTATGTTCTTATGTTAATACTGGATGGAGGGTTGGGAAGTGAAAGTGACTTAGAAAGGCCTGAGCTCACTCGTATTCCCTGACCGCCTTGGTTCCGAAGAGTGGAGCCGCTGTCACAAAATGGCGGACAGGTTGGAAAACAAGAAAATCTGTCCGGTCCCTTCTTCCTTTTCCCATACTTTAGATCATAAAACGTTAACCCCTGCACGCATGCATCTCCGTGTTATCTCGGGGGGAAAAAACCTTTGCACTAAAGTCAACTCAAAGCTCCTGGTCTGTTCCTTTCGATTTTTTTTTCCTTTTAGTTGGGGATGAAGACGGAGGAGGGGGAGTGGGAATGGGACGGGGGCACTTTCAGAGCCATTAGATATATTGTTAGAGAACATGTCTGAGTAGAAGGCTCGGCTCACAGATAAAATGGGTCTATTATGAAGCCGTAGCCCCGGGGGGGGGGGTGGGGGGGGGGGGGGTGGGGGGGGGGGGGGGGGGGGGGGGGGGGGGGTGGCGCTCACAATGCCGCAGAGTGGATTTGCCGGCGCTGGCGGCAAGGAGCTCGAATGCCCCGAGTTCGGAGACGTTAATGGCTGCTGATAGTCTGACCGAAAAAAGAGAAAGTGAGAGAAGAGAAAGGAGAACTGCGCCGGTTCAGGTCGGCACGGACGCTAAGACGAGACGGACGAACGAACAAGAAGGGGATGACGGCACACCTCTTCAGGGATCATTTGAATGTTAGAATTAGGACTGCATTAACTCCGACTCCCTCTGTGTTGCATTGTGTGGTCCCTGGCCTCGTTGTGTGAATGCCTTTTAATGTGCATCGCCATGTGTGTGGGATCAAGAAATCCCCACCTCAGAGAGAGTCTAGACATATAGTATTGATCAATCAGCAGGGACACCTACCATAGAGCTGGCTGTAGGGAGGAACATGTGAATGTGTGTGTGTGTGTGTGTGTGTGTGTGTGTGTGTTTCTGGTGACTAAAGTAAAGTGGATGTTTGAATGCTATGTCTCACAGCGATGGAAAAGAGAGTGAAAGAGACAGAGAGATGGACAGAGTTGCCATGGTAGAGGAAAGATAGAGAGAATGAGGGAGAGGGAGGGAGAGCAATACTGAGAGAACATCAATGACAAAGGAGAAGAGAATGGGAGAGAGGGAGGCACAGGAACTAAGAGCCACAGCAGAACAATGTAGCAGATGCAGGGAAAATCCTCTGCTCTCCTCCAGCAGGTCTCCTGAGATAACAGAGCTGCAGAGAGAGAGAGAGAGAGAGAGAGAGAGAGAGAGAGAGAGAGAGAGAGAGAGAGAGAGAGAGAGAGAGAGAGAGAGAGAGAGAGAGAGAGAGAGAGAGAGAGAGAGAGAGAGAGAGAGAGAGACAAAGAGAGAGAGACAGAGTCAGAGAGAGACACCAACAGACAGATGGAAAAACACACACACACACACACACACACACACACACACACACACACACACACACACAGCGAGAGAGACCGACAGACAGACACATACACACACATAGACGAAGAGAGTGAGACAGAAAGACACATAGTCAGAGAGAGAGACACAGACAGTCAGACACACACACACCCACAGAAACACAGCGAGAGACTGAGAATGCGGGAATGAGAGCGAGCCAGTTAGACAGAGCCAAGACAACATAAAAACCCAGTATGCAACATGTCTCAGGCAGAGTCACGCAGAGAAACAAGCCGCTCCTCTGGAGATTAAATTATTGACTTTGATGTACATCAGTACACCCAGGCTGTTACCAACCACTCCTGGACTAATGGCCTCTTAGACTCTATTGCACAGAGAAACGACAAGGAAGAATATTTTGGTCTTTTTTGCTGCTAATTTGCTGCTTCTCTCCCCTGCTGTTTGTGGCCCTGCTAATCAGTAGGCAAGAATAGAGATTCTGGAGCCTGCGTATTGAGTCGTCTGCATACCGTATGCAGCTCCATTCATGTGTGTTACGCTGTGCAGTGAGTTTAGAATGCTGTAGCTGTGTATGTGTGTGTGTGTGTGTGTGTGTGTGTGTGTGTGTGTGTGTGTGGGGGGGCCTCTGTGTGAAAGTGTATGTGTATGTATGCGTATGTGTGCCTCTGCATGAAAGTGTATTTGTGTGTTTATGAGAGAGTGTGTGTGTGTGTGTGTGTGTGTGTGTGTGCGTGTGGTCTAGAAAGCCTCTGGGCCAGCTTTGCCTATATCAGTAACAGTCTCTTGTATTTCAATTACTTTCTCTCTCCTCTGAAGATTTGTCCCCGACTCCAGCTGAGGCCCCTCCTGGGAG
Source organism: Lota lota (assembly GCA_026745465.1). Lineage (NCBI taxonomy): Eukaryota > Metazoa > Chordata > Actinopteri > Gadiformes > Lotidae > Lota > Lota lota. The sequence goes on along the minus strand of JACYXH010000415.1, from coordinate 17,811 downwards.
CAGTATGTATTGCCAAGTACCGCTAGCATAGAGTCCTGTTAGCAGTAGCCAAGACTGTTTGAACATTGGTCTAGCACCGTGCCAGTTTTACTGTTCTTATAGCCAAGTGTCACTAGCATAGAGTCCTGTTAGAAATAGCCAAGGCTGATTGAACATTGGTGTAGCAACGTACTAGTTGTACTGTTCTGGTAGCCAAGTACCACTAGCATTGATTGGTGTTAGGAGTAGCCACGGTTGTATGAACATTGATGTAGCAACATGCTAGTTGTAGTGTTGTTATAGCCAAGTACCGCTAGCATAGAGTCCTCTTAGCAATAGCCAAGGTTGTATGAACATTGCTGCAGCAAAATGCTAGTATAGCCGAGTACTGCTAGCATAGTGTCATGTTAACAATAGCCAAGGCTGTAAGAACATTGGTGTAGCAACATGCAATTTGTAGTCTTAGCTAGAAATGTTGCACTCCCAAATAGAATCACTTTACTTATTCTATAATCCCCCTCCATAACATACCACCACCTTCACCACCAAATGTACTAAATCTTTATTCGTATTTATTCGTAGCTTAGTTTCAATGTCCCCGATAGGAATGAGTTAGCGCCTAACATCTCAAACCATCGTCTTCCTTCCTTTCTTCTTCGCAGGCCTCAACTGCTTTTTCATCTTCCCTACTTCTGTCCAAGGCTCTGTTCCTCCGCCTCCTCTAGGTACAGCACTCAAACGCATTCACCCCTCACGGGATTCATAACCCATCTCTCCATCTGCTCCTCCAATCCTGCATCCCCTGCACTGATAAGGGGGCCGGGGCCCCTCTCTGTCATTCAATCTATTCCGATTTTCTCGCATTGTAGACCGGGTGGGAGGGCATCCATCCACTGTGCTTCACACAGAAAGCGAACACTTAGATGCGACTCCATTCCAGCTTTATCTGAGTCTACACCTCCCCCCCCCCCCGTCCGTCCCCCGTCCCCTTGTGAGGAACCAAAGTAAATAAATAAATAAATGAATGGAGTGAAGACGACTTCACTCCATTAAGTGTTCTGCCTTTCGTTTCCCTCCGTCATGAAAAGGTCTCAGCTGGTCGCCCTGTTCTCCCCGATGGACAGCCGCTGCTAATCCTCTTTTCCCTCGCCCCGTCCCTCTCCGTTTCCCTCCGTCTCGTGGCGTTCTCTCTCTCTCTTTTCTTTCCCCCCCCCCCCCTTGCTGTTCTTCTCTCCTTCCTCTCTCCCTCTGCTCGCTCTCTTTTATCTTTCCCCAGCGCTGTTGAACATAAGCTCCCATGTGAGTGACACCTTCGCCAACATCAGCTGGATTGCCAGAAATGAGCCACGGGATTCCCAGCTCTATGTGGCTTATATGAATAACCGTAAGCTCCCCGCCACCGCCCCCCACCACCACCACCACCACCACCACCACCACCTCCACCCTATCCCATCCCCACCTCTCTGATTGTATTTCTTATTAAAGGAAAGATTTAAACAAGTGTCACATTGCACGACGGCAAGCGGGGCGGTTCCATTGCGGTGAAACACGCACACAAAACAAATGAGCCACCTTACTCCCCAGCCTGCATTGGCGCTGACAGCTGTGGGACGTGTACCACAGATCCCAGCAGAGGGGTTCGGGTCGTTTGTTTCCCCCCCCCCCTCCAAATGTGAACATTGTAAGAACACAACTGAGCCCTCACCAGATGGTATCGCTTCACCCCGGCGGCGGGGCCGTGAATCCTACGCTACACCTACCTCCCCCCCCCCCTTTCACTCCCCGGTTGTACTCACCTGCCCACCTGTGCCGTGCAGGTGAGGGCGCCTGGAGGATCTCAGAGGCCGTAAACACCTCTCAGAGCTTCCACGTGATCGACGGACTCGAACCCGGGGCGGCGTACACGGTGCGGCTCATAGCCAAGCACCTGCTCGATAACGCTAGCGTGTTCGAGGACGTTATCCAGACCCGGGTCACAGGTGAGCAGCAGCGCCGACGTCCTGGTGTCCGTCCGCAAGAGCCGTACAGTTTAGTAGGCAGTTGTAGCGGCAGCGGTAGTCGAGGAGTTTAAACAGTTGTTTGAGTTTAAACAGTGTTGATGATTTGACATATAGTCAATGTGGGAGGATTGTGCGTGCGTGTATGTGTGTGTGTGTGTGTGTGTGTGTGTGTGTATTTATGTGTGTGTGTAGGAGTTCGGCTTGTATTTCTTTTATTTCTTCTTTTTTTTTCGCGTCAAATGTTATTTTCGGTAAGTGTGTCAACATCATTTCCGATGCGCCCGTTCTGTATCTGTCGGTGATGAAGCCTGTCAGAAAAGGAGTGGTGCTTTCAAGACGGGTGAAGTTCTGTGTTTCCAGAATTGTGGCAGTTGTTGAGTTTTATTTAAAAAAAAAACAAGCTACCTCTGTATGCCTAGTAACCGTCGTTGTGACAATCTCTTCTTCTTCTTCTTCTTCTTCTTCTTCTTCTTCTTCTTCTTCTTCTTCGCGGTTAGGCATGGCCGGCCTGGCGGCGGAGGTCTCCAAGGGTTGGCTGATCGGGACCATGTGCGTGGTGGCCTGCCTCACGCTGGTGGCGCTGGTCGCCTGCTTCCTGTGGAGGAACAAGGGCGGCAAGTATGCAGGTACGCCACCGCCGTCGCCGTGGCAACAACCAGATAGCGTGTGTGTGAACTGCGACAGCGTTCATGGATGCCTCCTTTCGCGACGCCTTCAATTGGGAAGTTTGTGACATTGATTCAAATGTTTCCAATTAACCAAGGCCTATATGTTTGTTACATATCTTTTAAATTTTTTGGGTACACTTTTAGGTAAACCTTTTCATGCTAGTTCCGGCCAGCACTTACAGTTTAAAACAGATATCTTTCCTATTCTACGTCATTACTCTCTAATGATTTATTTAATGAGCGACTACATGACGTTACTGCAGGTTTACTTCCTGTTTGTGTGAAACAGGTTTTAAACCTGTTTCCATCTGCTAACGCAACTGCTTAGAACCTAACACCGTCTGCATGCGTGTAGGACACCTACGCACGTGCACACGCACCTACGCACGTGCACACGCACGTGCACACACACGTGTTTCCCTTACGGATCACCACATTACTCTTCTTCAAAGAAGGGCTCTTTAGAGAGATGGAGCGAGCGAGAGAGAGAGAGAGAGAGAGGCTTAGAAGATGCCACGTAGTAATAGAGAAGAAGAGAGAGAGAGCGGGGGGGGGGGGGGGAGAGAGAGAGTGAGCGGAAGAGAGACCTTTGTGTCCTAGTTATTCCCTGCCTTGTGAAGCACGGTTCTTCCGGTGGTCCGGGTGAGTGGAGGAGGGGGGCTCTGATTACGCTGGGTGTCAGCGGGTGTCAGCAGGGTTCTGTTGCCCACTGTCGTCCCCCCCTCACCTACACAGGCCCCTGGCCCCCACCCGCCCCGTACCCTCCCCCCTTGTGACTCTGTGATGCTTCCAATGCATCTCAGCCAGCCCTCAAACTCCAAAGGCAGCAGCCAGCGGTGTCTTCTGTAACCCTCTCTCTCTCCTTCTCTGTCTCTCTCCCTCTTTCTCCTTCTCTGTCTGTCTCTCTCTCTCTCTCTCTCTTTATTACTGCCGTGGCATCTTCTAAACTTCTCTCTGTCTCTCTCTCTCTCTCTCTCTCTCTCATTCTCTATTTCTCTCTCTCTTCTTCTCTTTTAATACCTTGCCGTCTTCTTACCCTCTCTCTCTCTTCTCTCTTTTACTACCTTGGTGTCCTCTAACCTTCTTTCTCTTCTCTTCTTTTTTACTACCTTTGTGTCTTTAACTCTCGCTCTCTTCCTCTCTCTCTCTCCTACTGCCTCAGTGTCTTCTAAACCTCTCTCTCTCTCTCTTTCTCTCACTGCCTCCGTGTCTTCTAACTCTCTCTCTCTCTCTCTCTCTCTCTCTCTCTCTCTCTCTCTCTCTCTCTCTCTCTCTCTCTCTACCTCAGTATCGCGTAAACCCCCCCATCTCTCTCTACTCTCTTCTCTTTTACTGCCTCACCTCTTCTTCTGCTCTCTTGCCGCAGGTGGCTGCTTTGACATGAAGCGTTGCATATTTCATCAGCCTTTTCCTCCTGCCCCCCCTCCCCGCCCCTCTCTCCTCTCCTCACCTCACTTTCTGTTTCTATTCACTCCTCTCCTCTCTCCCTGCTGTCCTATGCTCATCTGAAGCCTTTTGCAAAAGCCATTTTTTTCATCATTTGAATTGCTAGAAAGCAATGCTTTTTGTGGTGCTTTTTTAGTCAAGTGCGTGTGAACAAAGAGATTGTTGCCTAGCACTTTGCACAGACCTGCAGAAGGGAGAGAACCAGAGCTGAATTATGGAACTGGAGGGATTTTAGTATTTTTTTGTTGTTGCCATGACTGTTACCTTTAAACACACACACACACACACACACACAGGGAATGTAACGTGTGCTGCTTCACGCCCACGCCGCATAGCTTTTGGCTTCGTGTTGGAGTTGCTGTCACAATGTCCTCCAGAGGCTTATCAAAACATTTCAACCAAAGCACTGAGTGAACCATGGCTGTAGTTATCCTGGCTCCTCCAGCAGACACTCTGTTGTTTTGGATTTCAACCGAATGTTCCCCAAAACTAGCACACACAGTATAAATGGGACATACATGAATGAATATATCTATATTTTGTATCTACTGATACACTATAATAGATCAAGAATAGATTACATATTTATATATCTTATATTTACTTATTTATCAATGTTCTATACTGCATAGCTAATGAACAGACTGGGACAATTGATATTTTGCTTTTCTATTATTTTCTATTTGATTCCTGTTGTATTATATTATTCTGTTCTGTTCTATTTTACTCCATTCCACCCTATTCAAACCTGTTCTATTCCTGCTCTGATTCGATTCCATTGTACTCCATTCCCCTGTTCTATTCTTATTCTATTATATTCTGGCCTGTGCTCCTGTCCTGTAGTGTTTGATGTTCTACTGTAAGCTAATGCGTATCAACACACTGGTTTGTGGTGCTGAATCGGTCTCCCCCCCCCCCCCCCCCCCCCCCCCCCCCCCCCGCAGTGAAAGAGAAGGAGGACCGCCGCCCCGACACAGAGTCCCCCCCCCACATGTACGATGAGGTCCTCTCTGAATACAGGTGAGTGTGTAGAGAGGTGAGAGTGTTCCAGCTCCACAGGTAGCAAAGACAAAACGACCGCACTGCCTGAACATTGAAGTGTAATTCATACACCCATATATACCCAGATGTGTTTTTGTTTTTGTTTGTCCTGGTATCGTAGTTCAGTGTTATGACAACGGTACGGTAATACACAGGCATTTTGTGATCCAAGGGTAAGTGGGTCGCCATGGCGATATATATATATATTTTTTGTATTTGTCGTCTGTCAATCTCACACGCCCCCCCCCCCCATCTCTCTCTCTCTCTCTCTCTCTGTCGATCATTGTTGTCATGTGCATGAGCGTTGCACAGGACTGGCCAGGAAATCTGTGAGCTCCACACTTAACTGGCTAGGTAATTGCATGGCATAGCTAGCGACCCCGCGATCCCCCCCCCCCCCCCCCCCCGCGATCCCCCTGTGGTTTGGCCTGTGCATCATTATGTGAGATGTATTTACATTCAGTCTGCAGTGCCTCATGAGTCTTATCTCATTACTCATGCCTTCCAACACTCACTTGAAGGCCTTCTGTGTTGCTGTGTTTGTGATAGTGTGTGTCTGTGGGTGTTCACCTGATCTAAGTATGTAAATACTGCACTTTGTGTGTGTGTGTGTGTGTGTGTGTGTGTGTGTGTTTGCATGATCCAAATGTGTTAATACTGTATTTTGTGTGTGTGTGTGTAGCGTATGTGTGTGTGTGGGTATGTGTGTGTGAGTCTGGGTATGTGTGTGTTTGTGTGTGTGTTTGTAGCGTGTGTGTGGGTGTGGGTGTGTGTGTGTGTGCAGTGTGACTATCATGAAGTGTTAGCATTTGGTGTTGCCTCTCTGCGTCCTTTACACCACCCTATAATATTCTCCACCGCTGCCCAACCGTTGACTGTAGCTTTGCATGCTGCTGGACGACGGGCGTGAGAGAAATTGGAAAGAGAAGGTGAGTAAGATAACAAACGAAAAAAACATCATTTCCCATGATGCCACCCTCTGTTAGCCCTCCATCATGCGTATCTTAGAATCCATTCATCCACAGTCCACTCCCCAGATGGTACAGGTTGTAGAATAGAGAGGTTCTAGATGGTGAGGTTATACAAAATGAACTTCGTGTTTTGTAGAGTTTCTAGAATGTGCGCTTTCTAGATTGTGACGTTTTAGAATGTGAGGCTGCAGTGTGCCTCATAGAAATACAGCCGGGGTTGTTTTCTGACCATGACTATTGTCATCTTATCCTTGCCAGAAAGAACTGAAACCAGAACTGTTTCAAACCGGTCGCATATGAAGAGATGCTTTATGCTCTATGCATGGATGCATGTTTCACGTATGGCTCGGATGTGAATCGATACAACAATACAACTGAGCGTCAATACTGGTTGGTCAATGTGAAGGAATCTGCGTCGGCAGGATCAGCTGTGCGCTCTGTCTCTACACGCGTGCCTCGGCTGACGGTTTATTTCGTCTTTTCTTTCACTAAGAAGTCTTTTTTCAAAGATAGTTAGTAATTCCGCCCCTAGAAACAAAAGGGATTCCGGCGGTACATGAAAACATGAACGGCAGACATGAGGCAGCAGTCGAGCATAGAAGACAACCGGTCCTTTTGACGAGGCCTCGAGGAGCGAAGAGATACCCGTCATTGCGCGCCCAGCACACAGAGACGCTGTGGAGTTTTTGTTTTTCGGTGGGGGGGGGGGAGTGTTTGTGTTTTCGTTTCCTTTTTTCGCTGCGCCGACGCTTCAGAGAACCTCACTGAAGTCCTAATGGGTCTGACGGCTGTGCGGTGGCGTTTTGACAACGGCGCGACTGTTTGTGAAGACGCGCGTGAGAGAAATCACCCAAAGTAGTCTTGTTGCGGCTGCTGTGCGTCTGTCCGTCACGGCTTCGTTCTGCGAGTTCTGCGGTAACCTTCCAGACGTTCCTGTCTGACCGAGGGAACAAAGTCTCTTAGAGCACCGTGGAAAGAAATGTGAAGCCTCACAACAATAATGGAAAAATGAAAAAAAAAATCTTTAGGATTCATGTTTGTGAGTGTGTCGGTGTGTCGGTGTATGTGTGTGTGTGTGTGTGTGTGAAGGTGAAGGTGAAGGTGAATCACAAGACATATTTCCATTATTCTCTGTGTCTCGCGCGCTCTCTCCATGACCATGCGTATAAGGCAGCACAACCATTGCGTTGAGCAGCGATGTTCCTCCGGACATCGCGAATACCCCCGCACTTCACCGCCGTCCTTGCAGAGGTCCACACCGAAGCTAGTGCGCTCCTCCACCCTCGCTGCGAGTCATTACATAACGGTAACGTTCACTGCTCCCACAGACCATGAGGCCTTATTCCCCTGGCGGCCATCTTGGTTCTAAACGCTAGCCGGGTGGGGGCCCCATAGGCCCCTCCCACTACGCTGAAGCCTTCTTCAATGTGTTGATCGGCTATCTTTGAATTGTCCTTGGCAACATGCCACCTAGCAGCACTATGTGGTGTGGGGGGGGGGGGGGGGGGGGGGGGGGGGGGGGGGGGGGGGGGGGGGGGGGGGGGGGGGGGGGGGGGGGGGGGGGGGAGAGAGAGAGAGAGAGAGAGAGCTTGTTAAGCTTGGAGGTGATTGGCTACTTGCCCTTAGCTGCCAACCACCCTGGCTACTCAACAATTATATAAAGAATAACTGTTGGCCAAATGTGTCAGCACATGCTCAAAACACACCTGCGTGCACACAGACACACACACGCACACTCACACACAGACCAATGCGCGAAAACACCCAGGGACATGCAAGCCTATCCAATTAAACTTAAGCACACACATATACATTTGATTATTCTTTAAGTTATTTTTTACTATCTTTTTTATTTTACTTTAAAATAGATATTACACATCATGTCCAATAAATGTATTCCATTCTTCCATTATTTCCATTTCCATTCCTAAATCCAGATCCAGACAAAGCAAACGTAATTCCCTTCTGCTCAGTGATGCATTTCACATCTCCCCATCTCTATTTCTCCCTCACTCTGTCTCTGCCTCGCTCTCCTTCATACTGTCTCTCTCTGTCTCTCTCCCTCTATGTCTGTCTGTTTCTCTCAGTCTCTCCATCTCTCTCCTTCTTACTGTCTCTCTCCCTCTCTCCCTCTGTCTGTCTGTCTGTCTGTGTGTCTGTCTGTCTCTGTCTCTCCAGCTCTCTCTTCTTCATGTTGTCTCTCTGTCTCTCTCCCTCTGTGTCTGTCTCTCTCTCTCCCATCTCTCTATCTCTCTCTCCTCATCATCACTCCTCTGTTTCTCTCTCTGTCCTCCATCTCCTTGTCTCTTAATATCCCCAACACTCCGTGACCCTGTGAGAGGTGTGGAGGTCCGATCCTACTGTATGAACAGAGACCGCCCCCTTGCCCCCCCCCCCCCCCCCCCCTCCCCATCGAAGCGCTAGTGAAATTAGCTACGTCTCAACGGCAGACAGTCCAGCCCACATATTATCCATGCATTCTTCTGTCTTTGTGGGAGAGGAAGGCGGGGGGGGGGGGGGGGGGGGGGGGGGTGTGTTCCCGATAAGGAGCCCTTATCTGGGAGCTGGAGGGTCGCCAGAGAAAGCAGGTCTGATTGCACTTGAAGCGGGGAACCATCATGTGGCGTGCATGGCAAAACGCCGCCGTGAACTAGGGGGGGGGACAGATAAGGGCCCGCTTATTAAAAAACGAAAAAGACAGAGTGACCGGAAGGGGGGGGGGGAGGGGGGGGGGGGGGGGGGGGGGGTGAGTGGGAGAGAGTGGGAGGGGGGGAGTGGGGAATAAAAACCCAACGCGGTGAGGACGAAATATGTAATCAAAAGTTTGAAGCGTATCTCCGTGCTCAAAACGGCTCGGGATCTTATACGACTCTTTTGGGCCGGGCGCCGGCGCTACAGAGGAAGGCGCGTGCCTATCGCTGGCGACCCGCCCCCAGGATCCTTCCCTCACACAGACGCCCGCGTGAGGAGAATACTGAGCTCCACCAGAGATGGAGAGGGAGGGAGGGGAGGGAGAGAGAGAGGGAGGGAGGGAGGGAGGGAGAGAGAGAGGGAGGGAGAGAGTGAGGGAGAGAGAAAGAGTGGGAGGGTGAGAGACAGAGGGAGAGAGAGAGGGAGGGAGTGAGACAGAGAGGGTGTTATCAGCCATAGGGTGAAGAGACAGAGATAGAGTAGGTGAGGGGTGGGCGGGTGCTCTCGGGCCGCTGAGGTGACCCCGTGTCTGGGAGTGAGACACCTGCGTGGTATTGGCCAGATGCCCAGTCTTAAATTGGCATCTAATCTCCCTGGTGCGCAGTCCGCGGCCCCCCTGGGACAACCCCCAATGACAGGCTGGTTGTGTGTTGTGGATTGCATGGCCGCCCTCCCCCTGCGCACATGCACAAGCACACACAAAACAGAGAGAGACACACACACACATAAAACAGAGAGAGACACACACACACACACACACACACACAAAGCTGAGACATACCCATATACAACCACACACACACACACAACTGAGACACACACACACACAAACCACAACCGCTCCCCATCTCGACCCCCGGTCTCCACCCCTCCACCCACCCCCACCCCCACCCCCACCTCCAACCCCGCGCCTCCCTCAATCTCACAACTGTCCGAGCGCGTGGCGCAGGTGTAATTTCCATCACCACCTCCAGGGAGACTTGAAATTGCCTCTGTTGCTGAAGCCCCGGCAATTAGCAATTAGTAGAGTGACTGAAGGGAGCACCCCCGCCTTTTTCTCCGACCTTCCCCCCCACCCGCCCCCCCTGCTGTGCTGCCACTGCTTGCACATACCTCCGCACCCCCCCCCCCCCCCCCGCATGGTGCGGCATCAAAGCCGTAGCAGCGTGCTTTGTGCTTGTGTGTACAGTGGGGGCACCCAGCCGTTTAATAGTGTAGATAAGTTCACATCTGTGTACAGGGATGTATACGCCTCTGTGGGAATGAGTGTTTGCATGTGTGTTTGTGTGTGTGTGTGTGTAGGCGGCTAATTATGTGGGTGTGTGCCTGTCCAAGATACAGCCCTCTTGATCACTCTGCCAATGTGTGTGTGTGTGCGTGGACACGCGCGTGTGTGCATGTGCGTACTTTGTGTGCCGAGTGTGTACTTTGTGTTCTGCGCTGTGTCGGATACAGTATGTGCCTGCTGTGCTATACAATATGTCCCAGATTGCACTAAACACCCTCTCTTCCCACCCCCCACCCATCCTCTGTCCGGCCCCGTCTCGCGTTGCCGCGGCGACAGCGAGGAGAAGCCCCTGAAGGGGTGCAGCGGGCGGTCCGTCAGCGGGGACAGCCTGGAGGGCTACTCCGACGACGGACTGGAATTCAACGAGGACGGCTCCTTCATCGGGGAATACTCGGGATTCGCGAGGCGGAGGGCCTCCAACGACTCGTCCCTCGGACCCGTGCTGGCCCCCGCCTAGTAGACCACAAAAGCGCGGACAAACTAACGGCAACGACGAGACATTATGAAGTCAACACAATGTATTCCGAATCTCCTTTCGAACGTTACAAAAAGATGATATCGTTCGATCACAGCAACGACAGCCAATTACGATTTGGGCACAACGGTTTTTCAAACCCCATTTAAACATGTCGTTAGTACATTACCGCGGCAAAACAAAACGAACTAACACAACAATAGAAACGGCAGCAAATTAGGATGGCAACCCCATGAGGCCCCTTTCAAACACGCGCTGTCACGATGCTACGAAGATCGCCCGCCGTTTTTTCTTTTCCATTATTCAAAACAAATGTCAAACCGTACGCAACACCAGAAACAGAGCATGACACGACCACTGTGTGCAGAGGTATGTAAAAAGCAAATAACCGTACGTATTTAAATAGAGAAAAGCCCACGGCATCCGCCGTACGGTGTAAATAGCATGATGTATTCATTCCCCCCGTGGATTGAATAGAGAGTGGTGCGTGTGAGAATGAGCTGTGTATGTGATTGGATGTGTATGCTGTTGATTGACTGATCCATGTACTTTCTGTTTTTTTTATACTAGATGGCTGTGTTTTCTACCTTCGAGAAAATGTTCTACATATTTCTAAATTGCACTGTAATTTTATTATTATTATATTTCGATTTTTTTATGTTTTCAGGCAAAAATTCCTACTGCCATATGTTCAGGTTGATATATATATATATATATATATATATATATATATATACATATATATATATTATATTTATATATATATATTATAATATATATATATATATATACATATGTGTGTGTGTGTGTTCAAGTGGATAGTACACATTTGTAATCCACTTGCACACTGTATGACTAACTCATCTTATGTTGCATAAAAACCTTTGTGTACCTTTATAGGCATAAACTGTTAACCTTAATGCCTACTAGTCTGTGTGTGTGTGTGTGTATATACTGTAGAAAAGAGGGCTCTTTTTGTTTATGTGCACTTATGTGTGAATTTATGCAATTGTTATATAATGATAACAATGTTGATCCCATTGTTATCACATGATCACTCAACGCAATGGACATTCATCTGTACTTTAGAAATACTGGCACAGTTTTTATTTGATTTTATCAATACGATCTTCAACGTATCTATTTTACTTCAGTGTAAGAAGGGAAATTTGGGACAGTAAAGAAATAAAACGACTGTCTTGTAAGGAAAATCTTTTTTTTCAAAGCGATGGAATTGACTGAAGGACTAGGAAATGGCAGTTGGAGGAGGATTCAAGGATGGCTCTCCAACAATCAATCATGTGCCGTCTTCATTAGTTAGTTGGTTGTTGTTTTCATCAGAACTTGTATAGTCCCACTTTGAGAAAAGATCGAGAACACCTTGCATGGTTTGGGATAATTGGAGCCAAGGGACTGGGAGCTTCATGTTAAAAAACTTGACGATTACAGTTGACTGTTTTGCATTAGGGAAATCTCCCCGCGACCACTGTTGTCTTTTTACCAGTTTGAAGGATAGCATTTTAAGTCTTCATTTAATTATAGGCAACTATTCCTAGCTAGTCTTGTTTTCTTAAATTGCGAATTTTGTCGGTCTGAATTTAAAAAACTACTTAAAAATATAATCTTTTTTTTCTTTCTTTTTTGGATGCTCTGGATACGCCGTTGTTTTTTCTGGGAAAAACAGTTTTGCCCGATTTACGCATTTAATTGGAAAGCTTTGTTATTTTCCGACATTATTTTCCATTTTTCCACTATTTTTCACAGCCTCTCGAAGCAAAATACTTAACTTAAATAAATTAAAGGTACTCGCAACAAAACAAAAAAAATACATTTAAATTCTTAATTAATCTGTTTCTTTCAGATAGTTGAATAGGTCATGGCTCAAGTCAATTAGAGTTTGATCCTTTATGAATATTTTAGCACTACATACTGTATTATGCATGCAGAAGTTCACAAAATGTGTTCCAGTACTACCAGCCGTAACATCAAAATAGAATTCAAACTCCCTTTTTTGTCAAAAGCAAGGCTGCTGTGGGATTGTAATGTTGTGAAGAAGCAGATTATGAGTCGTTATTTACATTTTGACATGACACTGTTTCACAACATTGTTTGTATTTACATTATAGAGCTGGTCTCTAAATTACTTCTTCAATTTTTCTCATCTTGGGAGGACCTAACAAGCATATCTGTATCTGTCTAAATGAAATGGCATGAAGGCCTCTAAATAGCAACTCATAAAGTCCCTCATACATTTTGCCAATGTGAAACGAGTGATTCAGCCAAAGATGCCCCAGCAGGGAAGCGAGCTAATGGCAAATCAGACAAGGAAAAAAAAAAGAAAACACACCAAAAAAAACGAAATCTCACAAAAATCGGATAAATATAACCAAAACAAATCGCTTAACTTTCACAACGCCCACTTAAAAAAAAAATAGGCGTCAAGGCCCGCGGGTGAAATCTCCCAAAGTACCAATCAGGACTTTGACATGGTTTCTGTTTTACGGAAGTGTAGGCCTACTGCTGATTTGACTTGGCAGAACTAAAGTGCTGGCATCCACTTCAAAAAAAAAAAAACACTTTCATCACCACTTCGTTTTTCCTTTTTGTCATTTTCGTATCTTCCATGTACACCTAAACCCACGTGACGACGTCCGCCCCTGGCGGGAGTTGACGGTCTGCGCGTGTAACAAAACAATTCATCATAAATCAACGCGGCGGCGGCGGCGGCGGCGGCGGCGGCCGTGTCTTATCGCCCTGACCTTTGAGATGACACGCTATTTCCAAACCTGCTCTTTCGTGCGTTCTGGACGTGTCTCCGCGCGCCTCGCAGTGGTTAGCGCGCTTATCTCACATCGCGCTAGGAAACCGTATCCTTTACCACGTGTCAGCACCCCTGCCCATCCCCTCCCTCCCCCCCCCCCCCCCCCCCACCCACCCACCCCCCTCACCCCCATGTCAGCCCCGCTTTGGCCATAATCACATCATAACCGGGTGAATGTTTAATCTGAAAGGCACTCTCGCGGGTAAAATAAAGGTCATTTAAGGAGATAATCCCTGCACTGTTGGGGATTACGGCCCTCATCCCCTTTCTCAAATAGCTTTCTCGTCGCAATGCTAACCCTCCTATTCACCCCGCTAAACAACAACACAAGATTAGATGATAATGCTAAAGCCCCCCCCCCCCCCCCCCCCTCGCTGCCACGAGGTTCGAAACAGCAGGAGAATGTCATACTAATCCCACTCCTCTCTCTCTCTCTCTCTCTCTCTCTCTCTCTCTCTCTCTCTCTCTCTCTCTCTCTCTCTCTCTCCTCCCTCCCTCTCACCCTCTCACCTCCTCACCCTGTACCCCACTTTCTCTCTCTTCCTCTCACCTCCTCTCTCCCTCCCTCTCTCTCTCCCTCTTTTTCTCCCTCTCTCCCTCTCCCTCCCTCCCTCCCTCCCTCCTTCCCTCCTCCCTCCCTCCCTCCCTCCCTCCCTCCCTCCCTCTCTGGAGAAGACACGAAGGTGGCCTTTTCAAAGGGAAACCACATTCGCTTTATTCCCTAACCTAGTGACCGCAGGGGAGGCTCTGCATCCCAATGCAGAGCCTCATGTCACCCACATCCTACCGTTTGGTTTGTCCCATTTACACCAACACACACACACACAGACACACACACACACACACACACACACTCCAACGGTAAGGGCACCACCGACTTGGTGTGTCTATCCGGCGAGATGGCTGATATTTAGGGCTGGAAAATGCCGGATGTGAGGCGAAAATCTATCGTGCGCTCACACATGCTGATCCGCCACCCGGACACCCCTCACCCACCAACGTGGACCGACCCGCCTGCAGAAGGGTGACATCATCCCGAAACCAGCCTTCATGACGGGGGGCCATGGAGAGGTCTCAGGGGCCGAGGGGGGGGGGTGAAGGGGTGGGGTGGGGGGGTTCGTCCCACCTGGGTTGGTGGACGCTTGAGCGCCCCCCCCCCCCCCAACCGCGATCCCCCCCTTGTAAATGTGGCAATGGGCCGGGGGAGGACGCTTCACCAATAATGGACCGCTACCTCTCCCGCACCACCCACGCAACCACCCACGGGGGGAAGTCTGACAGGTGTGCTTTCTGGGAATGCACTTAAGAGAGGAACTCCTGTTCTAACAGCCGAAGGACAGCGTCAGATGTCACCGCTGAGGCATCCACACCACCAACAGAGACACCGTACACACACACACACACACACACACACACATACACACGCACACCTTTTCAGTATTTTTGCTGGTCGCTGTTGTTCAGTTTGTTTTTCAAATATGACACAAACCGAGTCAGGCCTCTGCTGTTTTTTTTTTACCCCTCTTTTGTTAAGCGACGCGCCGCACACATGAAAGGCCACTCAAGGACGTGCGCCCGCGAACGCTTAGAACGAAAGAAAGACGGCAAGGAGGAGGGTAGAGGAGGGTGTGATCGCAAGGTTAGCCTGCTCTGCATGTCTTATTCCACGCTGCATCAGCAGCCTTCCACACCAGCAAAGAGAGAGAGAGAGAGAGAGAGAGAGAGAGAGAGAGAGAGAGAGAGAGAGAGAGAGAGAGAGAGAGAGAGAGAGAGAGAGAGAGAGAGAGAGAGAGAGAGAGAGAGAGAGAGAGAGAGAGAGAGAGAGAGAGAAGGTAGAGGAGAGACCGAAGAGAGGAGAGGAGCAGAGAGGAGAAAAGAAAGGAGGAGAGAAGAGGAGACAAGAGGAGAGAGGAGAAAGTGAAGCGAGATCTCAAGAGAGAAGAGGAGATAGAAGAGAGGAGGGTAGAGGAGAGAGGAAAGAGGAGAGAAGAGAGGAGAAGAGGAGAGAAGAGAGGAGCAGAGAAGAGAGGAGAGAGGAGATAACTAAAGAGAGAGCAGAGAACACTTTGCCCAGCCCCAACATTCAACACATCTAGCAATTTAGCTCTTATCCCTCCCTGTGGCTTCATTCTGTATAAGTTCCCTCTACGAAATAGATTGTATATACAGTCCATATATAGTATATTCAGCACATATGCATACATTAGAACAAAGGGGGATAGGTGTTAAACTATTTGGAGTGCATTGATATCCACAGGAGGTCTTGCAGGAGTGAAGCAGTAGCAGCAGAGAGGCAGAAAACATGTTTTTTTTCCCCCATCTATCATAACTCTCCCCCTACATTATATCTGGTAGATGGAGCATGTATGATCAAAACGTTCATCTCTCCTCCAACAGCACCCAATCCCCTTTGGTCTAGGGTGCATTCGTTTCTCACCTTTCTACTACTATTCATATGTCATATCAGCCACCCACCCCACATACACACACACACACACACACACACCCCCCAAACTCCTGCTAAAATTTAATTTGTCTCACTAGAATGCAAATGGATTGGGATGATTCTGCATACAGAGGAGCCTTTTAGAGGCCCATTATTTCCGTGGTAAACTGCTTTAGATGCATGCCTAGACACCCGCAAATGCCAGCCAGCAATTGAGCTGCTTTGTGTGTTTGTGTTTGTGTGTGTGTGTGTGTGTGCAGTTTGAGGGTTGTTAATGCAGTGATTGTGATTCTGTGTGTGTGTGTGTGTGTGTGTGTGTGTGAGAGCCTCTATATGTGCTTCTGTGTGTTTGCCTGTGTGTGTGTGTGTGTGTGTGTGTGTGTGTGTGTGTGTGTGTGTGTGTGTGTGTGTGTGTGTGTGTGTGTGTGTGTGTG
The DNA here is from genome assembly GCA_026745465.1 of Lota lota. NCBI lineage: Eukaryota > Metazoa > Chordata > Actinopteri > Gadiformes > Lotidae > Lota > Lota lota. The sequence continues at coordinate 1,551 of JACYXH010000415.1, read as the reverse complement.
TGTGTGTGTGTGTGTGTGCTTCTGTATGTGCTCCTGTCTATGTGTGTGGAGCGACAGAAAACATTGAGATAATAATAAAGAGAGAGAGAGAGAAATAATTATCGGGAGATAATTATATCAGACGGGTTTCCACTGTTGCTGTCGACGGCTTGCCTTTAAGTTAAGTGCAGTGTGGGAGTAGACTCTCTCTCTCTCGTCTCCCGTGGGCAATCGACGCTGCGATGCGGAAGAACCCGTAAGCTCAGTAACGTGCGACATGGTCTCAAACAACGGCCCCTTTTGAGAGACAGAGCATCATCATCGTCGTCGACAGCTGTCGCTTTCTACCGTCGTGATGAGATAGATGGTCGATGTTCATATAAGCCTATTGATTTCACTTGTTGTCTTTCGCCCCTTCTCCACGGGCTGTGTACACGGAGCAGTGCAAGTTTGTGTGTGTGTGTGTGTGTGTGTGTGTGTGTGTGTGTGTGTGTGTGTGTGTGTGTGTGTGTGTGTGTGTTCGAAAAAACCATCTCCCCGGTAGTTATCGTACTATAGTGATCGCTTCGGGTGGACCATTTTAGGGGTTGAAACCTGCGCTGCGTGAGAGGCCTCCGAACCGCCGGAGGAGTAGTGTTTTTATGTGTGTGTGTGTGTGTGTGTGTGTGTGTGTGTGTGTGTGTGTGTGTGTGTGTGTGTGTGTTTGTGCGCTTTAGTGTGTCCCACGTCATCTCCAACGCTATTAAATGGATTATTTCGATCTAGCAAGGTCTGTTAATGAGCAGTCGTTGAAACGCCCCGGATATCAAAGAAGAGAAAGGGTAGGGATAGAGAGGCGCCCGACGTCAAACGATATTTTCCTATGTTTTTTTTTTGTTTTAATTTTTTTCCTGCGGTGCATCCCGTTCGAACAGCGCTCATGAATAATTCATGAGCGCTTCATTAAAAAGCATATTTGCATAGAGTGGTACAGGCTAGTGTTACGGCCGTTTGATCCTGGTTGAACATGTCAAATTATTTAACACAACAGAGCTGGACGTACACAAAACACAGCAAAAAAAACGGGGGGGGGGGGGGGGGGGGGGGGGGGGGGGGGGGGTGGGAGAAAGGGGTGAGAAACGCTGGCAACAGTTCAATACAAAGCAATAGTAAACACACACACACACACACACACACACACACACACACACACACACACACACACACACACACATTAGACATGAGGTCACAGCAATGAAAGGACGACAGAACGAAAGGTGTGTCCGGTAGACAACATGGCTACTTCGATGAGGATACCGTCGGATTAAAAGCAACCCAATAGGGAACGTGTGGGACCTAGCAGTTAGCGTCTGTGAGGACAGCTATGATTGGCGAGAAGAAAACCCCGTTTGGTGTCCGCATCTGCAGATGCTATATAAGAAGTACAGTGTACACACAAACGTACATTTGGCAAATGCTAGTTCAGCGGCCGCCACGCTTTGCTAGCGGCTGTGTTCGGAGATCAGCCGATTAGTTGAGTCAACACCGCAATACAAACAGATCCGCCGAAGATTGGCGTAATCCAAATGAATA
>JACYXH010000414.1:397500-409072 GCA_026745465.1 Lota lota | reverse complement strand
TACGTGTGTGCGTCATTACGTGTGTGCGTCAGTGTGTGTGTGTGCGTCAGTGCGTGTGTGCGTCAGTGCGTGCATGGGGGTAGAGTGCTTGGGGGGGGGCTGCTTGCGTACACATGGAAGGCCAAAAGGGTCACAGCTACGCCTCGTTGTAGTCGTGGTTGGGTGTAAAAATCTTTCGTATGTGCGTGCGCGGGTGGGTGCTCAGTGGGTGCTCAGTGGGTGCTCAGTGGGTGCGTGCGTTGGTACATGCGTGTCGTCTGGTAACAAGCACAACCGGCAGCCGTCTGGTTCAGATTGCGCCGACAGAAGAAATAACATTCATTGCAGGTTACTGCCAAGAGGATGCTAGCTAGCATATGCTCTTTCAGCCTGGATGCTCCCACTGCTCTCGGGCCAGGGGGGAGGGGGAGCCTAGAGAGAGGGAGGGAGGGAGGGAGGGGGGAGGGGAGGCTAGAGAGAGAGAGAGAGAGGGAGGGAGGGGGGAGGGAGGGAGGGAGGGAGGGAGGGGAGGGAGGGAGGGGAGAGAGAGAGAGAGAGAGAGAGAGAGAGAGAGAGAGAGAGAGAGAGAGAGAGAGAGAGAGTACAGATGTCTGAGGGTAATTGAGCATGAACAAGGTACATGTTCGCACAATTTGTGTTTCACTTATGTTAATATATATATATATATATATATATATATATATATATATATATATAATTTGTATATAATTTCTTATTTTTCCCTAAGTCTAGCGAAGGCTCTCAGCTACATCATGGTTTCAGACGGCTCCTAGCGAAGGCTCTCAGCTACATCATGGTTTCAGACGGCTCCTAGCGAAGGCTCTCAGCTACATCATAGTTTCAGACGGCTCCTAGCGAAGGCTCTCAGCTACATCATGGTTTTAGCCATCGGGCCACATCGGGCCACTATACAGAATATGCACTCGCGGTATTGTTGTAAGAGCCTTTTAATAAAAGCGACCGCCAAATGACCTTAATGTATATTTTTACATTTATCTATTTATCTAGCCGGTTTTCGGGGCCAAGTGAGGACATTCCTCTGTGCTCCGATGCCAATGTGTTCCCCGGTTAGTGAACGTAATGGAGGGTTGGCCCGGGTAGATTTTTATAAATAGTTTTATAAAGGGTACTGCTTTTTAAATGAGCTTCCAGTTGTGACATGAACACTTTCATTTCTGTCTGTTTTTTTTTTGTAACATATAAATAATTTAACTAACGGTAGATTCCCAACAACAACAAAAAACCACGACGAAGCGAAACCTTGTGAGCAACTTTCATTATTCAAATACGTTTCAGATTTGCTTCAGTGTTTTTTTTTTACCCATGGCCAAGTTTCCCTCCCAATGAAGACGCAGACGGAGAAAGCTGGACTGCTTTATTTCTGTATTTTGTGTGCACAGCCGCGCCCGAAACCCTGCTGTACCTGTAATCCAAGTTTAGAAACCATCTCCACCAAAACCCCAAATAACCCGCTTGACTCACGGCTCAGCCTGCTGATGCGGGTCACCACGGTGATGGAGACGGAGGGAGGGGAGGAGAGGCAGCTGGCTGGCTGGGATGGATGCGGGCACCGCTAAATTATCTTTCACTTTTTCAGAAATGTTTGAGAGGCAAGCTGTCAGATACAAAGGCCACTGCAGGACACAGATATGACACACACATGCACGCACACACGCACAGACACATACACATTCACACACACACACACACACACACACAAATGCAACACACACACGCACTCTGCAGAGCTTGATTGTATCTCTGGAGGCTCGAGTGAAATTAAAATGGCAGCCATGGCTGCTGTCTGTCACAGTGGTTAGGGCGATCAGCAGATGGAGGGAAAAACTATTTCTCTCTCTCCCTCTTACTCTCTCTCCTTCCCTCTTATTCTCTCTCTCTTTTCATCACTCCCTCTCTCTCTTGCTCTCTCCCCCCTTATCTCCTCCTCCTTCTCCATCTACCTGTGTATCACATTCTCATTCTCTCTCCCCCTCTCTCTCTCTCCCCCCTCTTTCTCTCCGTTTCTCTCTGATATTAACATCCCATAGAATCACAAGAGCCATGCTGCTGGCGATGATTATGATTTAATGTAATTTTCTTTAATAAATCCCAGAAGAATATAATATCAAATGTGATATATCACATAATATTGGTAATCTGGTGTTATGAGGTTAGGAGCCAGGCGCGCTGTGATGCATCGCTGTGTCTCTGAAACGGCAAACGCCAGCGGTGATTAGCGAGCAGGATGGGGACCGAGGTCTGAGGGAAACCTAGATCGTGTTCAGCAGGACCTGAAGGGTCGCTTCTGTTGTGTTGGCCTTTTGCTCCCATGCATATTCATGGCTGGGGTTAGCGCAGTTGTAGGACTAGGGTAACCAAGTACGGCCATTCCTCATTCTGCCGTGTCATTAGTAAAACATGACAAGCCATCAGACGGCGGTCAGGGTGTCCGGTAGACCCCTGTCCCGGGGGCCTCGTCATCCCGGCGTCTCTGGGCTTATTTCATGTTTCTCAACTGCGCCGTGCAGTAAGCGAAGGGCACGTCCACATCGATGTTCCACGTCCATCGCACCAAATCGAATCCCTGATTGCTAAATGAGAATAGACAGACCCAAGCGAAACCAACAGCCTCTGAAATCCTTTTTTCACAAATGTGCCCACTTTTGAGCCACACGCGTGTAATGGTTCTTTGTGATGGCATCTATGTCATTTTGTACCGATGGTGCGGATAACCTTTGAAGGAAATGACCAATGATAGAGCCAGATGTCCCAGGTGTCTGGCTAAACCAGTGCAGCGAGAGGCGATGGAGAAAAAAAAAGAAAAGTTGGTTCACTTTCCTGATGGAAAATGGAGTTCTGGTTGTGTGTGTGTGTGTGTGTGGGGGGGGGGGGGGGGGGGGGGGGGGGGGGGGGGGGGGGGGGGGGGGGGGGGGGGGGGGGGGGGGGGGGGGGGGAGGGGGGGGGGGGGGGGGGGGGAGGGGTGTTCTGGGGGGGGGGGTGCCAGCGGCTGAGAGGAGAGAACGGGCTCTGCTCAAATGTCAGCCGGCTCTCGGTTCCCGGAGCCCAGGTGCTGGCCGGTTAACAGCCAACTTGAGCCCGTCTCGGTGGCATCTGATATGCATGACATTCCCCTGTCCGTTCCGCAGGTGTCTCCTGTCCGCCGCCATCATCTAGAATATTAAACGCGTCTTCAATCAAGGAGATGGATTTGGTATTTTGTCGTCGTCAAAACCGGGCATTTCTATTGGCTCACACACGTTGCGGTCCGTCTTTCTCTTTTACGACGAGACTTTCTATTGGATCACATAGTTTGTTGTCTATGTTATTGATTTTTCGTCACTCATCCTCTTATGTTCTTAAACGGTCCGATTTTTTGATGTTGTGATGGATCTAAAATCCAAACTGTAAAAAAAATATTAATAATGATAAAAATATAAAAAGATTCAGGATTCAATGATTTGTAAGTCGGACAGCGGACCTAAGATGGACTCCACACGACTTCCTGTGATAACTGAACCCAGTTAACCCATAACTGAATCCTCTGTGTGTGTGTGTGTGTGTGTGTGTGTGTGTGTGTGTGTGTGTGTGTGTGTGTGTGTGTGTGTCCCAGGGCTGAAGCGGTGCTACAGCTGTGACGTCTGCAGCGTGACTCTCAACTCGGTGGCACAGTACCACGCACATCTGCAGGGCTCCAAGCACCAGAACAAGTGAGTCCCCCTCCTCTCCCCCCTCCTCTCCCCCCCTCCTCTCCCCCCCTCTCCCCTCTCCTCTCCCCTCTCCTCCCTCCTCTCCCCCCTCCTCTCCCCTCTCCTAGTTCCTCCGATTGAATTCAGTTCAAAGCGATCGGTCTCGGAAGAAAACAGTGTCTGATGGATCCGTCTCCAGCGGCTCCGCCCCCCTGCTTCGTATTGGTGGCCGGGCAACGAAGCAGTCAATGCCAGCGCTGCCGCTGCATATCAACAAGCGCTTATAGGGGCAACAAGCTGCGTGGGGGGCCGCTCCCCAGCCGAGACCCCCCGCCCCCCCTCCCTCGGTGAGAGCTAACGCGCTGAGAGGAGGCCCGCTCTGCACACTAAGTGCACCAGGTGTGAGGTGTGGGTTGCTTTGTTACAGCTGAAGGCGATGGCAGGACAGTGAAAGACCCAATCCCAGCTAAGGGTTTTTTACGAGCACGTAAAAATGGGGGTTTTGGGGTTCTGAATGCTACTGCGTCACGCGGGACACGTTTCAGGGTATCAGCTTTGGGTTTTGTGGACATGGCACATCTTGTGGTAATATGGTTTGAAACCTTATTACATTTTGTATTCGTCCTTTTTTTTTTTAAGCAACCAGGAAGAAGCACGACCAGAGTGTGTGCGTGTGTGTGTGTGTGGGTTTAGAGGGAGAGAGCAGAGATGGGGGGGGGGGGGGTGTAAACATGATACCTGTGGGCAGTGTGTGGCGGCTCGCTTGGCAGGGACGCTGTCATCAGGAGAGATGTGGCACGATGCTAAAAAGCCCCCTTATTGCGGTAGTCACGACGACCGAGGGCTGTAGTCCAGGTCACCAGATCTCTCTGTCTCTCTCTCTTTATCTCTCTCTCTTGCTCTCTCTCTCTCTTTATCTCTCTCCCCTCTTTCTCTCTCATTTTCTCCCTCCCTCTCTCTCTCGCCATCTCTCTCTCCATCTCTCTCTCTCCATCTCTCTCTAACTCTCTCCCTCCCTTTCTCTTTATCTCTCTCTCTCTCTCTCTCTCTCTCTCTCTCTCTCTCTCTCTCTCTCTCTCTCTCTCATGCCTTTAAAAGGAAAATGGCTGCCTAACACTCAACATAAGCCAGCGTCATCAAGAGAAATTAATACAAAAAATGAATACATAAATATGCGAATCAATTTACACTGATGGGGATAGGGAATGGAGTAGATCAATTATTAATTCTTTCAGGAGAGAAACAGGACTATTAATTATGTACGTGTCAAATGGAGAGAGAGCGCTGGCACAACATTTGAGCTCACATGCTCACACATGTACACATCCATATTTTACTAGTTGGAGGTCATTTGGTGACCGCATCCATTAGTTAGCAATTGTGGAAGATCGGACACTCCAACGCAACCTTACAGCTGCACGTGCATCTGTCAGCGTGCGCGTACGAGCGCACGCGGGCGGCGATGCAGGAGCAGATGTTCACGCGACGACGGAGGTCGAAGGGCAACGTGCGCGGCTCCATGTTGGTTTTCTGACCGCCGACGTACCCCGTTAGCCGCGGGCTGAGCACCGGGTCATGTGACACGGTGACATCACAAAACACGCGGCTCACCTCGGCGCCGAACCCCCCCGTGAGCCGTAGCCTCCCATCCAGCCTCCCGGTGAGCAATGAGCGGATTCATCCTCACTGAGGGCAGTGTGTGACCCCCCCCCCCCCCCCCCCCCCCCCCCCCCCCCCCCCCTGGAGCGAGAGGTACTAATGAGAACGAGGTGGATCAATAGTGGGTGTCCACTCCACACCCCTCCCCTCCCCTCCCCTCCCCTCCCCTCCCTCTCCCCTCTCCCTCCCCTCCTCCCCCTCCCCCCCCCCCACTCCCTCTCTCTCGCGTCAGACACACGGTCGACTGTATTGGCGATTGCCCTCTAGTCCAAAAAATCTATAATTGATCTACTCCATTCCCCTCACACTCCCCTCCTGTCCCCTCCCACTCCTCTCCTCTCCCCTCCCCCCCCCCTCACACTCCCCTCCTCTCCCCTCTCCCCTCTCCCCACTCCATCTCTCTCGCGTTAGACACACGGTCGACTGTATTGCCGATCGCCCTCTAGTCCTTTAAGCAAAGTCGATTTTGGGCTTCTACTTTCTTTGCTTTTTACTTCCTTTCTCTGCTTCACCGTCCCCGTCCCATTACCGAATGTAATCCCGTGTGGGATTAAGAAACGACTTCCTATTTGAGTTTATCCAGCCTCCCTCTACCTCGACTTCACACAAATCACATTTCGAAACGCTTTATTGGCGTGAAAGTGACTTGCACAATATTGCCAAAGCACAAAACAGTGAGAAACAATTCAGATGGAACGGTTTGCAAACGGCCTCTTACTCTGTGACATTGTGTCATGTATGCTGTGGCCTGCCTCCAACAAGAACCTCCATTTTCTCCACCCTCCCTGGGAGGCCAATTCATAAACTCCAAAAGAAGTCTGTCCGGTGCACACTCCGTATGGCGTGCTGGAAAAGGCAGAGAGCGCTTCTGGGGGACAGAAATAGCCCAGAAAGGATTCGAGGATTTTGGCGTTTCCCTGGTGGGAAGCGTGAGTCACGCTGAGTGTCAGCCAGATCCAGGTCGGTGTGAATGAAGCTCCGACTCAGGATAGATGGATTTACTGCTCTCTCTCTCTCTCTCTCTCTCTCTCTCTCTCTCTCTCTCTCTCTCTCTCTCTCTCTCTCTCTCTCTCTCTCTCTCTCTCTGTCTCTCTCGCTCTCTCACTCTCGCTTTCTCTCTCTCTTGCGGCTCTCTCTCGTTCTCTCTCTCGCTCTCGCTTTCTCTCTCTCTCTCTTGCGTCTCTCTCTCGTTCTCTCACTCTCTCTCTCTCTCTCTTATTCTGTCGATCATCAACACCGGGAAAATCACTTGCCAATCAAGTCCATGCTGTTGTTTTTCAAGTTGTTTTTCCCTCTGCTGGGACATGACCTCAAGCAAACGTTTTATCTCAGGAGGAACCGAGTCATGGGCTCGGAGATACGTGGGTTTCTTCTGATGCAGGATGTTGATTAATTAGCATAGAGATGTGTCTTTACTGTTCTGAACAGTTCAAGCACGTTCATGAACTCTCAGCTTCGCAGGGAATCCATTCCAGTTTACTTCTGGAATCCTTTCCTTCGCCATCACAAGAATATAAAGTATTTAGGAGCTGGGAATGTACTTCTGAACTCCCTCACAGACAGATAAGATGTCGCCTATTAAGATAAGGTAAGATTAAGATAAGAAAATATGAAGTACTTTATTCATCCCAGACAAGAGGTTTGGGTGCAGATGCTGAATCGTATGCACAGCAGAATTTAAATAACAAGCTTTAAATAATGCCAGAAAAATGTTTTACGATAATGGGACAATTGCTCCCTGGTGAGAAGCAACCAATCATATCGCAGTTACACTTTTTGCACACCTGAAGGTTTTTCCTCCAAATGGCACATATGTTTTACTCGTTGTGTGCATATTTATACTATACTATGTTATACCATAGTATAGTACTGCTACTGCTATACCATATATATATATATATATATATATGTGTGCATTTCCGACAGACCAACTTTAGACAACGTTCTCTTAAACACACATCTTCCAGTCAGCCACACATTCTCCTCTCCTCTCTCATCTTGGACAGCTAGTATTTTTATGAATTTCAAAGATTAATTGAGCGTGCCATATTTTCTGACATGAACAATTTGTCGTTAAAACAGATCCCAATAACTGATGCGTACAACGGAAAATAATAAAACTGCCAATTTCAATTAGACGATTTTGAAATCGAAAATCGAAAAGTAATTATCATGGAGCCCTGGAGGAAATGTGCCAGCGCAGCCAAAGGCATCGCATTTTCTCTAATCCTGTTACCCTCAACAGACTTCACATTGTCCTGGATCGAACCCCCCTACACATTATTAATGCCGAACACCCCAGGAGTTTTGATCGAATCCAATTCAATCATATTGGGCCACGTTGTGTAAAGTAGCATAATGCCGGTATACATTTATGAATATAAAGAAGAAAGAAACAAGGACGGGTATGTTTGCTCAAGGGGCCGTGGCGACGACCAGAACCTCTCCACGTAGCACTGCCACGTAGCTCCGCTGGTCGTCGTGACGACGTGTGAAAGCAGATAAGCACGGTACCCACTCCTTAACATCCCTCTCCAGACACATTCCCATTCCCGCCTCTGTGTGTACAAAGTGGTTCAGAAGGCCACGTTACTACTTTTGTCATTTGGTCTTTATCCAAAGTGATTTACGGTAGGGTTAGCTTGAGATACATGCCATTAAGGAGCAGGTGGAGGGTAGGGCATCTTGCTCAAGGATGACTATACTGGGGTTTGAACCAAGAACCTTTGAGTGGGAGTCAAACTACTGGCACACCCTGCCCACATTTTAAAACATCCCTCTGCTCTACAAGTCTGCAGCTTCATAACTGAGGTCTGTTTTTAGCCACTCAGAGTATGTAGTTGGTCATTCAGAACCCAATCATTGTTTCTGCTTTCACCATTAAGCATTATTACATACCACTACTTACCACTACTTCCACCACCACTACTAACAACACCAGCACTAGCTCCTCCAGCATCTCTACCACCGCCACCATCACAATCAGGACCACCATTACCACCATGGCCAACTCCATCACCACCACCTACCCTATCCCCACCATCCTGACCACCACCGTCCAACATCATCACTATCACCTCCATCACCACCACCTACCCTATCCCCACCATCCTGACCACCACCTCCAACACCACCACCACCATCATCACTATCACCTACCCTATCCCCACCATCCTTACCACCACCTCCAACATCACCACCACCATCATCACTATCACCTACCCTATCCCCACCATCCTGACCACCACCTCCAACATCACCACCACCATCATCACTATCACCTACCCTATCCCCACCATCCTGACCACCACCTCCAACATCACCACCACCATCATCACTATCACCTACCCTATCCCCACCATCCTGACCACCACCTCCAACATCACCACCACCATCATCACCATCACCTACCCTATCCCCACCATCCTGACCACCACCTCCAACATCACCACCACCATCATCACTATCACCTACCCTATCCCCACCATCCTGACCACCACCACCATCATCACTATGACCTACCCTATCCCCACCATCCTGACCATCACCTCCAACATCACCACCACCATCATCACTATCACCTCTATCATCACCACCATGACCCTCATCCTCACCTCCACCCCCTCCACTTTCCCCTTCCAACGGGGTACCGGCTGTGAACGCTGGTTCTCCTCCATCTGTTTCTTCGTTGGGATTCACACTCCTTCTGTTCTGCTGGCAAACAGGCCAGTCCCTCACCAGAAGCAGCATTTATGGGTCCTGTATTATAGCTGCCTGGCATTTGTACCTGGATATCCGCCTTCATTCACCCAACTCAAACTGCGCCCCGCTACCTCACCAGCTGTTTTGCAAGCTGCGATTCCCTGCTCCCCAAAATGATATATTTGTAATTTCTGTAGTGTAATCAAAAAATAAACTTGAAATTGTGCAGTAGAGCGGCCATGAGGGGGTTGTGGTCTGGTGGGTTTGCAGTATCAGCAGTCCACCAATAAGATATTATTATCTCTTGTTTTGCTGCTCCTGAAGTTTCTTAAAAAAAACTATCCTGCTGCCCCATACAAAGGGATATTAGTCTCCTTCATTTTGGGAGAGGTATTGATTCATGAAAGCAATTTGTCAAATAGAGACGGTTCCACCTCCTCTTGTTTTGTTGAAAGAAAATAAGTTGTAGTCTGAAGTAGTCTGGCTGTCTCCTGAATTGGTTTTATATTGTTGACTCACAAAATCGACCCAGCTCTGTAGGCAGAAAATGTGTCTGCTCTTTTGTCTGGCTACGCTAGCTAGCTAGTAAGCAAAGAAACATTTTCCCAGTCACCAACACTGTTCTCCTGTCAGGCCGACAGCTTTGGACACAGAGCCTAGGAGGTGCCATGTTGTCCCCTCTAGCGCTGAGGAAGGTTTGGTTTCTCTTCACTGAGCCAGCACCACACAAGGCGTAACAAGTGGAGTTTTATGCAAAAAATGAAATCAGATTGCCCAAAGGATGTCTTCTAATTGTTAATGAGAACGATGTTCCTCCTACTGTACATTAGCTTATTTCCATAAATGTCGGGGATCAGGAATGTTGAGATCAGGAATAATCTGTGGATTGAGCTCCATGCCATTCTTTGACCCTGGTAGGATCCCGGACCGGACCAAACCAACAAACCCTCAAACCCCCCCCCCCCCCCAGATTTTTGGGATCCTTAACTGGTTCCAGAACCCACTTCCTCTTAGCACCAGAACCTTCCATTCCTCAGAGCCATTCGTGAGACGCCTGCACATCGACATGTTCCATGTGTTTAAGCGTTGCTCTGCGCTCGGGGAAAACGGTGAGGGTCTCCCCCCCCCCGTTGATCACTGGCTGGGTCTACCGTAAACAGCTGACAGAGCGGACCCCCACTGGGGTGTTGGGACGAGCCTATCCAGAGAGTCCTCCGGGCCTGGCCCGGAGGGGAATCATCCTCTCGGGGGCGCACATCTCCGTCTGGCGCTCAGCCTGCTGCATCTCGACCCAGTGTACAGCGGCACGCATCCAAATAATCCCGCTGTATCCCCACCGCTCTTCAAAGGAAGCAAGAGCTCTTCTCCTCGAGCGAGTTTGACGTCTTTTCTCGCACTGCGCTGCCTAAGCCTGCGCTTCTGCAGCATGCTTATTCAGCCCTTTTAAAAGCTGCGGGATTACGCCAGCGGCACATGTAATATATGCGGCTCATGGGTACATATTCGAGATTCTGCTAAAGGGCACATGTATGGTACGTATGCGTTCTGCACACTTGGCACCATACAGTATAACCACCTAGAGAGGGTGGGCCTGGCGCATTATCCGACCACGTTTATTTTATACCATGTGCCAGTGATCAGTGACATCAGCGCATCAATATCCACATAAACACGTAAATGATCTAGGGGCGGTGACTAGATCAAGGAATGAGCCAAGTCAAGCACTGTGATGCTCAGCCTCAACAAGTTGATGATCAATACAACAATACTAAGACTTCATCTTCCATTCAGGGAAGGTTTGACCAGCGACGGAGTCAAAGGAAGTTACAAAGGTGGCACATTTTGGAGATTGAAAGCGGGGTGACTGACAGCATCTATCTGGAGGTGTTGTAATGCGGGATATGGGACCAGGGGGGATGCCTTGTGTACTGAGGCAGAAAACAGCTCTGGTCAGGGCCCACTGGCGCTGGCCCATTACACCTGGCGCTCGCTCCCCGGGTAATGGCTTTGTGATTCATAACCATGCACAGCAGGGGGGCTGGTGGACCGGGAGAGGGCCGGCCCTGCCCCACGCCCCGTGCTCATTAGCTGCTCAGAGGATTCACTCTTAAAACCAGTCCAGGTCCCTGGACGAGGTAGGTGTGGTCCTGAGGAGACCACGGCCGAGGTGAAGCCACGAGAAGAGACATACACATCCATTTGAATGTGGTGGGAACCACTTGAAGTAAAGGGAAACTGATGTTTATACTTTATGGGCGGGAATTTGTACCCATAGCCAACGTTCACAGCGCTACAGATCATCCTTATGAATCGGTGGTTCATTTTACTTTTACTAAGTAAGGAGAAGTAAAAAAAGTGAAAGATGAAGAAGAACGAGCAGAATAAGAAGACGAGAAGGAAGAAAGGGAAAGGAGAGAAGGAGCGTGGCGCTGACGGGAAGTCTTTCCGCTTATTGTTCCTCCTCATTTCCCCCATCATCTCCTCCTTAAATGAATTCCCCGAGCCCCGGCACAAATCCGCAGGAG
>JACYXH010000414.1:337500-392500 GCA_026745465.1 Lota lota | reverse complement strand
TCTGGGTTATATGATCGGGTTATATGATCTGGGTTATATGATCGGGTTATATGATCTGGGTTATATGATCTGGGTTATATGATATGGGGTTATATGATCTGGGTTATATGATCTGGGTTATATGATCGGGTTATATGATCTTGGTTATATGATCGGGTTATATGATCGGGTTATATGATCTGGGTTATAGGATCTGGGTTATATGATCAGGGTTATTTGATCTGGGTTATATGATCTGGGTTATATGCTCTGGGTTATATGCTCTGGGTTATATGATTCGGGTTATATGCTCTATCTCGTGTGTCAGATGAAGAAAAATAAATGACACTTGCAACAACGATCCATCCAGTCTGTGTTGTGTTTCTGTTTGTGGAAGAAATTCCTACCAACAGGACCATGCTGTCATCAGAACTTGGTTAAAAACGGCTTAAGATCGAAGGATTTGGGCACATGAAAGAAACAGGTTAGGGCACAATTAAAAATGTAGAACAACGGCTCATTAAAGCAGCGAGCAGAAGGAGATAATGATAGCCTCAAGTTGAGCTCGGGTACTTACTGACTCAGTACCATATTTCAGTACTTCAGCCCATATTTCCAGACAGAATGCATCGGGTAACTTTAATTCAGAAATGAAGAAAGCAACTGGCAGGATTTGGCTTCTTCTCTTTAGTTTGGCAGACTTTAGAGTCTGCATCCTCCAGTCTCCAGTGAGCATTACATTACAATGTGCTTTTCAGGCTCTAGACTGTGCAACTGTTTGTACTATTTCAGTATAGAGTGGGCATGGAAGAGGCTTAGATGTTCTTTCAGGCCGATGCTCTGCCGTCTTGCTGTGGTCCTTCAGCCATCTGTATATTTTCCATTTGTTACTGAGAAATATACCTTTGAATCCCATATCACAGAGTCGATAGCTTGTATCTCTGCATGCAATGCTACAGAGACCAATCTGTATCTGTGACACAGCAGCCTGGATTATATTTCACCACTTAATCCTTTAGCAGACACTTGTATCTGAAAGTGACTTACAGTGAGTTCAGATTCAGGTCAGGGTTGTTTTGGGTGAGGGGGTCATCTTGTGATAAGATCAGGAAGATTGTGGACATTGTGCACCATTCAAATTCCCAATAGAGACCTAGCGTCCTAGCATAGAGATGGGACAAGGGTTCTGGCCCGGGACTAAAAAAGCCAAAGTAAAGGCCCAGCCCCTCTCTGGTCCGGTCTGAGGACTCACACGATGGAGCCGCTTATCTCCGCCTCAACCAGCCGTTGCGACTGCAATGTCTTGTTCTTGAACTTTACCAACGAGCTGCCCCTGCTGTGGTGAGCTTCAACCCCCCCACCCCCCCTCCAGAGCCCTGAAGATGGATGACTCTAATTAGTTCCTGCTGACAACCACGCTCCTCCTCTGGACTAGAAGCCATTCATTTTCTCTTTTAAACATTCAGGAGAACAATGCCAGCGTTGGTGGAAGTCTGGGTTAAATGGGTTTCTTTATTTCAGCACAGTTTCTTCCCGGAGGTTTGACCGGGCTGGGGAGGTTTACAGCCCCCGTCCCCCCCCCCCCGTCCCCCCCCCCCCCGTCTGGACCACTTGCTTTATTGATGAGTGAGCGACAGCTCGCCCCAGCCTGGGACACCAATCATCATCTATCATCGGACGGGAAAGCGGTGGAGTTTCAGGAGGTGAAAAACCCGAAGCACGTTCTCAGTTTAAGATGAACCAGACGCTGAATTAAAACCTTCCCTGCTGCTCCCCTGATCCAGCGCGACGGGGATCGAACCCAGTACCTAGCCTCTACACAATCCTGCCCCCCAATGTGTTCTCATTAAAAACCGGTATTTTAATTATGAGTCCTGGGTTATGCTTCCACCCTATTGGCCACAGTGTGGTCCCGGTTGTACCTCAAGGCTATGCTGCTGTCCTATTGGTCACAGTGTGGTGAGGGCTGTACCTCAGGGATATGCTTCCGCCCTATTGGTCAAGGTGTGGTCATGGCTGTACCTCAGGGATATGCTTCAATCTATTGGTCACAGTGTGATGATGGCAGTACCTCAGGGATATGCTTCCACCCTATTGGTCACAGTGTGGTCACAGCTGTGCATCACATACAGATCAGGAGCACCATTCACCCTGAACGCCCTGGGGAGTGGCAATTAGATTGTTTGTTGTTGTGTTGTTCCACCTGAGAGTGTTCAGGTGGAGGAGGAGCAGGAGGAGGTGGAGGAGCAGGAAGGGGAGCAGGAAGAGCATGATGAGTAGGATTACAAGGTGGAGAAGGAGGAGGAGAAGGAGGAGGAGGAGGGGGACGACGACAAGGTGGATGAGGAGGAGGAGGAGTTGGAGGAGCAGGAGGAGGAGGAGGTGAAGGAGGATGAGGAGGACAAGGAGGAGAGGAGCCTGAAGGCTGAGATCAAACCCTTTCAGACCGGCTCAGATTCCCTCTAGAGTCCCCTAGCCTAAGGTGAGACACCTTTCCTACTTTCTCTTCCCTGCTCATGCCTCCACATCCAGAACATTCCCCACAGCACAGCTACAGTATGTTCAAGCAGAATATAGAAAAATGATACGCAGGAGAAAACAGGCCTCTTCGCCTCTCCCCTAATGATCCACACTCATGCGATACGAGATATGAAACCATGATATTATTTTTTATTATCCCGTCTCCACATCTTAGGGGCTTAGGGAGTCGGGAGTAAACAGCTTATAACAGGGGAACCCTGATCCCAAAGAGCATACACTCTCATCCTTCCTTGCCCACATATATTTCGAAGGGACGTTATATATATTACCCCTAGACAATAAACCTACTTTATGTCCTTTCTCCAACTCCGGCAGGCTCTTTGTAATACTGAGCCGCATGGACGCCAACCCTCTCCGCAGTGCTGGACTCTATCGGCGTGCTGACTTCACAGTGCCTGAGCAGGAATCGTTAAGAGCATTGTTAACAGGGTCTTGATACGACTAAGTCTTTAAGTCCTTATGGCTCAATTTGGAGGTTCTCCGTCCTGGCCAACATCAATCTGTGGGGGCCGTAATCCATCGCTTGGTTGCTGAAGTGAGGCGCTGTGCTGCGCACGCAGAGCTGGAGAAAGTTATCAGTGAGCTTAATGAACACAGATCCATTTTTAATGGAACATTAATAAAATATTTATTTTGCCTCCTCATTCCCTGGGGCTGAAACACAGCAGCACTAACACTCAGCCATACACACGTACACTCACACAGAAACACACACACACACATTCAAACACACACACACACACGTATACTCACACAGACACACACACACACGAACACACAATCAAACACATTCAAACACACACACACACACGTGTACTCACTCAGACATCACACACACACACACACACACACACACATACATGCACACACATTCAAACACACACACGTACACTCACTCAGACACACACACACACACACATGCACACACATTCAAACACACACACACACACACGTATACTCACACAGACACACACACACGAACACACAATCAAACACATTCAAACACACACACACACACGTGTACTCACTCAGACACACACACACATACATGCACACACATTCAAACACACACACGTACACTCACTCAGACACACACACACACATGCACACACATTCAAAGACACACACACACACACACGTATACTCACACAGACACACACACACGAACACACAATCAAACACATTCAAACACACACATACACACACACGTGTACTCACTCAGACACACACACACACACATATACTCACTCAGACACACACACACACACACATTCAAACACACACACACATTCAAACACACACACACACATTCAAACACACACACACCACCCCTTGATGTTCCCCAAAGCAGACCATAAATTACCATTACCTAAGTATCTTTCCACCGATTATTATACCACAGATCATAGCCACCATTATCCCCGTCTGCTGCACCCTGTACAGTAAGTACTAATACGAAAATTACTACCCTTCATCAAATAAACGTTAGCCGCTGACGCTACGTTAGCGGCTGACGCTACGTTAGCAGCTGACGCTACGTTATGAGGGTACTTACAGGGTTATATGAGTTATTATGGTTCTCCTTTTAAAGTTCATAGGTCCGCGCTGGCTAATCTAAGGTCTTTATGGGCTACTTAGGACATCACTGGCTAATGCTAAGTAAGCATTTACATGAAACGCAGAGGAAATACAGTCGCTTCACCTCAGTCTGTTAGCACAGTGACTGCAGAAACACAGCAGTAGGCCTGCTGTCTTATCACGGTAAAAGATGTGCTTATAAATGATTCACATAACACAGATGTAGAGAGAGGCGATCGGTTATTATCAGAGTTGAAGTTGCTGTTGGCAAAACGCACGAAAGCAGCGAAGAGTATTTTAAAGTAGCATGGTAGCATGGCAGACATGCTACGTAAATGATTCATGCTGCTCATTGTATCAACAGCAGGGGTTCATCGTGGACTCAGAAAGACAGATTGCATGCGTTCCCTTGAGATCCTTCTACCATTGCCTCATCGCTTGTCTTATTTCTGCATGATTCAAACTGACATACCAAAGAAGGATGAACCGTCTCAAAGCTTATTGGAGGGTTTAGCTTTTCACTCCATCTCTCAGTTCTCCAGAGTCAAAGCTTGGCTACGGTTGGATAATATATTCAAAATATAGAATGCGTGTCCAACAACAGCAGCAACATCTTGCTTGATGTCTTGTATATCATTCGTATGAAGTGAAGAGGGAACGAGGTAAGTGTGACTGAGTGTGAATGCGTGTGAATGAGTGTGAATGAGTGTCAATGCGCACTGCAACAGTATGATATAGGCCTCCCTGTTGATATTATCACTGTTACCGGGCAGAAAAGTAACACACAAATCGCTTATGAATAGTGATTAATGTACTTTCGTGTAAACATAGATCATGTTTTGATTCCAGAATTTCTGCTAAATAATTTGTGCTCACTGCTAAATGATGCAGCCTGTTACTGACAACAACGGTTATTGTTAACATAAGATCAAGTCTTTTAAATCTAACTTCTGTTTAACGCTCGACCAATTACATCTACATCTGTTGTCCTTCATCACTTTTATGCATGTAGATCTGTGTGTGTGTGTGTGTGTGTGTGTGTGTGTGTGTGTGTGTGTGTGTGTGTGTGTGTGTGTGAAGTCAACCACCTGTGACCTTGCTAATGTGTCACATGACCTTATCTACACTTACTTAAAGACTAATCTGGTCACACACACAAACACACAAACACACACACTCATAAAGCAGGGTATATAACCCTCCTGATATGTCCACAGCCAGTAATTGGTTCTGGCTGATTAATTTGAGAAGACATTAAATGGATTTGTGGGTCATGGCGCTACAGGTGCACTCACTCATGTTTGTTTAGGGTCGCTGGGCAGCCAAACAGTAGCTTGCGCCCTTGAACTGTCTTCAGCGGAGAAACCCCACTGCAACAGCCTGCATGTGTACCGGCTTTATCTGCTGAGCCGGTGAGTGGGGTGGCTAGCGCCAGCGGCTAGCGTCCACAAAGCATTAGCAGATGAGGTAGTCCCGAAGGACGTTGTTTGTCCCCACTGCTCTGCTCAAGACGGAAGCAATAATAGAATAGAATAGAAATAAAATGTGACAACAAATATCAACACAATGGGATGTTAAGAATGCACATGAAACATGGAGGAATGTGCACACAGCCTGTAGCTCTGCATGAAATGTACGTATGCATGAAGAAGAGACCGAGCTCAATTGTAGCTGGTGGTGACTAGCTAACGTCGCTCAAACGCTTGCTTATGACATAAGGAGCAGGGGGGGGTGAGAAGTGTTTCTGTCAGAGCATGAATGAGAGCAGTCAGCTTTTCATAGCAGATCGGTGCGTAGATAAGTGTTCATTATATATATTCACAACATCATGTCTTTGACCACTAGCTGGGAAGCAAAGCATCTGCACCTACTGTTTACCAGGATGCATACGTCTGCAATCACTGGGGCTGTGCCGGTGAATACATTGTCCTGTGTCTTCGCTGCCAGCTCAGACGCGTTCACTACGTTGACTTTAGACCTCTGGGCATCTTCGTCTAGGAATAGCTGTACGGTGTATGCAGCTCACGCACCTATTTCACAGAGAGCAACGCTACGGCCCCGCCTGGTGAATTATTGAACTGCGTCTGGCTGTATGTCACGTGGCTGCTGGGTGGGAGACGGTTTAAGAGCGGCCTCCGTTATCCTGAAGCACAATGGACCCTGAGCTCTCTTCAGCGCCAAATGTCAGGTGTTCATAATTGATGAAGCTAAAGGACAACAGGGAGAAACAGGTTGGGACCAATTACAGCATGGAGTCAGTGAAAGGCGTCGGCAAAATAAAGTAAACATCAAAGCGATACATCAAATAAGCAAGGCCAGGGGATGACACTGAACGAGACCAATTGAAATCAAACGTCTCCCTGCGACCGAAAAAGCCTTCATTGGGTTGTTTTGTTCGGCTGTCTGTCCGGCGGTTTTGTGTGGGGGTTGGGTTACTGGCAGACTGCCGTGCCACGCTTTCACACAAGAAGAAGACGTAACAAGCCCTTCACGTCCATCAACTCTGACGGAAGCCACGCAATTAATTGTCTTTCATGCGTTTGAGAGACGCATTCCGCTTAAACGTTGTTCGCAGATGACCCTAAAGGTTTGTCGCGTTTGAGCGACGACAGCAGACTGGCACGCATCCCCTTCAGTCGGAGGCAGCGCCGGCGTTCAGGGGGAAGCAAGTGATTTATGCAGATGAGCTCGGCCGACCGATGTATTTTTCACGATGATTTCACTCCTGCTGCAGGAATCTCCCCGAGCGTTAGATTAGGTCCCGTCGCGTGCAAGCGGACGTGGAGGAGGCACGCAGGCCGGCTGGCACTGGCATTATGAAAGCTTCAGACACGGCAGCCATGACGGACCGGCCTCCTGGCAACCATTCCACCCAATCACCTCTCTCCCCTGGGCAAGGCACACAGTGGGCCAGGAAGGGACAGGGTTAAGGGAAGGAGACACAGTTAAGATAAGGGAACAGGGTTAAGATAAGGGGACAGGGTTAAGAGAAGGAGACACAGTTAAGCTAAGGGAACAGGGTTAAGATAAGGGGACAGGGTTAAGATAAGGGGACAGGGTTGAGATAAGGGGACAGGGTTAATATAAGGGGATGGGGTAAGATAAGGATACAGGGTTAATATAAGGGGGCAGGGTTAAGATAAGGAGACAGGGAAGGCTATGCATTAACAGGTTGGAGATCCGTTCCTATTAGAGAAGAGTATGTTGGTAAACCTTAGAATCTTAGAGTTTTAGTACTGATGTTTAGTATCTAGGTCATCTGCAGGGGCCTTCGTCCACAGCGACTAGCAGTGACTACATATTCATTCAAGGAAGCCGTCAGGTGGGTCGGCTGGGAGTTGAACGAGCTGGTTTATTACGCCCCCCCCCCCCCCCCCCGTAATCTGCATGATATCACGTGTGGCGTCCAGCTAGATGCTGTCTTCATCGGTGCCCGATGATGACATCTGGCTTGGAGGGATGCCAAGGTTTGGGCTGCGGACCTCGGGGATCGAACCCAGATCCTTTCGGGTCGAACACCCCAGCCACTACACTGAGCTGCCCCCGTTGGGAGGGGACGGGAGAGAATCCTGATCGCTACAAACACACGTTGTTTACACATGGATGAACAGCAGCGTCTCACGGACCCAGGCCAGGAATCGAACCCACATCCCTGCGCTGGAAAGTACTTCAATATTTGATGTCTCACATGCTGGTACTAGCCTCCGCTACCTGGGGACAAAACCCTGGTGAGGAGTAATACATATCCCACATTATAATCCCAAGCATAATCCCTTGCACATTAAAAACTAAAATAGTCATTCCGTTGCTTCAAAGACCAGGAAAAACGCACACGAATGAGCAAAAGATCCTCCACAAACACAACAGTAGACGTGTTAAACGTTTGGATTGCCTACACTTCAAATACTCTGTGAATAGTCAGTGACCTTTAACTCAAATGCGTTTCAAATGTTTCTTTAAAAAAACAAAATGTACACACCATGTTGTGTACGGTAAAGAGCAACGTACATTTTTAGTGATTCAGAATGATTGGCATTAGGTCTGCGATGTCCTGAGTAAAATGTCACGCATGCAGGATAATAGCTGCGGGAAAACAGGGAACAACTACGATGACCTGTTGTCACAGTGGAGCCAATCAGGGCTGCCGACAGTCCCCCGTGATTCCTACCATTTCAGTCGTGCAGCAGAGCTCTCAAAGGTGTGACGTCTAGAGACCCTGACTACAACATGCAGCATGTGTCTGTATGTGTTGGGTGTGTGTCTGTATGTGTTGGGTATGTGTCTGTATGTGTTGGGTGTGTGTTTGTATGTGTCTGTATGTGTTTGGTATTTGTCTGTATGTGTGGGTATGTGTTGGGTATGTGTCTGTATGTGTTTGGTATGTGTTGGGTATGTGTCTGTCTGTGTCTGTATGTGTGGGTATGTGTCTGTATGTGTGGGTATGTGTCTGTATGTGTTGGGTATCTGTCTGTATGTGTGGGTATGTGTCTGTATGTGTGGGTATATGTATGTAGGGATTGGGTATATGTTTGTATGTGTCTGTATGTGTTGGGTATGTGTCTGTAGGGGTTGGGTATAGTATGTTTGTAGGGGTTGGGTAGATCTTCATATGCATTTGGGATTCACTTGTAATATAATTATTATTCCTTTAGGTAGACAACAGTCATCCTTTACTTTTGAGTGGACTCCTGAATCGATATAAATAAGACAGAGCGATACAGAAATTACTTTACAACTGAAGTTGTCTGGCAAGAGCAATGTATTCAATTCAAACTTTTCAAAAGTAGACAAGCTGTCCCAAAAAACCCATAAAAAACAGAACATGTTTCTATAAACTTGCTGGCTGTATCGCAAAATGAAAATACTTATGACGATGAAAACATTCAATCATCAGATAAGTTTTATCCGTTTTTATACAGAGCGGTTAAAAAATATAGCACTTTATCATCAAAACTTCACTTCTGATTTGATTCAGACTCTAAGCTAAGTTCACCTCGCGAGGACGACAGCTAATCTTCACGGAGAGGTCACTCCTAACTGATCTGAGAAGGCAGAAGTGAAGGATATTTGATTTTTCAGCGTTTTTATTATTCAGGAAAACAGACAAACGTTCTGAAGGAAATTGCGGCTCAATGAATGAATTCTAAATGGATCTGTCAGCGAGAATTAAGAGTGCCATGGACCTGTGTGTGCGTGTGTGCGTGTGCGTGTGTGCGTGTGGGTGTGGGTGTGTGTGTCATTCGGGATTTGGTGTGTGTGTCATTTCTGATATATTGTGTGGGTGTGGTTTTGTAGATGTTTGTTTATGAAATGTATTTATATTGTGTGTTGTTTCTGGTACATTAGCAGAGTAGAATGAGGGTCTGTTTGTGTGCATGTATGTTCATTAAATGCATTGAAATTGTATGGGTGTTTGTGTGTGTGTGTGTGTGTGTGTGTGTGTGTGTGTGTGTGTGTGTGTGTGTGTGTATTGTTGCTGATACATTAGCATAAAATGGGGGTGTGGTTGTTTGCTTATTAAATGTATTTATATCATGTGTGATAATATCAGGTGTTTGTGTGTGTGTGTGTGTGCATATTAGTTTGTATGTGTGTTTGTGTTCATGCATGTGATTTGTGTGTGTGAGTGAGTGACTGTGTGTGTGTGTGTGTGTGAGTGTGTACATGCATGCTCTTCAGCGTTCATGGTGAGGTCGTGCAGTAGGTGTGCATAGAGAGCAGTCCAGGCCTCTTATAAATGGGGACCCACAGCTGGTGTGTGTATTCCAGATCTGATGAGCCAGAACAGTGCTAATGCTTCATCTGCCAGCTGCAGATACAATCCTACACTCTCTTCCCTTGGTGACTATTTCTGGGAAGCCTCTCCGTTCCTCATTAAGAATCAAGTAAATAAAGCCAGAAGATAAAGTCAGACCAAAACATACCTGCAAAATAAAAGCGTTCTCAGCAGGTATGGCAAAGTAAAATACTTTTCAGTCTGTATACACAATGTGCGATTAACCCAAAACATAATTCAAAGTGGAAGCCTTTTTTACTCTGATAACTTGTATTGAGTAGACCAAATTAGTTTGCTTTAAATCAAATGTTTACATATTATAATTATATTTGTCTGTACCAAAATTATATTTATATATATAAAGGATAGTATTTCTTTACTCACTATTGAGTCATTTAGCAGCCGCTTCCAATAATAATTTATAAACAGAATTCATCATCATCGTCATTAAGGAGCAGGTTGGAGTATGTTGTTCTACAGACTTTGGGGATCGAACCCAGTAACTTAAACACCACTACACTACAGTAACAGTATAGAAGGGCCTTCTTAAAACAGAGTGTTGTCTTGCTATTAAAGATATCAGAGACCATCGTCTGCAGTATGACCTCATCTCTGTCTCTATGGTTACCAAACCATGACCCCAGACGGTGAGGATATTCATCCTAATGTTTGGCTGTGTCACATGACTAGTGACTGACCAATCAAATCACTCGAAAGAAGTGCCCCACATCATATAACGTGTTCATCAAGCAAGATTCTTAGCTTAATAAGGGACCTGAATTATTAAGATGATGATATTATTAGAAATATGAAGAAGAGGGAGAGGTGATTCATGAGGAGAAACTGAACCAGCCCAAATCCAGATGAAGATTGTTTTACAACATGAATCTTATATGGGTCGAATCTTTCTTTCTTTCTGTGGCGTTGTTCTTCTAATAATTAAATAGATGGGAAAAGCAGCAGCGTGAGTGTGTGTTGACTGAGCAACTCTGAGGTACGTTCAGACTGAAATGGGAGTGAACCTAAAGATGCAGTAACCGATGGCGTCGTTTTGGCTAACTTCCTGTCCGTTTTTTTTTTTTAGTTAGGACTCCCCTTCCTCATCCACACGTGACTACATGAATGCAGGACTCCTGTCTCTTTCTCCTGGCAGCTCTCTTCTCTTCAGCAGTGTTTTTCCGCTTGGCGTGTTTGGTTGTGTAAGCCGCTCCTGGGAGCGCTGGAATCAGTCGCTTCGCCTGTTCCTCCATCGTCAGGCAACACTGAAAGCCTGCTGCCTGAATGTGGCGACGCCTCTTTGTGGAGTTCTCTCTCCTGATTGGACAGCGTGGGACTCGGCACTTTTATTTTAACAAATAAATCTCACTTACAGCACCTTTAAACTGGACGTTCCCTAAACCAACCACAGTGATCAGGCAGACTCCACCTTCTCTTCCTTCCTTCCTCAGAGCCTACTGTGGGTCACGGCAAGTCATCCCTCCACTATCCCTGCGTTGCTCCAAACAAAGACTCTCCTAAATCAACTCCGAGTGAAGGTGAACTGCACTGTACTTCAACTCATTACCGTTAGCTAATGAGTTTACCTGACGTGAATCAAGACCTGAACCAATTGGAAGAGGAGATGTCTTTGGATAAGCTGTGGATAATCTGTTTGCGGATGTGCTTTGCGAGTGTGTTTATCTGGGCTTAGTGTTAAATTAGTCTGCTGTTCTTGCGCTTGGCAGCAGTGATTGAAGTCTGATGATGGAACCAGCTGCCTCTGAATAAAACATCCCTCTCCCACACACACACACCTATTATTATTTACAACCTTTTTTTATGAGCGCCGTGGCGGCGGCGTTGCCGTGGCGGCGGCGTTGCCGTGGCGGCGGCGTTGCCGTGGCGGCGGCGTTGCCGGGTAGATTCATCCAGGAGCTTTCAGAGGTTCTAATTGTGTGTGTGTTCTGCTTTACCGTTACAAAAGTGATGATCAGAAAATAGAGTCAAAATAGTGAGAGAGAGAGACAGAGAGAGAGAGTGAAAGAGAGAGAGAGAGAGAGAGAAAGAGAGAGAGAGAGAGAGAGAGTGAAAGAGAGAGAGAGAGAGAGAAAGAGAGAGAGAGAGAGAGACAGTGAGAGAGAGAGAGAGAGAGAGAGAGAGAGAGAGAGACAGTGAGAGAGAGAGTGAAAGAGAGAGAGAGAGAGAGAGAAAGAGAGAGAGACAGTGAGAGAGAGAGAGAGAGAGAGAGTGAAAGAGAGAGAGAGAGAGAGAGAGACAGTGAGAGAGAGAGAGAGAGAGAGAGAGAGAGAGAGAGAGAGAGAGAGAGAGAGAGAGAGAGAGAGAGAGAGAGTGAAAGAGAGAGAGAGAGAGAGAGAGAGAGAGAGAGAGAGAGGAGAGAGCGTGTATATTCCTAAAGGGAGGACAGCGCAGAGAGACAGAGGCAGATGCTGGCTAATGTGATCTACGGTATGAGTGGTTAACACACAACAGGCCGGCAGGTGTACACATTACAAGGGCTCCCTGGTAGGGAGATCTGATCAACAGAGGCGGGCTGCACCTCCAGCCGTCCCCCATCTCTGTCAGGATGAGATGCCTGCAGCCAAAGCGCTCATCCGGACGCCATCCACAAACATCCATGGAAACAACAGCCAACGGCACACCTGAGCAGATAACCTGATGGATACAAATGATACGGCTGCGGCTGGCGGCCATTTTAACCTCCTTCGCCACGCTCGCAAGACACTAGTCGTCGTCGACCGCCGTCTTTCGATTGGCCAACGACACGCAGTAGGCATGGCGACGAAACCTTCGCCAGAATGAACACATCCGTTCTAGAGTGATTCACGCGATGTTCTTTCTAAAAAATGTACTGACACAAATGTACAGTAAGTGGCTCATCGCCACTAATCAAAGCACATAACGTGTGTGTATGTGTGTGTCATGTGTGTGCAGGCACGTGTCTGTGAATATCTCTGTGTGCATGCGTGTGTCTGCGTGTGCGTCCGCGTGTGTCTGCGTGTGCGTCCATGTGTGTGTGTGTGTGTGTGTGTGTGTGTGCGTCCGCGTGTGCGTGTGCGTCCGTGTGTGTGTGTGTGCGTGTGTTGTGTAAACACTTCGGCCCGCAGTGCTGTGCTGAGACATATGGGGAAAACAGGCAGCACCCTGTTAGCACTGCATGACTCAGACAGCTAAGTATAGCGGAGGAGGACGCTGAAATATTCATTGGATGAAGATGGACAGGGGGGGGGTCCTCAAGTCCGTTTATTCCCTGAAGACATTTGGTCGGGTGGGGTTGTTGGTGGAGTCTCTTCGTGTCACAGTGGAGCTGGATGACGGGTGAGAGAGAAATTGTAAGGTCTGATGTTCCACCTCTGAGTGCCATGAGGACATCACCGCTCCAACAATAACGCACCGTACCGCTGCCACATCCTGGGCTTTACCACCACCCCATTAAGTACCTCCACCTCCCGCTGTTTCAGGAGGAGCAGCTGGTCCCACCACAGGACCAGCTCGAGGAGTGCTCTATGGGTCCCATTCACCCAGCGGCCATCTTGGCTCTGAGCGCTATAGCCCTCTCCACCCTAACCTAAAGCCTTCTCTACCCTAACCTAAACCCCTCTCCACCCTAACCTAAAGCCTTCTCTACCCTAACCTAAAGCCCTCTCCACCCTAAAGCCCTCTCCACCCTAACCTAAAGCCCTCTCCACCCTAACCTAAAGCCTTCTCCACCCTAACCTAAAGCCCTCTCCACCCTAACCTAAAGCCCTCTCCACCCTAACCTAAAGCCCTCTCCACCCTAACCTAAAGCCTTCTCCACCCTAACCTAAAGCCTTCTCCACCCTAACCTAAAGCCTTCTCCACCCTAACCTAAAGCCCTCTCCACCCTAAGCTAAAGCCTTCTCCACCCTAACCTAAAGCCCTCTCCACCCTAACCTAAAGCCCTCTCCACCCTAACCTAAAGCCCTCTCCACCCTAAAGCCCTCTCCACCCTAACCTAAAGCCCTCTCCACCCTAAAGCCCTCTCCACCCTAACCTAAAGCCTTCTCCACCCTAACCTAAAGCCTTCTCCACCCTAACCTAAAGCCTTCTCCACCCTAACCTAAAGCCTTCTCCACCCTAACCTAAAGCCATCTGTACCCCAACGCAACACTCTCTGTACCCTAATGTAACACTCTCTGTACCCTAATGTAACACTCTCTGTACCCTAATGTAACGCCCTCTGCTTACCTCAGCCATTTCCTACCATAATTCTCCGCTGAATAAATGTATTCAGAGAGAAATGGTCTGGTTTGAATATAAGGGATGGCAGCAGTATAAAACAAAGTGAGTTAAAGCTAGGGTAGGCAATTTGGAGAGAGGAGCTAGAGTAAGCTAGCTTTTGAAAGTATCCAACTACAAAAAAACTCCCACCCCTCACATCAGGCTTCGTGACTAGCTCGCTAGCTTTAGCAATAGGTCCACCTAGCCTTGTGGAAGAATCTGGTCATGCGCAGTGAATGCACGGGCAGTGTGTGCACAGGTAGGTAGACTGACCGGTTAGCCATCCAATCAGTTTATTCAGGCCAATTGAAATGATTGGACGGGCTAATTCCACGCCTGCAACAGCCACAGAGAAGGTTTGTTTCTCTTTTTTTTTTCATAGCATTTGGTTTATTGATTGCTGTCGGGTTGTAAAGAGAATTTCAACAAAATAAATTGCGTACACTATCGATAATGCTGGCATTTTTTAATCTAAACAAGTTGTCCATCCACAATGGACACCATGGTTACAAACCCAGGTTACATTTATTTGTGACGGACACATGGCAAACTAAGACAATCTGCCCGTGGCATCAGCAGCACCCTGTCTGAGTATGCTTACTGCATCTGCCAAATATCGCTGACTCTTGCGTTATGAGGCACCAGACAAAAAAAGTAGCTAATGTCTGATGCAGGTGTCTTAAAATAACCCCCTGCACGGAGAGAATATGATGGCTCAGTACTTTGTGCATGTGTTAGTGCGATTGTGTGTGTGTGCGCGTGTGTGTGCATGCTTACGTACGTGTATGTGTGTTTGTATATGCTTGCGTACAAGTGTGTGTGTGTGTGTGTGTGTGTGTGTGTGTGTGAGTATGTGTGCTTGCTTGGGTGTGTGTGCATGTTTGCGTACGTTAGTGTGTGTGTGTGTGTGTGTGCATGCGTGCGTGCGTGTGTGTGTGTGTTTGTATATGCTTGCGTACAAGTGTGTGTGTGTGTGTGTGTGTGTGTGTGCGTGTGTGTGTGCATGTTTGCGTATGTTAGTGTGTGTGTGTGTGTGTGTGTGTGCGTGGATGCGTGCGTGCGTGTGTGCATGTTTGCGTATGTGTGTGTGTGGGGGGGGGGGGGGGGGGGGGGGGGGGGGGAGTATAACAGAGTTATACTGTTACGGGTTGGGTTTAACTGAATTCCTCATGCATTATTGAGCCCAACTTTTCCTGCGCCCAGCCAGCCGCTCTCTGGCCCGCGTTCAGGTGGAGATGGATAATAGGTGTGTATTACTTTTCGGAAGGCGGGAAAAATTGTTTTATGGATCATTTGTCTGTTTTATTATCCTCAGAAGTCATTTGTCATCCGGAGCAGCTGGCCTTTCAGACGCCGCTGAATCACACGGTCCCCTAACAAAGTGACAGTCCTCTCCCAATGTGGTGTCTCCCACTGATGAATGCTGTTCTGCTATTGTGTGTGTATTGCATCTCTGTCTGTATCTGTGTGTGTGTGTTTGTGTGTGTCTGTGTGTGTGTGTGTGTGTGTGTGCATGCATGTGTGTGTGTGAAGCCTCAGTGTTATACAGTCTTGATTGAGCAGGCTAGAGGAGCCATTTTTGATGAACCATATAGCCTGAATAGTAACCTAGCTGTGCAGATGGGGGCAATGTATCATAGCAAGTAAATCTGCCTGCCAACCCTTGTGCTGTCGGCTAACTATGGCCCAGAAGAACCTCTTCACTCCCACACTTTATTCATGGCTGACTCCCCTTCCAAACAAATCTTTTAAAAGGGGAATTGTCACGCTCAGCTATTTTCTAATAAAAGAGAGTACTGCTTCATATGTGCGGTGAACAAAACACTGTCTGCAACATGAACTCAGTTGGACTTCTCCCCAATTATTTTGCGGACACATAGTTCATGTTGCGGCGGAGATTTCTTTGGCGACATGCGTATGAAGCGGTACTCTCGTGTTCGAAAATAGCACAGCTTGACAGTTCCCCTTGATGTTCGTCCACCTAAGAGAGAACTCCGCTCAAAGTGATGAGACACTTAGGGTGACCAGGTGTCCTGCTTTATGTGGGACTGCACGGCATTTTGTCCCGCGTCCCACATATTGGGACGATCGCCTGCATTTGATTGGCTCTAGTTTTCAAAAGTAGAACCACTGCAGAACAGACTCTTTTAAAAAAATCTGGCTTTTATCCAATGACTGGGAAGCGGGCAAGGCTGTCGCCACGGTGATGTGTTTGATGTCCGTCAAACGGCGCCCTTGTGGGTCAAGTGCAGGTGAACCTGTCGGTCTTCGCTGCCTGCTACGCTGCGCCCAACAGGTACAACTGTGAGTCACCGCAAAGTCACAAGCTATGCAGATTGAGGCGGAATAAGTTGGACACTTCCAAAGAGAAAAATAAATGCAGTTACAATAAAGACTGTGAGATTCCATTTACCAGCTGAAACTGGAGCAAAGGCCATTCTGTTAAAAGAAAGAAATCTGTTTCACCACAGGGGGGAATACGACGTGAAGACATGAGGCGTTGGCAACATGTCCCACACAAACATAGTCTTTGTTCCACATTGGGTTTGTCGGGACCCTGAAGACAAAATGTGTTTCAATACCTTTCACTGTTATATTGAACGTTTCGGTGAAATTATCAAAAAACGATGGGACCAGTATTTAGGACTTTCAACCAATCCATAATTCTTTGATTAATGCCAGCTTCACTGCACTTGCTGGTTGGATCAAAA
This sequence comes from Lota lota, assembly GCA_026745465.1. Classification (NCBI taxonomy): domain Eukaryota; kingdom Metazoa; phylum Chordata; class Actinopteri; order Gadiformes; family Lotidae; genus Lota; species Lota lota. The sequence goes on along the minus strand of JACYXH010000414.1, from coordinate 375,676 downwards.
CAGTTAAAAAAATAACATAGTCATTTCCCATTGGTGAAATGAATTATTAAAAGGGCCTAAAAAAAGAAAAGTGGACAGTTGAGGTGTGGTGAACAATCACACTGCCAACAACATTCCAGAGCCATTCCTCTTTGTTCTCTCAGGCTTGCTGTACCGGCTCCACAAATTACATTACTCCACTATCTGCCAATACGCTTCTTGCCTATGAAAGCACTATGCGATAATTGTTTTTATATTTGACATTTAAAGGCGCGTGCTCGGTTACAGACAGAGTATGGACGTTTTAATAAAGAGGATGTGATTAAGTGTATAAAATGGGAATGGAGAAGGTGCGGCAGGCTAAGCACTGAGGGGGTCTATGGAAATGACATCGGATCCCTGGAGATACTGTACGGATCGGTGTCATCCGAGCAGGGCCAAGCGTGGGACAGAACCCTCTCTTGGCCCGGTCGCAGGTGATGAGCACAACTTGATACAGGACAGAGAAAAAGCTTAACCAGCGCTGGGGGGGGGGGGGGGGGGGGGGGGGGGGGGGGGGGTTGGTTGTGTGCCTGATATCAGCTAGCCAGCGTACCCGCAGCTTAGCCAACAATCTGTCAAAGTAGACAAAGCATATTCCTGTCTCGGTCGGGTAGTCAACGCCGCAGTTCAAGCCAGCTCTCTCCCCACATCATCTGCATAAAGACACCATCAGCGATGTTCAGAGATGGAGGGAAGAGGACGCCTCCTCTGGCGTTCAGCTCCCTTCCAGACCCAACACTCATTTCTGGTCTGTCTGGCGTTAAAGGAGGGGGGTGGACATTTTTTGCACTCCCCTAGAGTTGGAGAAGAAAGACTCATGGAATTGAAATTGTAAGGGAGTCCATTAGCCAGGGAGGCAGCGGAGGCCTCACATTGTCCCCGAGGAACCATTTGGATCCGAGCCGTTGTCCTCGTCGAGACGCGGCGATAGCAATCTGCCACTTTGCTCCTGGCGGCCATTCACTCAGAACGCGTTCGGTCTAACCAGCCACATAATGAGAGTGCGGGCTTAAAGAAATAATACGGATTTGCAGGATTCACCCCCCCCCCCCCCCCCCCCCCCCCCCCCCCCCCCCCCCGCTACTGTGGGCTCCTGTGAAACACAGAGCGATGACTGAGGGAAACGGACAGGGAGGTGTCAGGCAGTCGCAAAGACGTGAATGTGCGGGGGGGGGGGGGGGGGGGGGTGATGGAGGAGGAGTAGAGTGGTGTTACTCAGAGCCAGTGGAGCTGATTTACAGACACAGGCATGGCTATATTCTAACAAGCTATATACGATTCTGACATGCTACAGAAGTAGTGTAACAGTTTTGTCTTTAGGGGACATTTTGTGATTGAGTAAATTCAAATAGTAATGTTACAAATGTGACACAAATGCTTTTCGCCAGGCTTGCATGTCAAGTTTGCATGAACACATGTGGATGGACGCTGATGGACGCTGATGGACGCTGATGGACGCTGATGGACGCTGATGGACGCTGCATGGACGCTGATGGACGCTGATGGACGCTGCATGGACGCTGATGGACGCTGCATGCCGTACATATTGCAGTGGGGTCCAACATGCACATTTCAAAAGGCATTTGTGCTAACGCTACACAGTGTATATCTTTTCAATCATATCTTTTCTATGTATCATCTTTTCTATTTATTTGTCATATATTCATATTTATCTATTATATATTGTGTGGACTATTTTCAAAAGGTGCTTTATCAACAAAGTCGATGACAATTACTTTCGTAATGACTCAAATCTGTTCAGTCGATACTGAATAATTGCATTATTTACAGACGACTCATCATCCAAACCAGAGAGCATAAGAAGATCCTCAGCACAAACCAGTGCCCTCGTGAATGTCTGATGTCTGGCCTCTTCTCAAGCGGCCTCAGCAAACCCACAGCTTCGTCTGAAACACTGAAAGCTCTCGCTCCTCCGTGCTCGCTGTCTGCACACCTGTGGATGTGCTCTGGCCTGGGGGCTGCAGGAACACGGCCTGCAGTGTGGTACGGATGAACCACCTGGTATTGGAGTACTAACTGATCCAATTAGTTCAATACCTCAAATGCAAACGGTAACAGCCAAAACAGTCGAATTGGATTGCCCATTTGTTGCAATCCACATTTCAGGCTAGTTTAATCTAATCTCCTGACATCAAAACTGTGCATTTTAGCGAGTACAAAGCTTTAGTGTCGTCTTCTTTCATTCCCTGTAGCTATTTGAAATCGGGGCCCCATAATGTTATCAGGTTTGCAGCTTCATGTTTCCAATTGAATAATGGAAGTGGTCCTGGGGGAGAACTCAGAGGAGCATGTTTAGCCTCCTGCAGCAGCCCAGCTCAGGTCTATCTGCTGTATGGATCTCAGTAGTCACCGGGCTGCTCATTAGTCACCGTGCCTCCAGACACCAATCACGTCGCCACATTGCCCTTTTTCACAACCTTTTCGGTTCCCTGTGAACCAATCTTTGGGTCATGAAGATTCGCGCGTCTCCGATCCTGGAAAAATAAACTCTCTAACTCTTTCACCGTCGTGGCACACTGATGGTCAGTAGGAGCTGAGTAGTCGCCTGGTTCACTTGTAGCCGCTCATGATTTGCCGTTTGTATACACAGGGCTTTGACCAGACCCTTTAGGTCTAAATTGGGTTTTTAATCAACTAACTATAATTCATATGTCAGAAATCTCCTGTGACTCTATCTGCATATCAGGTGATCCTAATACTGCCATAATGGGATCCCATTATGGCCGTAATGCTATCCCATTATGGCCATAATGCTATCCCATTATAACAGTGTGCAGAAACACTGCCATAATGGTGCCAATGTAAAATGTATAAAAAGTGGGTAAAGACATATTTCCATCAAGGAAATGATCAGGTGAAAACGTTTGTGTTGGATTGTGAGTCTACCATGTTGTACTCATCATGGAGTCAGCTCTGGTCTCCAGTGGTCTGGATCCATCCGGTTTCACCCTGGAGACCACGGCACCAGCCGTCCTCTGTCAGGTTCATGACGGACGTTGACAGACATCCCATAATGCAACTCACGATGGAGTTTGGGAACGCTGTGATCGGTGAGCTCACCTTACTGTGGCCTTACCAGACTACAAACACCAGAAGACTCTTTAACAGGGCGGAGGGTGTAGCCTGCCTCACTGATCAGTCACTCAAATCATTCACTCTTAATTATCTGGCCTCTTTCCGTGCAATCCTTGAGCAGAAAGGCTATTAAAACATGAACGTGTAAGTAAACAGTTGGATCTTTCACTGGAGTTATTTCAATATATGTGTACTTATTGAGAAGTTAACAGAATAATCGGTAATTCACAGCAGCTGTGTTTTCCCACAAATGACAAATGCATCCAGAACGTTCAGCCCCTCGGTTCTCCTCTATTAGTCCAAAATGCGCTAATCTACGGATGACAACGAGCATCTCCCCAGAGTAGGCCGAGACGTAACAGAGAGCCTCCCAGAGAAGATTCATCTCCCTGACATCTCCGTCTGCTAAACTTTCTCCTGCTGCTGTGGCTGATACCGCTTCCTTTTACAGTTTCCTTTGGAAACACCACCAAAGGAATTAGCCTTGTTGTTGTGTACGATATTACACACAATTGTATTAAATATATACTTTTTAGTTTGTGTGTTAGGGTTGATTATGATATAACTTTAAAAAGAATATACATGATCGATATAACTGTTTTCATTGTTCTATCGGTTTTCTATCCAAGTTATGAGATGAGTACAGCAGCGTTTGCTCTGACTTTGTTTTGGCTGCAGGTCAGGGTGATGCAGCCTGCATCCAGCCTGGCTTCTAACCAGCTTCACGGTCAAATCCCACGTCTGCAATCCATGAGCAACACCCCCCCCCCCCCCCCCCCCCCCCCCATACCTTAATATACACCATGATTATATACGTATACAAGAGCTCGTATAATATTGGCAGAGCAATTAGGATTTAATGATGTTCATATTTCTTGGCGGGGAAAAAGTGTCAATCACCGTGGCATTTCATTTCCCTCCCCACGTCGTGTCCTTGTGCCTTCCTGCCCTCATGCATAACGCATGAGGAGTGACCTCACCACGTTGCACCCTGGAGTTTAAATTACATCAAACATGCAAGATGACCAGAGACACACTTATGTGACATTTTGTGGTCTCTTGGCCCCCCTGACCGCATCGGTCAGGGGGGAAGACAGATGGCCGTCCGCAACCCCCCAGAAGAAGAGTGTTTACTTTTATTTAGGGTCAGGGCGAGGAAAACATAGTACGAAGGAAAAACATCTGGGGTGTGATGTGGCTAAGGGGGTTTGGCCCCCAGCCAGAAAAGTCCTGGGTTCAACTCCCAATGTCCCCCGCCTACCCACCTACCGTTGAGCACGATGCCCTAAACCACAGGAAGTACTCCTTAATAACATGATCCATCTGAATTCACCGTCAGTCACTTGGATAAAGGCGTCTGCTAAATGGAAATCGGAAACAGCCGAAAAGCATTTCATTTCCATCTTTCACTTTACTTTATAGGAAACGGGGGGGGGGGGGGGGGCTCCCACGGTGAACGACATGAGGCAGCTTACAGACACTTGTCAAGGAGGCCTGAAGGACAGCAGATGGTACACCAGAATCTCTCTCCACATCTGCTGTATCGCCTCGCTCACATTTCCCACGCAGCGATGGGCTGCTACTGGGGGCCACGCAGGCCACGGCCCCTGGCGTCGCTATACTAAATATACTGTGTGCTCACTGTCATTAACATCCGATGCACAAGTTATAGTGTTACTTATAATAACAGGGTGGGGATGAAAATCACCATGATTGTTGTATTTCTCATCGCCGCTGACGCGTACTTTATCACATCGATTGTGCGCAGTCAATTAAAGCTTACCGCACTGCCAATCATTACACACACAGGACCTGACACAGATACAAGTGTGTGTGTGTGTGTGTGTGTGTTTTATTGATAACCCTTCAGCAATGTGTGAATAAGGGCATGTTGCTAATGCTAACACGGCTGCAGGGGTCAACATGATAAGTGACATGAGGTTTCTCTTGTATCCACATCCGATCATAAGAACTGAATAATAACCAAACACCGAGAACCATTCAGATCTCCACCATTACGTCTCAAATGGCCGTCCAACCAACCGCCACTCCGTCTCTAATGATACTAAAGCAACTGACATTTACTGTGGGGCCAAACGTGACATTTGTAGATTATAGCCCTGGAGCTCAGTGGCCAGTAACGGCCGGCAATAAGGAGCCAAGGCATATACCGAATACTCAGAACGCTGGAATGACACAGATGGAGAGAGAGAGAGAGAGAGAGAGAGGAGGGGAGGGGAGGAGAGACAGAGAGAAGACAGAGATGGAGAAGACAGAGGAAGGAAGGAAGGAGAGACAAAGGGAAGAGAGAGATTGAGAGACAGAGGACAGAAGAGAAAGGAAGGGAGAAAGAAAAGAGAAACTAGAGGAGAGAGATAAAACGAAGAGACCGAGGAGGGAGAGGAGGGAGAGAGAGAGATAGGAGGCATCCTGTAGCTATTGGCAAGTCTCCGCTCATCGGGATTTGAGAAAGGCGGATTTCATTTGACTGGCAGCAGATTAGGTGTGGAATAAACTCCAACCCTTGTCTTATCGCATGCCTTCTGCCAAACTGTGGAGCCAACACACACACCTGCCACAATCACTCCGTCCCTATAGGCACAAGTAATTTACTGTCCCTGGAATGGCTCCCGGAGTCCTATCGATCTGGAAGTCCATCTGCGTTGTCGTCTTCTGCTGATGTTTATCTGCTCTCAACACATTGGATTTCTTAGGCAATAACTAAATACACTCCTCTGTTTCAGAGTAAAGACACATGCGCATTACACAGCATGCCAGCGCATCAAGCTAAACCTCTAGGGGTGTAATTATATGTCTTACACGCATGGTTTTCCCAAGCATCGTTATAAAAATCACGTACGGCTTCGTACTTTAAAGATGAGATGGGGGGGGGGGGGGGAGGGGGGGGGGGGGGAGGGAATAATTCATCACGCATTTCTTGTGAAGATTTGGACCGAAGTCATTCTACATTCCATCAATACTAAATCTCTCCAAATTGGAGGAAGGGTAAAAAGTACTTCCAGCACTCAATATTCCCATAACATTTCTGCCTTGCTTATCCGAGACGGACTCCAGCCCGGGAGAGAGGGGATGATGGAGCGGGAGGGAGCGCTGGGTCTATTAGACGGGAAGATAAATCCGACTGCCAGGCCCCGGACGATCCCGGCTCCGTCAACCCTCTCCGGCCAACGGTCGGGCCCCCAGAACCACTCCACCCATCTGGGCTGGGGCCCCCTCGTACGCCGCCCAGACACGGAGCACAGATGACCCCATAAGGCCATGGTTCTGTGCTGGCCGGGCGTGGTCCTCTGGGACCCGACTAATGGACAGACGGACAGGGAGGAATCCAACCGTCTCGTGGACGGGCCCTCGAAGCGGATCTAAGGAACACTTTTATCCATCAGAGGAGAAGCCTCTCTCTTCTTTTTTGATCATTGACTTTGGGTTTAATGGGGATCAATTATTGAGCGATGGATCAAGCATCACTGACTTTAAAACAGTTCCAGGAATTTTGTGTGGGGGGGGGGGTAAACCATTTTATGGGGAAGAATAGTGTAGGAAAAGAAAATTTTCCAAAGCTAGTCATTGGTGTAACATTTTCAAGAAGTGGTTTCATTGTTCCCAGTTTCACAATTTGTGAGAGGACTTTTTATTTAAATGTTTTACCAAAAGCTGGCCTTGCAACCTACCTCAGCGGCATCTCCTAGGGCCGTGAGAATAAAGGATGCAGGCAAACAACCACGCAGGGGGAAAAAAGGGCATTCATTCTGTTTGGCGAGATAGTGCTTTGTCCTGCTCCATGGCCTGCCTCCCCACTGCACAACAAAATGTACTGACTCCATGAAGCACCCCTTTTCCCAGCATGTATAAACCTCTAAACTTTTATGAAACCACCGCCACAGTGTCCAAAATGGTGCCAAACGCCATGTGGCCCACTCCCAATTCTGCTGCCAATCCGGCTGGTACGAGGCAACCTTGGCAGGAGTGGCCGAGGACAGAATGTAATCTGGTTAAAGCCCCATCAGCGGATGGAGCCGTTGGTTCGTTGTTTTCTGGGAACATTTCTAATTCAATTCCCTTGTGCTGAAGGTGACCACGGCGGCGCAACGGAGACACTGTGGCGCGACTGCTTTGAATTGACTGGTTTGACTTTGGACATTAAGTTGGTGATCTCTGCCTGCTGTGGGAAGGTCGTCCTAACCCCAGAACACACCAAGGCCTGAATGGTAGAAGGATGTAATCCGTCTAGCTGCTATCTGCGCTAATGTTAACGTGCTATCCTTCTAACAAGTAAACATGCTAGCAAGCTAGTTTGCTGCACGTTATATTGCTTCACTGTGCTTATCAGCAGATCCCGGACACTTTTATACCCCAAAGCCATTAGCAGCAATTTGTGAATTTCCAAGTTCTCAATGTTAGCACGCGTAAACCTAGAAAGACTCAAGATAATGACAGTAAAGGTGCTTGCCAAGCAATCACACTACTGTTTGTGACCGCTTGAAAAACCTGACTATCGCTAAAATGAGACCAAAATTCAGTCATTTCAACTAGGGCCCCGCATCTCCGCTAGATTTAGCACAGTTGAAGAACCCGTTATAACTATAACCATCAAGAAACCATAAGGGAACAGTTAATCTCACAGTATAAATTCAGCTTCCCTACAAGCTCACAAGCTGCATCTGGCTCGTTTATTGCCCTTTTGGGACATGAAATACACGAGAACCCATTCACTTCCGCCCGTTCTCGAGGTCCGCACCAGCTGAACCTCCCCTGAGCTGCCCTGCAGCAGCCTTTCAGGGGATGAGAACATAATGGAACAACATTCATTTGAGGGAGGGATGGACTGTCCCTCACAGAGAGGAACGTCCAATCAGCACACATTCCATGAGTTTGGAATTTGAATTTGTATGAGTCATACAGGAACCACAGTAGCTCCAAACACTGCATCTTATTATCTGTTCAGAGGTACAGAGAGGGAGCAAGAGAGAGGGGGGAGGGAGAGCTAGAGAGAGAGAGGAAGGGGGGAGAGAGAGGGAGAGGGAGAGCTAGAGAGAGAGAGGGGAGAGAGGGAGGGGAGAGCTAGAGAGAGCGTGAGAGAGAGGAAGGGGGAGAGAGAGGAAGGGAGAGCTAGATAGAGAGGGGGGAGAGAAGGAGGGGAGAGCTAGAGAGAGTGTGAGAGAGAGGAAGGGGGAGAGAGAGGGAGGGAGGGAGAGGGAGAGCTAGAGAGAGAGGGGAGAGCTAGAGAGAGCGTGAGAGTGCGAGAGAGAGAGAGGTGGAGAGATGGAGAGAGAGAAGGGGGGAACAGAAGAGGGGAGAAACAGAGGGAGAGTGAATGAGTGGAGAGAGCAAAAATGGTAGGGAGAGATGAGTAAAGAAGGGGAGAGAGAAGGGGGAGATAGAGAGAAGGGAGCGAGACGGCGAAAGAAGGAAGAGGAAGGAGAGAAGACAGAAGAAGGGAGAGAGAAGGGAGAGAGAGTGCAACGATGAGAGAGCGTGACAGAACAGAGGGGAGAGAGGGATAGCAGGTGACGCTGGAACAGGAACCGGGTCTCCAGAGAAGCTGAATGAATTCAGCCGGACAGAGAGAGAGTACTAACGCACCATCACCACGCTTTACAAAAACAAATGTCGGTATTACGACTCAAACAGACGCAGGAACGGAGTATAGCACACAAACACAGAGCAGGGACAGACCAGAAACATGCACGGGCCTGAATGGCCTTCAGAATATCCACCGAGGGAGGGGGGTCCCTCAGCGTGTAGACCGGAGACCGAATGAGAGACATGTTATTAGTTAGCAAGCCCTGCAGCGACGTCAGGACATCATGGATCAGCGCTAGTCAGTTCTGCTCTTTGAAAACACATCAGCTGGTTGTCGTTCGAGAGCCGGGGGGGGCATGTGTGTGTGTGTGTGCATGCGTTCCCCGGGGGGGGCCCCGGGGAACGCATGCTGTCCCCCAATCGCTGCCGTGGTGACTTTGACCCCATTAGGGATGTCATGCATACACATGGATGCACACACACACACACACACACACACACACAAACAAATACACATCAACACACACTCCAAAGCCCCCCCCCCCCCCCCCCCCCCCCCATATCTAGCACACTTTTGTTTATTGATTTTCTGCACTGAGTGAGTTTTTATTCATTGCCATTATTTATTCATTTTCATAGTTTTGACATTTCTGTGAACTCAGCCAATTGGGTTTACAATTCAGTTTCGTAACACAATCATTTCACACTGATCCTGATCACTGCGTGTGCTTCCTCGACGCCCAGCTGTAGACCAAGGTCACTGTTTAAACACACAAAGTAAACGCAATGAAAATGGAAATGTGTCATATCTGGCCGCGCGATAACGGACAGACAGACAGACGGAAGGAGAGAGAGACAGAAGGAGAGAGAGAGAGGGAAACAGAGAGAGGGAGAGAGAAAGAGCGAGAGACAGAGCGAGGATTATAAACCATTGGAAACACTAAATCCTTCTCCCCCTCTCCCCTCCCACTGGGCACGCTCCCTCATCTGACTCCTACAGAGGGAGTCAAGCCTTTATCTGGTGAACACAGGTAAAAAGAAGAAATGCTGAATTGAACTATTAATAGCAGGAGAAGAAAAGGCGAGAGAGATTGCACAGTAGACCAGGCCAGGGGAGGAGGACGAGGAGGACGAGGACGAGGGAGAAGGCCATCATGTGCAGCTTAATCAACAAGGGAAGACTCAGCTAAAACCGCTGCAGAGTTTTGGAAATTGGATGAGAGGGCGGAAGCGATGACATTTTGCTCTCCATTAGTTTTTAACGATTCCTCTCCCTGCTGCGATGCTGGTGACTCGCCCAAGCAGGGAAAAGTGTCAGAGACCAGTGTCTGTGAACTCAGCATCGAGCGCAGTGTGCTATGGAGGGAGGGGGTGATTAGATAATGCACATTGTGTCCTCTCCCTTTGACATTAGCAGTGAGAACATGGCAATGATTGTGGCCAAAATAAAAAGAATGGATGAATGGAATGGAATGGAATGAAATATCACAAATTTGTCAATAGTCAGCATTTACCGTAGAAAGTTACTGATAAACAGAACAGAAGTGGTTCACAGAATCTTGTATCTGGCGTCATGTCACAATCAATTTCAGAGTCTAGACACTAGATGACAGTAATATATTTTGCCTCACATTTAGCAATTTTGTAATCGTTTATCTGTTGTCAATATCACGGCCCGCTGTACGATGATCTATGATTTTAATTCCAATGTAAATGTGTGTGTAAACTGGTACATTATGTCTTCGGACTACGACAGGCTGGGCCGGCTCAAAGGGCTGTAGGCCTCAAACTTGGGGATCTAATTGGGATCCAATGTACTTGTAGACCGCCCATGAGTCAAAAGCTATGTTTGTTCTGAGTGCTGAACCATTCACTGTCATTGTAGCGGTGACAGGCTTCATTCTGTAAAGGCCAAGTGTGCATCTGGGTGTCAATGGCTGACATTAAAGGCCAAGTGTTCATCTGGGTGTCAATGGCCGACATTGTCTTTGAAAAGTGAGTGACAGTTAACCCCCGGTTACAGCTCACATTTAGAGCACTGAGGTTTAATACAAATATGTTTTGGGCTGAGAGTTCTATGGAGGATGGGGAACCGTTATCCCCACGGTAACGACCAACGGCAACTCTGAATCTTTTTCTTTAAGCTAGCACCGTTGTTGCGTACGGGCATTTTAGTGACCAAGAAGCTAAACCCTCTCAGACAACATTCACCGCTGCCCAGACGGAGCGCCACACATCCACACACCGTGGCATGAGCGTATCCTCTCGCCGCTGGCGTACCTTCGGCGCCACGAGCAACTTCGGCACCACGAGTGTACAAAGTTCACAAAATGGTTGGTGGAGACTTGAAGAACGTAGGGTTTTACACCCGTCTTCTCCAGATTACTTTCTAAACATACCGCGCCATCGATCACAGTATTCCGCTCGAGTAAATTGCAGAACCCCACCCACCTGAACTGCACTTTGAATTCGCCATAATTTGCTCTGGTTAAAAAGAAACCCCAGCTGACATTACATTTGTCATGGGATTTCCATGCCATTGAGCAATTGCATTTACCTGGCCATTAAAGGACGCTGGACGCGATCAATTCTCCATCCACTCTGTACATTAAAGGGATTGCCCATGGGTCCATCAGGTACCCCGGTTCACCAAGCACATGTGAAATTTAACATTCCTGTCCCGAAACCATCACGCAAACTCATACCTCATTAGCTACAGACAAAGCACTCGTTTCGATCAGCTAGCCTGGGGAGAATGAAGCTAACCAAAGGATAATATCCCGAGTTCAACAGATCCATCGTCAACAAACCCATCGGTTTAAAACCAAACGACCTCGTGGGTACCGTGACATCACCATGGAAACACTCAACCGCTGAGGGATAGCAAGAACATCAACACAGCTTCAGTTATACACCATAAAAGTACACAAGAGATCTGGAAGACTAGAATATGCTTTCCGAATGCCACACAGACAGGTTGTGGCCATGCATTGTGGATACAGCCATCTGTGTGCATGTATGCAGGTGTTTTAAGTGCTCTAGAAACACTCCTTTCACCCACAGAAACACTTTGTGATCCTAAATAGGTGTACAGAGTGTTAACCAAAATGTATACCACATGGTTTCAAATGCACGAAGAGGAGACAGGATTGTGTATTGAAATTACTTTTATTCATTCGTACACAGGGACGGATATTACATAGATAGCTGGATACACAGAGAGACCGCAGACAAGGTTATACAAGAGAACACACGTTGATACAAATACAGGTCGCTCAAATCCAATACAAAAATCAATTTCTCATTAAACCGGTTTAGTCTCAGCGTTGCTTCTCGACATCAAGCTCAGGTGACCCTGCAACACATCATACAGTCGTTACAACCAGCGTGAGGAAAACGCAAGCAATAAAACGCTAAATGTTTGGTAGGCTCAACACTCACCTGCAGCAGTTCAGCACTAATGTGGGCGGCCATTGCAGCACCACCCCTATTTGTACCCTCTGACCGGGTGTCTGCAGGGCCCTAGTGCCCCAGGGTTGCTCATTTCTCTTTAAGATCTTGGTTGACGTAAAGTCTTAACAAGACAAACAGGCGCAGCATGCTAACCAAACGAAAACACTGTTGGGCTGGGATTGAGTTTGAAAGTAAACATTTTGTCATTGAAAGTAATCTTTTGGGGAGTTTTGCGCGTGAGGTTGTTGAAGCAGATACACTCAGAAGTTTTGAAAATTGTCTTCAAGGGGAAGAAGTTGAAAAGTGGTTAAAAAGCATGTCCATACATTTTGGCAGGTACACGGCTAGAAGATATTTAACCTCAACTGAGTAAAATAAATCAATCTGCATTGACTTTGTCTCCCTATTGGTCGAGATTGATCATGTGATATCAATGAGGGAGGAAGCAAGACCAACCGGCTCATTATCAAAGCGAAACCAATTAAAAACCCAAGCAGAGCAGAACCGTCTGAATCATATGTTGAGCTGAAACTTCAACACCTCCAACACTATACAGTGGAGCTGTCACTCAAACTGACTGACAGGCGCGTCAGCTGAAACACAAGCCTCTCACGCCCTATGATCCGTCACATGGGAAATATGAGAGCTTATACTGCTGTGTTTGAGTGTGTGAGTGTGTGTGTGTGTCTGTGTGTGTTCGCCTGTGTACGTGTGTGTGTGTGTGTGTGTGTTTGCTAGCCTGTGTGTGTGTGTGTGTGTGAGTGTGTGTGTGTGTGCACGTTCATTCGTGTGTGTGTGTGTGTGTTTGCTCGCCTGTTTACGTGTGTGTGTGTGTGTGCTCGCCTGTGTACGTGTGTGTGAGTGAGTTTGTGTGTGTGTGTGTGTGCTTGCTCACCTGTCTACGTGTGTGTGTGTGTGTGTGTGTGTGTGTGTGTGTGTGTGCTTGCTCGCCTGTCTACGTGTGTGTGTGTGTGTGTGCGCTCGCCTGTGTGCGTGTGTGTGAGTGAATGTGTGTGTGTGTGTGTGTGTGTGCATGTGCATTCGTGTGTGTGTGCAGGGTTGTGTATGACTGCACTGCATGGGATATAATGCTATATAAATATTGAAACGCTCCATTGTTTCCAGAAAGCCGTAGGTTAATACTGCATGTGGCGGTACATGACACAGACACAGCCAGCTAGGGGACACCGTTGAATATTTCACAATGATCTCCTCGCATCAGAACGGGCTCGGTCACCCTGGCTTTCTCCGATTTCAGACGAATGACGGGATTATTATTGGGTTGGGTTATTCCCAGGCTAGAAGTGCTTTTATTTACTGATATTTGACCTAGTTTACATGTCTATGTTAGTTTCTGTTTTACACGTTATGGGGGTCCAGTGAAGCTTAGATGGCCCCGGTCAGAGGACAGACCCCCTAGACCTGGTCTAGAGGTATGTTGGGGTCTTCCATTTGGAGGAATAATGAACACAATATAGTAATCATATTTTGATAGTAGCTCATCAATAGTTATTGATTGGGGCCGGGATCGTTAGAATTGATCCTATACTGAGCTATAAGGTCAGAAATGAAATTTAATTTAGTAGCCTACTTTATTTGGCAGGGTTGCGACAGCTGCTACAGAATAAATCTGTATTGGTTTGCTAACAGGAGCTAATAACTGAGCTAACTGGTGCTAATCTAGCTAAATAATGCTAATCTAGCTAAGCAGAGCTAACCGAGCTTACACAGTTAACATTCAGTAACCTATTTTTCACTTTAAATTGTACATTCTGACCTTGTTGCAGGCGCGAAATCGCATGGACAGCCTGATCAAGTATCTCTGTCAGCAGGATTATAAATCTTAATCTTGAAGAAATATAATTGAACGTGTTAAAGGCTGATAATCATCTAACTTCTAGCTCTTCATTTGCTGTGTGGTTTCAGATTTTCCCCAAGACCACTGTTATCTTTAGCGACAGAAGTAGGCCTGTCATCACTAGGTTTTGTGTACGTGTACAAACCAAGTTTGTATACGTTTCTGTCCAAAAACAACAAGTTTCTGACCAAAAGGTCGGGTGACGGGTCAAAACATTTTAAGAAGCACTGCCTTAAGACATACGTGCTCTTAAATACCCAGACCGCGTCCATCGCTTGATCTAAAATTGCATTTTTCGGTCCCCTCCACACAGAGCTGTGTGTGTCCAGGAGACCTGAGCCAAACCAGATAAACACATAATAAACACATGCTGTCGGATCCTCATTGGATTACATTAGAATAAATTACCGTTGGCTGACCAGCAATACCCCTGTGTTGTGCTGGAACCATCAATAATGAATAAAGCGTGCTGACTTCTTGAAGAAGGAAAAGAAAGCGCGGCCTCTCCAGACGCCAAGCCAGCCTGATTGAAGGAAACCGCCTGAGGCAGATGTACAGTGTGTGGCCCGGTCATTTTCCAGAGACAGTGTGTGCTGTCTCACTCTCGCATTCTCTCGCCCCTCTCTCCCTCCCTCTCTCCCTCCCTCTCTCCCCCCCTCTCCTCATCTCTCCCTCTCTCTCACCCCCCCCCCCACTCATCTCTCCCTCTCTCTCTCTCTCTCCCTCTCTCTCATCCCCCCAACTCATCTCTCCCTCTCTCTCCCTCTCTCTCCCTCTCTCTCTCTCACCCCCCCCACTCATTTCTCCCTCTCTTTCTCCCTCTCCCTCTCTCTCCCTCTCTCTCACCCCCCCACTCATCTCTCCCTCTCCCTCTCTCTCCCTCTCTCTCTCTCTCACCCCCCCCACTCATTTCTCCCTCTCTTTCTCCCTCTCCCTCTCTCTCCCTCTCTCTCACCCCCCACTCATCTCTCCCTCTCCCTCTCTCTCCCTCTCTCTCATCCCCCACTCATCTCTCCCTCTCCCTCTCTCCCTCTCTCTCACCCCCCCCACTCATCTCTCCCTCTCTCTCCCTCCCTCTCCCTCTCTCTCCCTCTCTCTCCCTCTCTCTCACCCCCCACTCATCTCTCCCTCTCTCTCCCTCTCTCTCACCCCCCCACTCATCTCTCCCTCTCTCTCCTTCTCCCTCTCTCTCTCTCACCCCCCCACTCATTTCTCCCTCTCTCTCTCTCCCTCTCCCCCCCCCCCCCCCCCCCCCCCCCGTCTCTCCCTCTCTCCCCCGCCCCTGCTCTGGGCCGCTGCAGACCCCCCTGGCCCCTGGCTGGGGGTGCTGTGGTTCTGCTGGCACTCTGTCTTTCCCTGTGACTCTACCCCAGGTAGAGAGATAGATCTCTCTCTTTTGATCGATTTCTGTCTCTCTTCCTCTGCGTCTCTCTTTCTGTGTCGTTCACTCTCACCTCCTCTCTGTCTTTACCCTTTGTACCCCTCTATCCCTTTCTCTCCCTCTACATTCATCTCTCTCGCTCTTGTTTCTTTTCCCTCACTGTCATATGTATCTCTCTCTTTTTTGGTCTCTTTCGTTGTTTCTCTCTGTCTCTCCCTCTCGCTCACTCTGTATCACATTTGTCTTTCCTCTTCTATATCTCTCTCCCTCTCTTCTCCTCTCTCCCTCTCTCCTCTCTCCCCTCTCCTCCCTCTCTCTCTCCCTCTCTCTCCCTCTCCTCCCTCTCTCTCCCTCTGTATATCTCCCCTCTCTATTTACTCCATGTTGATGTTGGCAGCGTGTATTCTGTTTCTCAGCATGTAGCTGCTGCTACATTTGCGAGAGGTTGCTAATGGAAAACAGGCCTGATTACTAGTGTGCTAGGCTTGTGTAACTTCTGGTATGTGTGTGTGTGTGTGTGTGTGTGTGTGTGTGTGTGTGTGTGTGTGTGTGTGTGTGCGTGTGCGTGTGCGTGTGCGTGTGGTGCGGTGACGTGTGTGTGTGCTGCAGTGACGTGTGTGTGTCTGTTTGTGTGGTGTGGTGATGTTAAATAAATACTCTTAATCCCTGCATTGTTTCTGATTATGTTGTAACAGCGACAACAGTCTTTCGTGTGTTTACATTTTTGTGTGTCCTTGTGTGTTTGTATCAGTCTGTGTGTGCATGTGTCCATCCGGTAAATGGTTTTATATTCTGGTCCTCTTTTGCCCCCACCACTGTGGAAAAGACGATATTTCTATAAGTGCAGCTACAACTCGAGCCACTAGAGGCTGCTAATGGGAACCGCCATACACCGTGCATGTCGCGTGAAAAACACACGCCACTGTTTGAATAATAACAAACACCACCGTGAATAACACACACCACTGTGTGAATAACACACACCACTCTGTGAATAATAATGCACACTACCGTGAATAACAAACATCACCCTGCTAAAGAATAAATACATTCTCCTATCGGCAGGAAGACATGTCAGTAACACAGTGACGCTTTTCAGTGGGATTGCCCGTTGGATCCAAACACACGCACACACACACACACACACACACACACACACACACACACACACACACACACTCATGTGCCAATATGAACAGATTAATGTGCCCTCTGGTTGTCCTCCATCACAGTTCAGGCAGACTGCAGGGTGCTCCCACCCCTGTCTCAGTAGATCATGCTCAGCAGGGAGCCCTGAGGCCTGAGTCACAGCAAGTGAGCGCACACAGGCATGCACAGTATACACACACACACACACACACACACACACACACACACTCTGACTCCCTCCTCCCTGGGGGGGTGCTGATGCTGAGTGTGGGGCAGACCCCAGGGGGCCTAGCTGCTGTTCAGAGTGATTAACATGACGAGGCCCCTAGGGGCCCCTCTCCTCTCCACAGCACCTGTTCATAACGACGAGGCCAAACACCACCAGGAGGTACCAGCACCACGACGGGGGGGGGGGGGGGGGGGGGGGGGGGGGGGGGGGGGGGGGGGGGGGACACGTATATTAAAGCTGGGGTAGGCGACTTTGGAGGGACCAGCCGGAATAAGCTCGATTTTGAAACCGAAGATTCCCACCCCTCCCTTCAGGCCTCCCACCAAGGCCACTCCCCCAAAACACATGACTATGACTCGCTAGCTTTAGCAACAGGTAGGGAGAGGTGGGGGGGAGAGAGGTGGGAGGGGAGAGAGAGGTGGGGGGAGAGAGAGGGGAAGACAGAAAGTGAGAGAGGGAGAGAGAGTGGGAGAGAGAGAGGGAGAGAGAGAGGGAGAGAGAGAGGTAGAGAGAGAGAGGGGAAGACAGAAAGTGAGAGAGGGAGAGAGAGTGGGAGAGAGAGAGGGAGAGAGAGAGGGAGAGAGAGAGGTAGAGAGAGAGAGGAAGACAGAAAGTGAGAGAGGGAGAGAGAGTGGGAGAGAGAGGGAGAGTGAGAGAAAGGGAGAGAGAGAGGAAGACAGAAAGTGAGAGAGGGAGAGAGAGTGGGAGAGAGAGAGGGAGAGAGAGAGGGAGAGAGAAAGGGAGAGAGAGAGGAAGACAGAAAGTGAGAGAGGGAGAGAGAGTGGGAGAGAGAGAGGGAGAGAGAGAAAGGGAGAGAGAGAGGAAGACAGAAAGTGAGAGAGGGTCTTGCACAGGGAGACTGCAGAGCCTCCTCCGTCACGGTGGAGATGGTTGGAGTTATGGAGGTACCCGTGGCTGCCCAACTGACGACCATATAAACCTCCACCTGAGGTCCTCTGAGCGCAGTTAGAACCACACACGGAGACACACACTGGAGCCGGGGCCCATGTCTGAGCAGCACTAGCTGGGGAGGGGCCCGGGCACTGGGACGCTGATTTGGTTCAGGGTGCACCCTGGGAAATTAAGGAGATTGGATCTTTCTACGGGTTCAGTCTTCTGGTCCTCCGAGGTCAAGAGAGGAGCTGGGGTCTCCTCAGGGGCCCAAAAGTCGTGAGGCAGGGGCCCTGGTATGTATTATTGCATTGTACCCGTAGCTCAAACACCATACACACCAATGAGGCGTGTTATAATGGGACAGGGGTGGCTTGGTTCTGGCCCTCAGAGCGTGCGTGTGTGTACGCATGCATCTGTGTGTGTGTGTGTGTGTGTGTGTGTGTATGTGGGCATGCATGTGCATTCTCTACAGCCAGTGTGTGTGTGTGTGTGTGTGTGTGTGTGTGTGTGTGTGTGTGTGTGTGTGTGTGTGTGTGTGTGTGTGTGTGTGTGTGTGTGTGTGTGTGTGTGTGTGTGTGTGTGTGTGTGTGTGTGTGTGTGTGCGTACATAAGTGTGTGTAGGTGCGTGTGCATTGTAAATAGCCTGTGTGTGTGTGTGTGCCTGTGTGTGTGTGTGCATGCATACTAACGTGTGTGCAGGTGTGCGCGTGCGTTGTGCATAGCCTGTGTGTGTGTGTTGTGTTCTATTAGCATGTGTAATATCAGGTTAGCCTGCCACACGGCGGTCTGATGTTTGGCTGGTTGGCGCTGCTCCACTGCGTCCAACTCCACATGACTCACCACGCCACATGACTCACCCCGTCACATGACTCACCACGCCACATGACTCACCACGCCACATGACTCACCCCATCACATGACTCACCCCGCCACATGACTCACCCTGCCACATGACTCACCCCGTCACATGACTCACCACGCCACATGACTCACCCCGTCACATGACTCACCCCGTCACATGACTCACCACGCCACATGACTCACCCCGTCACATGACTCACCCCGTCACATGACTCACCCCGTCACATGACTCACCCCGCCACATGACTCACCCCGCCACATGACTCACCACGCCACATGACTCACCCCGTCACATGACTCACCCCGTCACATGACTCACCCCGTCACATGACTCACCACGCCACATGACTCACCCCGTCACATGACTCACCCCGTCACATGACTCACACAACAAGGGCTTCCAAGCCATACCTTCATCTGGCCCATCGGCTTTGTCGCAGGACAAAACGCTCTAGGAACAATGAGCTTTCCCACCCTGACAGAGAGCATTGTACGGCGCTGTGGGGAGAAGGAGACCACAGGAAGTAGCAATGCTCTGCCGCCCTGCACTTCCTTTTGTTTATTGTCTTGACATTGAAGGTCATCGTTTTATATCGGTCAGTTTCAGTACTCGTTTGTTGTTATGAATAGCTACAAATAGTTGAATGGGTTTTCTTCTGCAAGGTCGCTATTTATCTGATCCGATGCGACCTCCGATGTGTATCCTTTAACTTGACTGCCTCTCGTAAATTGTGTAGAATCAATCAAAACAATTTTCTCAATTTAAACAAGGTTGTAATTACTAATATGCCCACAAGATGGGGGTCGAGTCAAACGAAACGTCTCCGTAGCGCTACCGTATTAAATTATGAAATGATGTTATGAAGAGAATGTCGGTTTTCACTTTTGACGGTTTGAAGTACAAACTAAAATATGATAAGCTATGTTTTGGACAGGGGCATTTTATTATCTATATACTAGGCGTTTATATTAAAAGATCAATTTCAAAAAATATTTTGTGAACAAAATATATACATCAATGTACAAATATTAGGATTGGTTTGATCGGTTCTGCTGACGGCTTTAATGGGGTAGATATAAAAATAGTATAATACAAATACTAAGCTGTCATAATATATTTCAACACTAGGTGACAGTCTCCACTCTGAATCAGAACGGGACCCTCTGCTAAACAACATCCTTGTTGATTGTGAAGTTAGTCAGTGATTAGATACAGTGACACAGTCGCACTTTCCTGTTTATTGAGTTTGGTTAACATCTAAACATTTACTCTGAGTAGTAACAGGAAGACCGTCATTCTCTTAAGGTAATGTCTATCTGTAAAGTTCTAGGCTGAGTGTGTGTGTGTGTGTGTGTGTGTGTGTGTGTGTGTGTGTGTGTGTGTGTGTGTGTGTGTGAGTGTGTATATATGTGTATGTGAGAGTTTTAGTGTGTGTGTGTGTGTGTGTGTCACTTTGTGTGTGTGTGTGTGTGTGTGTGTGTGTGTGTGTAACCTCTACAACCATTTGCTTGCTGTTCACTAGACCAGAGCAAGCCAAAGGGGATTAACTTCCCAGCATTCTTCTGGTGAAACACTTGAGATGGACCGTCCAGGATATATGATCCAACATGGACCCAGGGAAGGCAGCATCCAACCCCTCCATGCCTACTAAGCTCTTCTCAAAGCTCATTCTCTGACTGGTGTCCGGGAAATAGCCCTACTAATAGCCTGGGACTCCATGTGTCCGTACCAGCAGGAACTAGTTGTAGGGAAAGCAGCCTGGTTGAATAAGGCGGGAATCTGGATTTAGGTCGATTTGGCTTGGTTGTTAATGTTGACATTTATTTTTGCATTTCCATTTCCATACTGTTATTGTGTATAGTCCTGTAGTCCTTTTTATTCTGTATATTTTTAGTAGTTATATTCTTGTTTTCATTGTGTATCTCTTCTCTATTCTCCTGCTGCCCGCTACTTTTGGCTGTGCCTCCTGGGTTTCCCCAGCTAGGACTACAAAGTACCATCTTCTCTTATCTTCTCCCACCTGTGTTTAAACTAGGACATAATCTGCTGTGAGATCTTTAGTCCAGCTCCAAGAAGTCTTTGTTGGTTGCTTTTTCTGATTAGAATGAACTCATATTGTAATCGGTCCAAAAGGTCATGCAGATATTTCTGTCTGAGATGCTCATTAGTTATAAAGCAAACATTACTTCCTGCCACACCTTCCTGTGTTTCCTCATGCAAATCCCATGCAGGAAAATAAATAAACGTTAACTTCGACTCAAATAAAAAAACAGCACTGCAATACCGTCACAACAATCTCAGTCTGGTGAGAATGCTTACGGTAGGCCAAGAAAATAAGAAGAGTCAATCTGAAATTACCAAACTCATCTAGATGAAGGTGGAGGACTCCATCTACATGAAGGTGGAGGACTCCATCTAGATGAAGGTGGAGGACTCCATCTAGATGAAGGTGGAGTACTCCATCTACATGAAGGTGGAGTACTCCATCTACATGAAGGTGGAGGACTCCATCTAGATGAAGGTGGAGGACTCCATCTAGATGAAGGTGGAGGACTCCATCTAGATGAAGGTGGAGGACTCCATCTAGATGAAGGTGGAGGACTCCATCTAGATGAAGGTGGAGGACTCCATCTACATGAAGGTGGAGGACTCCATCTACATGAAGGTGGAGGACTCCATCTAGATGAAGGTGGAGTACTCCATCTACATGAAGGTGGAGGACTCCATCTACATGAAGGTGGAGGACTCCATCTACATGAAGGTGGAGGACTCCATCTAGATGAAGGTGGAGGACTCCATCTAGATGAAGGTGGAGTACTCCATCTACATGAAGGTGGAGGACTCCATCTACATGAAGGTGGAGGACTCCATCTAGATGAAGGTGGAGGACTCCATCTAGATGAAGGTGGAGGACTCCATCTAGATGAAGGTGGGGGACATTATCTTCATTCTTCGAAGATCCCGTCTTAATGACAACATGGTTGAAATACAAGTACACAACTAGTTCTGACTTTGCATGATACCATATATGTTCAAGCAAATGTACACAAAGAACAGCTCTATGTATCATGCATGCACATTGTTTAACTCGCCTCTATGTCTAAATATTGCTAACTAACAACACAAACAACACAAATCAAACAAACTCACTGAACGTACATTTAGCCTCTTCGAATATTTCAAACGCTTTCACCGCAAGGTGCGCTCCAGAGCCAGAACCGGCTCCAACCGGTTCTCTGATCCCAGCCACCACGGGGGGTCTGGTCTGAAAACAGAGAGTCGCCTGGGGGGCCGAATCCTGTTACGCTTAGATTCCACCTTTCCTGACCCCTGGCTTTGTTCCTGCTCACTGTCTCTGTGTGGCGGGGGGGTTGTCCCGTTGGTCTGATGGGTCTGCAGCCCAGGGCGGAGTCAGAGGGCGGAGTCAGAGGGCGGAGTCAGAGGGTGGAGTCAGAGGGCGGAGTCATCGCAGGGTCTCATCAGGAGGGGCCGGCTCACTATTGTCTTCCCGCTGCCTTGATCAGTCTGCACCGGGGTATTCCCGGGTGTCCGCTTGTGTGCTTGTTAATTATGTGTGTGTGTGTGTGTTCCTGTTGTCTTAAGCGTGTGTGTGTTTGTTATGTGCGAGTGTGTGTTGACAGATTTATATTCTGTGTGTGTCCTAGTGAGAGAGATTAGTGTTTGTGTGTCTGAGTGTGTGTCTGTGTGTGTATCCTAAAGTGAGAGTTTGTGTTTGTTTTGTAACGGGTGAGCGAGTGCCTTACTATATATCCTAGCATGTGTGCGCGTGTTGTTTTATGTGTGTGTGTGCATGTGCGTGTGTGTCCTAGCGTGTGTATGTGTGTGTATGTGTGTGTGTGTGTGTGTCCCAGCGTGTATATGTGTGTCCTAGCGTGTGTGTGTGTGTGCATGTGTTTGTGTGTCCTAGCTTGTGTGTGTCCTAGCATATATATGTGTGTATGTCCCAGCATGTATATGTGTGTACTAGCATGTGTGTGTGTGTTTATGTCCTAGTGTGTGTGTTTGTCCTAGCGTGTGTGTGTATGTGTCCTAGTGTGTGTGTGTGTGTGTGTGTATGTGTCCTAGTGTGTGTGTGTGTATGTGTCCTAGTGTGTGTGTGTGTCCTAGTGTGTGTGTGTGTGTGTGTCGTAGCGTGTGTGTGTGTGTGTATGTGTCCTAGTGTGTGTGTATGTGTCCTAGTGTGTGTGTGTGTATGTGTCCAAGCATGTGTGTGTGTGTGTGTCCTAGTGTGTGTGTGTGTGTGTGTGTCCTAGCGTGTGTGTGTGTGTGTGTATGTGTCCTAGCGTGTGTTTGTGTGTGTGTGTCCTAGTGTGTGTGTGTCCTAGTGTGTGTGTGTGTGTGTGTGTCCTAGCGTGTGTGTGTGTGTGTGTATGTGTCCTAGCGTGTGTTTGTGTGTGTGTGTCCTAGTGTGTGTGTGTCCTAGTGTGTGTGTGTGTGTGTGTGTGTGTGTGTATGTGTCCTAGCGTGTGTGTGTGTGTATGTGTCCTAGCGTGTGTGTGTGTGTGTGTGTCCTAGTGTGTGTGTGTCCTAGTGTGTGTGTGTGTGTGTGTGTGTGTGTATGTGTCCTAGCGTGTGTGTGTGTGTGTGAAGCGTCGGGAGCAGCTCTTCCTGTACGGCGGTCAGTGCAGACATGGCGTCTGGCCCCTCCATCTCCACCGCACGGCCTTGCTATTGTTCTGTCCTCACCCCCTCGTCCTGTCCTGTCTCCTGACACTACCAGGCCCCCACCCCAACACCTCCACCCTCCATCTCCATCCCAACACAACTCCCCACCACCACCTCCATCTCCCTTCACCCCAACACCTCTCCACATCTCCACCTCCACCTCCACCTCCGCCTCCCTCGACCTCCACCCCATCTCCCTCTCTCCCCAGCAGCTCTGCAGGTGCAGCAGGCCGGGGGGAAGCCAAGCACACAATGGGACCTCCTCGACTTTCTATTTTTACCTCCATGTTAACATCCATGGTGAACGGCTCCTGGTCTCGCCCTCACTCTGCTTTGTCAGCCCGTTGGCTCCACTTCGGGGCCAGTTATTTTGAAACCGCGGGGGGGCCCCACTTTGGGGCCAGTTATTTTGAAACCCGAAGTGGGCCCCCCCCCCCCCCCCCCCCCCCCCCCCCCCGCGGTTTCGAAATAACTGTCTGGAGCAAAGTGGACGTTCGTTAAGTTTGGAGTAATGTGGAAATGTCTGTGGGATCATAACAGGGAAAGATATGATGTTAGGAATATTAAAGGTATTGCATATTGTAGCTCAAATGTCCCTTTCAGTTGGAAATGGCTTTCTTTTGTCTTTTAAACTGCCCTGTGGGTCTTTTTATACTGCAAGTATAATAAAGAAAGATGGTCGAGTGTCTAAGGAATAAAAACCATCAGCCCAATGATTTCTTTCTCAGAAAACATAACTTGTCCAATTTCCACATACATAACTTGTCCAAAAATCAAATTTCAATCTCAAGTGAAGCCTGCAGTGTGAGTGTCACATCGTGCATGAAGGTATAGCACACACACACACACATGCACACACACGGCACACACACACATGGCACACACACACATGGCAGACACACACACGCGACACACACATACGGCACACACACACACACACGGCACAAGGTGGACACATGTATGCACACTGGGACATTCCAGCCCTGTGGTGCGCTGTCTTACGTTTCAGTCTGCTGGGGGGGGGGGGGGGGGGGGGGATCTATTTGAGTTGTGTTCCTTGGACCGGGGACACTGTGTGAAGCATGGCAGGTGTCTGCCCTGCCGGTCATACCCCCCCCCTCCACCCCCTGGAATGCTTTGCTTGTAGCGCTGCTTCATAACAACACTACACTCTTCCTTCTGCCTTTTGTCACAGGGTTCTTCACAGAAAACTATCTATCCAACCCAGCATCGATAGTACACTCAGCGGGAGGGGGGGGGGGGGGGGGGGGGGCAGGTGGTGTAATCTAACCCAGCATCGATAGTACACTCAGCGGGAGGGGGGGGGGGGGGGGGGGCAGGTGGTGTAATCTAACCCAGCCTCCATAGTACACTCAGCGGGGAGGGGGGGGGGGGGGGGGGGGGGCAGGTGGTGTAATCTAACCCACCCTCCATAGTACACTCAGCGGTGTGGGGGGGCAGGTGGTGTAATCTAACCCAGCCTCCATAGTACACTCAGCGGGAGGGGGGGGGGGGGGGCAGGTGGTGTAATCTAACCCACCCTCCATAGTACACTCAGCGGTGTGGGGGGGCAGGTGGTGTAATCTAACCCAGCCTCCATAGTACACTCAGCGGGGGGGGGGGGGGGGGGGGGGGCAGGTGGTGTAATCTAACCCAGCCTCCATAGTACACTCAGCGGTGTGGGGGGGGGCAGGTGGTGTAATCTAACCCAGCCTCCATAGTACACTCAGCGGGAGGGGGGGGGGGGGGCAGGTGGTGTAATCTAACCCAGCCTCCATAGTACGCTCAGCGGGGGGGAGGGGGAGGGGGGCTGGTGGGAGTCGTTCTCTCGGTAGCGCCGATAACAGAACCGATACCGGTGATGTCATGATGCGAGCGAAAGGACCGGAGGTGAGTCCGACCTCAGATAGGGTGGTGGCACCGACCTCAGATAGGGTGGTGGCACCGACCTCAGATAGGGTGGTGGCACCGACCTCAGATAGGGTGGTGGCACCGACCTCAGATAGGGTGGTGGCACCGACCTCAGATAGGGTGGTGGCACCGACCTCAGATAGGGTGGTGGCACCGACCTCAGATAGGGTGGTGGCACCGACCTCAGATAGGGTGGTGGCACCGACCTCAGATAGGGTGGTGGCACCGACCTCAGATAGGGTGGTGGCACCGACCTCAGATAGGGTGGTGGCACGACACCGCCCAGGTCTGGAGAGCGCACCTTGGACTGTGAACCGATTGGCCCGCGCCCTGCAGAGTCAGCTGACGCGTGGGTTTCGGTTGTGGCTTTATTGTTGTGTTGTTCTTGCAGGTTTTAATGGCTCCTTGCGTTCCCTAGGGGGACACCAGTGGCTTAGGATGCAGAGAGCAAAGGTCACGGCATGGTGTTATGTCACTGGTTTTACAGCTACAGTGTGAAATAATAACAGACGTTATGATCCCAAATCAAACTTCTTGTACTATAGACCGTGCTTTGTACTATATTCCATCTACTATATTTTGCAACATATTGAAGATGGATACAAGAGCCACCTTGATGATGTTTTGAAGATTATGAATTTGTAGATTGACAAAAAAACTGCTAGCATGTGGCTATCTGGGTGGACACTCCCACTTGTGATGTCACTAATGGGTAGATTTGGAAGTGGCTTGTGATGGCTATTCAAAATCCCACCTGATGGTAAAATAGGGGCATTGAAAGCGTTGCTGTCGGCCGTGCACTAACAACCATGCACTAGCAAACATGCACTTAAGACCGTGCACTAACAAACATGCCCTAGCAGCTGTGCACTAATAAAAGTACACATCAGCGAGGAGCAGAGTTTGCTTGACCATGGAATGGTGCTAAACAAATACATGAATTAACTTGTAATTTCCGACTATACATAAGAATAGAGGGCATTTAACTAAGACTATACTTTACACTATGTGACTGTGTCTAAAAGTGAAAAGTGTGACAGGGTTTCACCACGTCTGCACTTCGCCCTCCAGGCCGTTCCAGAGGACTGAGCACTAATCCTGACTCATCCTGTACTTCTACTGAGGATTAGAGAAACCCAGAACACGTTCGTCAGAGTGCAGTCGTCTAAGACTCTCATGTGGAAATACAGAACGTCACGTCAATATCCAAACCAATATCATGCCAACCTGCGCCAAAATATGACGTACCATCAGATCGGACCATTAATCAGACAGACAACCCTGTGACTCACGCAGCAGACAGCTGACTCTGCACTTAGTGCTTTTCAAGAGTCTACAATGCTCCCAAACCTGAACGTGGACAAGTTGCTACAGCTAACAGTCTCTTCTTGCATCCACCACCACCATCACCTCCACCACCACCAACACCACCACCACCAACACCACCAACACCATTACCTCCACCACCAACCCCACCACCACCAACACCAACACCCCCACCTCCACCACTAACACCGCATCCACCCCCACCACCACCCTCTGCTCAGGTTTGGTACCTGGCAGTTTGTTTACACCCCCCCCCCCCCCCCCCCCCCCACACACACACACACACACACACACACCCCACCCTCCCAAACACAGAAGGAGCAGCTCTCTCTTCAGCATGACCCACGTGCTCTGCAGCCTAAACAAGCTGCTCCTCCTCCCAGGAGCAGGAGCAGCTCCCTCCTCTCATCCTCTCCACTCAGGAACACCACGGAGGAAAGGGAAACCGACCTGGGCGCGCTCCCTCCCTAACAACCCCCCCCCCCCCCCCCATCACATCGCTATCAGCCAGCGGCAGTGCGTTGCGCCGGAAGACCCTAGCCTCCTAACTGACGTCGATCAGAAGCTCCATCTGGGCTTCGCATTAGCCAGGGTCTGATGCGTAGTGCAGCCGGGGGCTAAGCGGTGTCGAGACCCAGGCACGCGAGATCTTGGGGAGCGGGCCGACACCCGGGCCTTATTAAGCATGGTTGGTTTCCTGGTCATGTCAGTAGATCACAGGAGGTCATCGGCCGGAGACAACAAAAGGAAGCCTGTGGGGGTTGGTGCAGACGCATCATGCAGACATGGCGTGCAGACGCATCATGCAGACATGGCGTGCAGACGCATCATGCAGACATGGCGTGCAGACGCATCATGCAGACATGGCGTGCAGACATGGCGCAATGCAACTGCAGTGATGAGCGATGTTGTGTGCGTCACACATCGATTATTACTACAATAATTTCACATTTGTGATGAGTTACGTTGGCGCACATTGTTTTGTTTGAAATACCGGGTGGATTGAAGGAAATACAAGGGTCTTGAAGCATGATTGATCCTACGCTGCTACACTGCCTTGTAATCCTACAGACTCCTATCCTTTACTCTTCTTCTGCTCTTCTAGTGGTAGCTGAACTCCAGGGGAGGTTCACCTTCATACACAATGCCTCAGTAATCAACTGTTAATGTCTTCAGCATCGTCCTGTGGCCTACTTACCCTGGCCTGCATCCAGCATCTAGCTAGTTATGAGAGCGAGAGACAGAGTCCGTCCGTCCCCGTCCCCCCCAGGGAGCCAAATTCACAGCACCGTTGGGTGACCCCGACGTCAAATGACCAGGGCAGGACTGCTCTCTGGATTGTGTGTGTGTGTGAGTGTGTATGAGTGAGTGTGTATGAGTGAGTGAGTGTGTGTGTGTGTGTGTGTGAGTGTGTATGAGTGAGTGTGTATGAGTGAGTGTGTGTGTGTGTGTGTGTGTGTGTGTGTGCATGAGTGAGTGTGTGTGTGTGTGTGTGTGTGTGTGTGTGTGTGTGTGTGTGTGTATGAGTGAGTGAGTGTGTGAGTGTGTATGAGTGAGTGTGTGTGTGTGTGTGTGTGTGTGTGTGTGTGTATGTGTGTGTGTGTGTGTGTGTGTGTGTGTGTGTGTGTGTGTGTGTGTGTGTGTGTGTGTGTGTGTGTGAACTGGGGCCTCTCTCGGAGGTCAGCTGACTTTCAAACGGCGTTGGCGGTGTGCGATCTCCCTCCTGCTCTCACGTGTCGCTCACCAGAACTGACCGTTCTGAATCTTGTATTTCTGAACCGTTCCTACAATCCGAGGACGTTCGGCTGAACTTGGCAGGACAACAAGCTTTTATCCAAAGTGAATGAACTAATATTAACATACATGCATGTCATTAAGGAGCAGGTAGGGGCTTAGGAGGCATCTTGCATCGGCCATTTGGGATTCAAACCCAGAACCCTTTGGCTGCGAGCCTAACACCCTTCCTCCGTAGCAGCGGAATGCAGAGAGATGGATCTGTGTTGTCATGGTGCGACCGCATGGCCAGCAGGACAAACCAGAGGCAGGCTGTCGTACCTCAGTGGGCTTTCAGACTCAACTCCAGTCCACCTCAGGTTATTCAGGGTCACGATTCTTCGTTTAGTTCAAACAAAAGCAATTTCAAGAGACTTTAAACAAACCATCCAGACAGCCTGCAGTGGAACAAAGGTGAGAACACAGAGGTAGTGAGTACACTGGGGTAGTGAGTACACAGTAGTGTGTACACTGGGGTAGTGAGTACACTGGAGTAGTGAGTACACTGGGGTAGTGAGTACACAGTAGTGTGTACACTGGGGTAGTGAGTACACAGTAGTGTGTACACTGGGGTAGTGAGTACACTGGAGTAGTGAGTACTGTGTATACAAGGAGAGACCTTTACAGCAGAATAATTAAGCCACATAACAAACACAATGTAATGAAGGGCTTGGCACTTTTATGGGCAATAACTTTCCAACTTAAACACCAAGCAGGGGTGTGTTTATTAAATGTCTGTTTTGTGTTGTTATGTGTGTTATTCAGCAGATCCTAACAACTGACAAAACAATACCAAACAAGTGACACTAAATTTAGTGCAAAGTGGTGGGAGTTATCCCAGTATCTACTGGCATTTACAGTATTTACCACAAAGTTCTTATGTTTAGAACCCTTTTTATTTATGGGTATTCAAGCTCAAACCAAATATTAGCATGAACATCGGATAATGGCTGCTCTAAAAAAGATTTTCCTCAAACAATGAAATGCTCAAATGGTTTAATGGAGGTATTTCACCTCAAACCAAATATTGAGGCGACAGGGAGATAATCATTGCTCTAAAAGGGTTCTCGTTAGTTCCAGTCTTAAGAGTTAGAGTGGGAGGCTGGAGACAGAAGGGTTGAGGAAAGCTTTCCCATCAGCCCCCACACACACAAGCACGCACGCACACACGCACGCACGCACACACACACAGCTTCTGATGATGCGTTGGCACCATCACTTCTGCACTCTATCCTTTATCTAATTATAGTTTGGGCTTTGGCAATGTAAATGTGTATGTTTGGTATGCCAATGGAGCCCTTTGAACTTAATTGAACTGACTTCAGCGTTAGAGAGAGAGAGAGAGAGAGAGAGAGAGAGAGAGAGAGAGAGAGAGAGAGAGAGAGAGAGAGAGAGAGAGAGAGAGAGAGAGAGAGAGAGAGAGAGAAGTACAGTGTACAGTGTTCTTTATCTGTTTAGGAGATATTTTATACTGGACTTTTTACACACTCTTAGTATTCCATATTTGACTTTTTATATATTTACTATTTAATATTCTACATTTGGATATGTATATATACTTTGTATTTGACTTTTAAAATTTGACTTAATTCATTATTTTTTTGGGCCAAATTTTTCACCTGCTTTGGCAGTGTAAACGCTTGTTTCCCATAAAAAGCATTATTGAATTGGATTGAAAGTTGAGAGAGAGAGAGAGAGAGGGATACAACGGTTAGAGAGTACAGGGTGAGTAGTAATGCAGTACTCGACAGCTTGGCATCCAAAGCCTCTAATCAGCTCAGCTGTCAGCGGGGCCCAGTCCCACCCCACAGCCTGCAGCACCAAACATCTAGACAACACACATGACATGGCAAACAGGTCAACAAACTATATCTAAACCTACATCCTCTAAACAAACGTCTAAACATAGGCAAACAGGTCAACAAACTATATCTAAATATACATCCTCTAAAGAAACATCTAAACATAGGCAAACAGGTCAACAAACTATATATAAATATACATCATCTAAACAACTTCTAACCCAACATCATCTTAACAAAATCTGAAGAAAAAAAACATATTCAAACAACATGTGAACAACAACGAAACAAACAATACATAAACAAACAAGGGAACAAGTAGCAAGCTAATGATGCCAAGCTACAGCACCTGCAGCGTGAAGCCGCTATGCTAACGTTGCAGTTTGATCTCAGACGCCTGTTTTGTGTTCAGCCTCACAGAGTGGAAAGGTCAGGTGTGCATCGCTGGGCTGCATAAAGCTCCAGATAGCGGCAGTGTTTGATAGGATAGGAGGGGGAGGGTTCCTGTACGCCGCTGTCCAACCGGATCAGGGCCATGGACACGTTGAGACTGACGGTGCTAAGCTGATATTGGTTAAAAGAATTTCACTGCTGAGTCAGTGCGTTGACCGGGCTACAGGAGGTGGGACCCCCTCCCCCACCACTCCACCCCCCCACCCCCCCCCCCACACACACACACACACACACACACCGCCGACAGACAAACTAGACCCAACTACAACAAACTAGACCTAAGTACAACAAACTAGACCTAACTAGACCCAACTATAACAAACTAGACCCAACTATAACAAACTAGACCCAACTATAACAAACTAGACCTAAGTACGACAAACTAGACCCAACAAGACCAAACTAGACCCAACTACAACAAACTAGACCTAACTAGACCTAACTAGACCCAACTACAACAAAGTAGACCTAACTAGACCAAACTAGACCCAACTATAACAAACTAGACCTGACTAGACCAAACTAGACCAAACTAGACCCAACTATAACAAACTAGAACTAACTAGACCAAACTAGACCCAACTACAACAAACTAGCCCTAACTAGACCTAACTAGACCAAACTAGACCCAACTATAACAAACTAGACCTGACTAGACCAAACTAGACCAAAGTAGACCCAACTATAACAAACTAGACCTGACTAGACCTAACTAGACCAAACTAGACCCAACTATAACAAACTAGACCTGACTAGACAAAAATAGACCAAACTAGACCCAACTATAACAAAGTAGACCTGACTAGACCAAACTAGACCAAACTAGACCCAACTATAACAAACTAGACCTGACTAGACCAAACTAGACCAAACTAGACCCAACTATAACAAAGTAGACCTGACTAGACCAAACTAGACCAAACTAGACCCAACTATAACAAAGTAGACCTGACTAGACCAAAGTAGACGAGCCGTGGGTAGAGTTCTATGGTAACCCTGTTAGCATGGGGCTCAGCGTAGTTATCCAACTCATTACTCAGGGATCCTCCACCCTGGTGGTAAAGTACAAGTGTTACATGTACGAGATAAAATGATAACCTGCAAGATGGATAAACTCACTGTGAACCCTGCAAGAGAGTGTGAGAGAGAGAGTGTGTGTGTGTGTGTGTGTGTGTGTGTGTGTGTGTGTGTGTGTGTGTGTGTGTGAGATCCATGATGTGTGATAGCACTCGGTCTGCTAATGAGCACACACCAAGGTGTGCCTCCCACTAAATGACTTTCCTTTGTGTTGAAATCTACACACAAATGTGATGGAACATGGCATGGCAACAAACACACACCTACTCACACACACACACACAAACACATACACCCAAACACACACTCTCTACGCAAGCAGCCATTTTGGGGTTTGAGCTCGGGATGTGATCGGGCATCACTGAGGCCTCCCAAGGGTCCTGTGTGTGTGTGTGTGTGTGTGTGTGTGTGTGTGTGTATGTGTGTGTGTGAGAGTGAGTGTGTGTGCGTGCGTGTCAGTGTGAGTGTGTGTGTGTGTGTGTGTGTGAGTGTTCTGTTTGTTCTGTGTGTGTGTGTGTGTGTGTGTGCGTGTGTTCTATTTGTTCTGTGTGTGAGTGTGTGTGTGTGTGTGTGTGTGTGTGTTCTGTTTGTTCTGTGTGTGTGTGAATGTGTGTGTGTGTGTGTGTGAGTGTGTGTGTGTGTGAGTGTTCTGTTTGTTCTGTGTGTGTGTGTGTGTATGTGTGTGTCAGTGTGTGTGTGTGTGTGTGTGAGTGTGTGTGTGAGTGTTCTGTTTGTTCTGTGTGTGTGTGTGTGTGTGTGTGTGTGTGTGGGATGGGTGGGGACATGCAGAGGTCACCTCCGTCAGAGTTCTCTGACGCAGTTCAATCCCCGCCACCTTCGATGCGGAGCAGCGATGGCACCACAAAGTCCCGACGGACGGAGGGGGGGGGGGGGGGGGGGGGGGGGGGGGGGGGGGGGGGGGGGGGGGGGGGGGGGGGCCGGGAGGGGGAGAGAGAGACTGGAGGAACGAGGAGGTGGGGGGGGACAGGCAAGAGGGAGGAGTGTTTTTCTGAGTGAGGTTGAGTAGGTGGCAGGGGAGCTCGGAGAGTGGCAGAGGGATTCAGAAGGGGGGATGGAGAAGTTGAGGTGTGGAGGAACACTGGGAAGGAGGGAAGACGAGGCGTGGAGGAAGGAGGAGAGAGGGGTGGAGGGGGGGGTGAGCTGGGGGGGAGAATTAGGTGGGGTATGGGGGGGGGGGGGGGGGGGGGGGGTTCGCTAAACAATGATACAGCCATAACTACCCTACTGATCCCCTCATGTCATCCGCCCGGAGACAAACACATTCCAGGAAAGACGCCATGGCGATGATGATGATGTCGTTGGGCCTATGTGTTTTTACAGCGCTAACCCCGGCTCTCATTCCAGCCAATCAGGATGATGCGCTCGGGCACCGGCCGCACATGCTTGGGGAGAGCCGTTGAGCGAGACAACATGACACATTGAAAGAGGGAACAAAACACACAAACACACACACACACACACACACGATATTTTATTTTCCTAACATTCCAGTTCTTACATTCCAGTCCTTTTCTTCCATCCACATTACATCACTTCCTGTGTGGAGCGCCTAGCGCGGAGGCGGGGTTGCTTGGTTATGCTGAGCTAGGCGCTCCACGGCCAGCTCTCTCTGACACACGGGGGACAGAGAGAGGCAGAGGGGGGAGAGAGGCCGAGGGAGAGAGAGGGGGAGAGAGGAGGAGACGGTCAGAATTACTCATGTCTGTGAGCAGCGCATCGCCAGTCAGTCTTTGTCTCCCCGACCCTGATCCCCCTCTCCCTCTCTCCCTCTCTCCCTCTCTCTCTCTCTCCCTCTCCCTCTCTCTCTCTCCCTCTCTCTCTCTCTCTCTCCCTCTCCCTCTCTCTCTCTCTCTCTCTCCACCACTCCATCTCTCTCTGTCCCCTCGCTCTCTCCATCTGTCCCTCTCCGTCCCTCTGTCCCTCTCCGTCCCTCTGTCCCCTCGCTCTCTCCATCTCTCCCTCTCCGTCCCTCTGTCCCTCTCCGTCCCTCTGTCCCTCTCCGTCCCTCTGTCCCTCCCCGTCCCTCTGTCCCTCTCCGTCCCTCTGTCCCTCCCCGTCCCTCTGTCCCTCTCCGTCCCTCTGTCCCTCTCCGTCCCTCTGTCCCTGGGCCAGAAGAGGTTCTTAGTGTCCGTCCGTCGCCAGGAGCAACGAGGCAACGTGTGATTGCTTCAACGGTGAGCCCACCCCGTGGTTTCAGGGAAAAGCTTTGTCCTGACAGTGTGTGTCCAGTGTGTGTGTGTGTGTGTGTGTGTGTGTGTGACAGTGTGTGCCAGGACAAAGCGTGGGGACGTTTGAGTGTTCATTGACTATACGCTACATGATATACTAGCTACACAAACCACTCGGGCCCATTAACTAGAAGGTGTGGAAACGAGAGCGTGTTTGGCGGACAGGGAATCGATGGACCAACGCCGGTGGACTTCCGTCCCGGCTGAAGCTCTCCTCGGAAGGACAGCCGGCGAGAAGGAAAGAGAGGTCGGCGGCCAAAAGGTCCCTTGCACCCCCGGGAGCAATGAATGACGAACCGAGTGGGCGTGGCCGTGGCCGGGATGCGTGGCCGTGGGCGTGGCCGGGCTGCGTGGGCGTGGTCGTGGGCGGGGCCGGGATGCGTGGCCGTGGGCGTGGGCGTGGCCATGGGCGTGGCCTGGCTGCGTGGGCGTGGCCGTGGGCGTGGCCGGGCTGCGTGAAGCCTGAGTCAGGCGTGGCCATGGGCGTGGCCGGGCTGCGTGAAGCCTGAGTCAGGCGTGGCGTTGTGGCCGCAGCTCTGACCACCGGCCGGATTAATCCTAGAGACGACTCACACCGTGCAGCGCTAGCACTGGAACCGGTCTGCACTGGATCACACCAGCTCACTCAGGCACTCTTTGTCTCTCTCTCCCACACCCTTTGTCTCTCCAGCTCTCTCTCTCTCTCTCTCACTTCCCCCTTTACCTTTACCTCCCTGTCTGCATTTCTCTCACCCTCTCTCTCTCGCTTCCTCTTACATCCCTTTATAGAGCTCTAGATCTTTCTCTCTCTCTCTCTCTCTCTCTCTCTCTCTCCCTCTGCCCTCTCAATTCATTTGAATTCAAAAGAGCTTTACAGGCATGAAAAAATGCAAATGTACATTGCCAAAGCTAATTTAATTAACCATCTGCATCTCTCTCCGCATCTCTCTCTCACCTTTCTTCGTCTCTGTCAGTCTCTAAGTCAATTCAGGTCTGCATTGCATGGGGAATGGATGTTTACCTGGCATAAGTATGCATAAAGCTATATCAGAAACCATAAAAAATAGCACACTAAAATATAACAGACAATAGCGATCTAACTAAGACTGAAATCCTATCTCTCCTCTCTCTCCTCCCTTTTTAACACCAACACTCTCCCTCTCTGTCACCCCTCTCTCTCTCTCTCTCTCCACTTCCCTCCACACCCTGCCCTGGTGCAACATGAGCTCTCTCTCTCTCTCTCTCTTCTCTTCTCTCTCTCTCTCTCTCTCTCTCTCTCTCTCTCTCTCTCTCTCTCTCTCTCTCTCTCTCTCTCTCTCTCTCTCTCTCTCTCTCTCTCTCTCTCTCTACCTACCTATCTCTCTGTCTTCAACTCTCTCCATCTCACTGTTTCTGCCTCTGGCTGTCATCCCAGTCAGCATCAAGAGGAGGGAAGGTGGAGGTTGGTGGGGGAGGTGGGGGAGGTGGTGGGGGAGGAGGAGGTGGTGGGGGAGGAGGAGGTGGTGGGGGAGCTGGGGGGTATAGGGCCTTGCGCCACGCTATCTGTTGACATCAAAGCATGCGTTACAAAGCGTTTTGAGGGATTGTGAAAGGCAGGAAGAGGGGTGGAGGTACAGCGACGCAGGGGGGGGGGGGGGGTACAGGACAGGAGAACGGGACAGCGGAGACACCGTCCGCACAATGGCTCCGACACCGTCCGCACAATGGCTCCGACACCAGGCCTTCTCTGCCCTAACAATACGGCTGCTTCTGAAGGGGAAAGGGCAGTAAACCATGAGAGCTGCCAAGGGCTGCGACGCCCAAACAAAGACAGCAGCCGTGACTGGAAATGAATAAATGGCCAAAGAGGATCCGTTCTCCTTCACCCGGAATTCAGGGCTGCGGGTCAGCCTTTTGTTTTTTTTCTACTGCGCACTCTGATCTTTTATTGTGTCCATAAAACATGGAGCTGTTTGATGCGCGATCAAACAGCGTTTGGATGGAGAGTAAATAGTGCGGGGTGTGTGCGCGGTGTATGGAGTGACCGCAGAGTGTGTACAGAGTGGGAGAGTACAGTGTGTGTGTGTGTGTGTGTGTGTGTGTGTGTGTGTGTGTGTGTGTGTGTGTGTGTGTGTGTGTGTGAACGTGTGTGTGTGTGTGTGTGTGTATTGTGCTTCAACTGAATCAACACCCTTGAGTTTCCCACTCAGGGGATCGTTTAGAGAGCGATCGAGAGACGCACAGAGACAAAGAGAGAGACAATAAGCAATACAAAAACGTGTTTTTGTCATGCCAATAAAGCAATTAAAATAGAAAATTGAGAGGGACTGAGAGAGATACATAGAGCGAGAGAAAGAGAGAGGGGGAGAGCCAGAGAGAGAGGTGGAGAGAAAGGGAGACAAAGAGAAACAGAGAGTGTTCTATGTCTGACACATTGAGGGGGAGGGGGGGAGGGGGAGGGTTGGGAGACACCAAGTGATGTCATCAGTCGATGTCTATTCGGCAGGTAACCGGTGTGAGGAGGAGGAGGAGGAGGAGGAGGAGGAGGAGGAGGAGGAGGAGGAGGAGGAGGAGGAGGAGGAGAGGAAAGCAAATATGGAGAGAGACAGAGAGAGAGCGAGAGAGAGCGAGAGAGAGAGAGAAAGGAATAATTCTTGATGGGTATTTTTGTTTTATGTATTTTAGGCATAGATAGGATAGTATAGGATAGGAGGTAGTGGTTATGTCATATTACACACACACACACAGACACACACACACACACACACACACACACACAGGGCTTAAACCCTAAAGGCCTACCTTAAGACAAAAAAATAAAACCCAAATAATAATCACGGTGAGCCACTTTGGGGACGACATCGTGTGCTAGAGGACAATTCACATTGTCAACATGATTGTTGTTTGGGTTCTCCCACAGCGAGGCCTTCTCCACACACACACACACACACACACACACACGCCCCTGGCAGGCTGTTATCTGCAGCGCTGATAACACACGGCTCAGTCAGCGCAGGGTGGATCCAACCGGTTCAGACCGCTCTGCAGAGCGGCCACGCCGCACAGCTTATCTTCACGGATCTCTGCCTCCGCCCGTAACTCTAGCTGGGGAAACCCTACACCCTTCATATGCCCTTCACGCACAACACAACACAACACAACACAACACGCACGCACGCACACACAACACAACACACACGCACGCACGCACGCAGGCACACACAACACAACACACACACACGCAGGCACGCACGCACGCACACACAACACAACACAACACATACGCAGGCACGCGCACACACACACACGCACGCAGGCACGCGCACACACACACACACACACAACACAACACACACGCACGCACGCAGGCACACACAACACAACACAACACACACACACGCAGGCACGCGCACACACACACACACGCACACAGGCACACACACACACACGCACGCAGCACACACGCACACACACAGGCTCACATGCCCTTCAAACACACACACACACACATGCAGGCATGCACACACACACACACACACGCACGCAGGCACACTCACAGGCTCACATGCCCTTCACACACACCACAACAACACACACACACAGGCTCACAGGAAGGCACACAACACGCACGCACACACGGGAAATAGAACCACGTTATTCAATTATTCGGTTCGTTTTTCAACGAAGGAAAAATGATGAGTAAGAGATGTTTACCAGGAGGGAACCAGTCTTAAAGCAATAACAAGCAACGCAGCTTATTGCCAGTCTGATGATGCTTGTGGACATGCAGGGGTTATAAATGACTCACATAGTGATGTTATCCGGTAGATGAGCTACTGATATTGATGCTGAATTACATTGATTTACGAGATCCCACTCTCCCTGTAACACAGCACGGTCCATTGAAGAGAAGCCCTGCAGTAAGTGCTTCACTGTTAAGAGAATCCTCCACACTGACCATTGTTCTGCTAATGGACTCATCCAGCGAGGAGTGCGGAGGGGCTACAGAAGGTCAAATTGTCTCTGCAGCTGTTGTTTTGGGGTGAACTGCTGGATATTCTATAGTGTGACAGATGCTCGAACGTCCAGTCCCCTATCGTTCTATCTCTGACCTAAAGGTGAATGCGGTTATTTTGATCTGTGTTCTCAGACACCACCATCTAACCCATCTTGCTAACCGTGTTGAATGTTATCATCTGAAAGGTTATTATCTAACCTCACATCACCAGTGCCCTGACACGACAACCCAGCCTAACACGTGACCTCTGACCCCGTCGCTATAGCGACACGTGGCACTACCTAGTTAATTCAACTTGATGGATTTTGTGAACGTCGCTCTTGACACTTTGAAACTCACAAAGACACACGCGGATGGCTGAATGCGAAAATCTGTAATAACAATATTCATTTGAATAATATGCAAACGGGGCACTTGAATTCATTTGATAATAATTTAT